>JARGYO010005626.1:203839420-204008636 GCA_029206835.1 Rana muscosa | reverse complement strand
CCGGCATCCCTACAAAACTTATATGAACTATGGTACCCCTAACATCCCTACTAAATAGGTAAATTTACTTACCGTATATACTTGAGTATAAGCCAAGTTTTTCAGCACATTTATTTCATCGTAGGTCCCCTTGACCCGGAACTTGGCACACATGTAGCCCCTTTTCTCCTCTACAAGTGTGCAAAGTTTGTTGTCTGGGGGACCTACCGCTGGGGAGCACCTATTTTTCAAATTCGGGCACCCCTTTTATAGACTCCCATGTTAAACGTCAGTCTAGTCATGGACACAGAGAGGCATGGACACAGTGAGGCATGCAGATGGACACCCTAGGCTTATACTCGAGTCAATACGGTTTCCCATTTTTTTGTGGTTAAAATTAGGTGCCTTGGCTTATATTCGGGTCGGCTTATACTCGAGTATATATGTAAGATATGCATGTAATTTGCAAAACACCATCTAGTTCCTGAAGGAAGCATGGACTTCACTGGGATCTTCTTAAAAGTTACACCGCGGGGGTTGAATCTCTTTTAAAAGGGTTTGCAGCACTGGAATCTGCCTAAAATTTCTTGCTGTAAGTGGACTTTAGGGTAAAAAGTACATTGGCTAATGGAATCCTCATCGTTAACCACCTTCAGTGACTTTCCCAGCCCTCGTCTTGGTGCATTTGTATAAATATCCCCCTAAAGTCTTATCCTCATACTTACTCGGTAAAGGGAAGCCTGTGCGCCTTTTTGATGGTCTGCACCCCAGGACGCCTCATAGTAGGATCCACTTTTCTTATCACAGTCTCCAGCATGGCCCGGTAACAATGAGTTCTCAGGATGTCGCTGTCACCTTTAAGACGGTCTATGTAATCCTCTATAGCGTGACACGCCACTTCTCTGGATTTATAGGACAGTTTGTGTCCAGGGAGGCGGGACACCCAGGAGCTCATCGGGTACCCGAACTCTCGAATGTCCGAGTCAGCCCACAGAACACCGGGTGGCTGCGGCACCTCCAACGTGGTCAGTTTCATGTAACAGCAAGCCACAGACGTGATACCTGCAACACCGGGGCACCTGGCGAAATGACGCAACATGGCTACACTAAGGTCACCGCATGCGTGAAGTCCCGTTAATAAAAATCTGCGGCCCCCTCGGGATTCAGTCACACCGTGACATGAACATGCGGGAGGTTCAGCTGCTTCGTCCTCGGGAGTGGTCTTCAAGTTCATTACTTCCTCCGTAGAATTGGTTATATGTGACGTACTTGCGTTTGTTAAAGTCAGCCATGCGTCGTCAGCCATTTTGTTCTGTCCCACGCTTTGTAGTGATGTCTCCTCTGCATCGCCGGCTAACTGCCTGACAAAATCTTCCCAGGGGGCCTGAGGATCCACGCATGCCAAGACGTGCCGCGGAGGTTTGGGGAAGGGGATACTTGTCACCTCAATACAGCCATTCTAAAAAGTAAAAATAGAACAATGTAACTATTGACTGCGATGTTCATAAAGACCATAATAAAAGAAAATTAAAAAAAAAGGAAAAAAAAATGTACATTTGCATAGAATATGAAGAAAAGTTTCTGATATAGCAAGGTTTAAAAAAATAAAAAACAACCCCCACCTCACTGAAGTCAACTACATGTATTTTTTTTTAGACTTTGGGCTCTTTCACACGGGACGGATCCGTGAAGATCCGCCCCGTGAAGCTCCGCTTGCTCAGCGGGGATCGCTCAGTTGATCCCCGCTGAGCCGGCGGATGACTGGGCGGTCCCCGCACACTGTGCAGGGACCGCCCTGTCAGAGCGCCGCTCTCCCCTATGGGGAGATCGGATGAACACGGACGGTCTGTCCTTATTCATCCGATCCGCTCCGCCGACAGAAGGAAAAATAGGGTTTTCCTCAGTCACACTTTGGCGGAGCGGATGTCAGCGGACATGTCACCGCTGACATCCGTGGCTCCATAGGGCTACATGGAGCGTCCATCCAGGTCCGCCTAAAAAAAAAAAAACTGACAGGCGGACCTGAACGGACCCTCCGTGTGAAAGGGGCCTTTATCAAAATGAAATTCAGAATCCCACCAGCTTCTGTTTTGGAGGTATTACACATCGGGGCTGAGCCATTTATTGCAAACGGCATACAGCAGTTTCAGGCTTGCTGACCATCATCAATGCAGTGTATGGAAACCAGGGCTACTATGGAGTAGGCAGTATAACAGGGGTAGGCAACCTGGGGCCCTCCATCTGTTGTGGAACTACATTTCCCATGAGGCATTGCAAGGCTGGCAGTTACAAATACTACCAGAGGCATGATGGGACTTGTAGTTCCGCAACAGCTGGAGGGCTCCAAGTTGCCTATCCCTGCAATATAACCTTATAGGATATGGTGAGGAGGGGCTAAATGAATCAATAAGCCCTCCAACCCATCAGTTATCCTGGCTCAAGAAAGTGTCCTGTAACGAGGAGTTACCTTTGCGGGTCTGAGTTTTTCTTTCTTCAACATGTACAGAATTTCCTGATCAAACTTGGCTGCCATAGTGACCAGGTGATCGTCAGCTTCCACCGCCGTGACACCAAGGCCGAGGCCAAAGGCTAAGACCCTTGATAGGTGGCCCTACAGCAGAGTGAATGGTAAACAGGAGCAATGAGACAGATGTATTTATTTTAGACTCTAAGCCCTGATTCACATACAATATCTCACAAAAGTCAGTACACCCCTCACATTTCTGTAAATATTTTCTTCTATCTTTTCATGTGACAACACTGAAGAAATGACACTTTGCTACAATGTAAAGTAGTGAGTGTACAGCTTGTATAAGTGTAAATTTCCTGTCCCCTCAAAATAACTCAACACAACAAAAGTGAGTACACCCCTAAGTGCAATTGGGCCCAATTAGGCATTCTCCCTCCCCGGTGTCATGTGACTCGTTAGTGTTACAAGGTCTCAGGTGTGAATGGGGAGTAGGTGTGTTAAATTTGGTGTTATTGCTCTCACTCTCTCATACTGGTCACTGGAAGTTCAACATGGCACCTCATGGCAAAGAACTCTCTGAGGATCTAAAAAAAAAAAAGTATTGTTGCTCTACATAAAGATGGTCTAGGCCAGTGATGGCGAACCTTGGCACCCCAGATGTTTTGGAACTACATTTCCCATGATGCTCAACTACACTGCAGAGTGCATGAGCATCATGGGAAATGTAGTTCCAAAACATCTGGGGTGCCAAGGTTCGCCATCATTGGTCTAGGCTATAAGAAGATTGCCAAGACCCTGAAACTGAGCTGCAGTATGGTGGCCAAGACCATACAGCGGTATAACAGGACAGGTTCCACTCAGAACAGGCCTCGCCATGGTCAACCAAAGAAGTTGAGGTCACGTGCTCAGCGTCATATCCAGAGGTTGTCTTTGGGAAATAGACGTATGAGCGCTGCCAGCATTGCTGCAGAGGTTGAAGGGGTGGGGGGGTCAGCCTGTCAGTGCTCAGACCATACGCCGCACACTGCATCAAATTAGTCTGCATGGCTTTTGTCCCAGAAGGAAGCCTCTTCTAAAGATGATGCACAAGAAAACCCGCAAAACAGTTTGCTGAAGACAAGCAGACTAAGGACATGGATTACTGGAACCATGTCCTGTGATCTGATGAGACCAAGATAAACTTATTTGGTGTCAGATGGTGTCAGGCGTGTGTGGCGGCAACCAGGTGAGGAGAACAAAGACAAGTGTGTCTTGCCTACAGTCAAGCATGGTGGTGGGAGTGTCATGGTCTGGGGCTGCATGAGTGCTGCCGGCAGTGGGGGGCTACAGATCATTGAGGGAACCATGAATGCCAACATGTACTGTGACATACTGAAGCAGAGCATTATCCCCTCCCTTCAGAGACTGGACCGCAGGGCAGTATTCCAACATAATAACGACCCCAAACACACCTCCAAGACGACCACTGCCTTGCTAAAGAAGCTGAGGGTAAAGGTGATGCACACCTCCTAATCGTCACGGATTGGGCGGGACTTTCCCGCACTGACACATTTTTCCCACTGAAGAGGAAGAGGAGCCAGCACGGGAGGAGGAAGGAGGAAGAGCTAAGCAACTATCACCCGCTCCCCCCCCCCTTATCAACTTTTTTTACTGCTCGGTGGTCGGCGGCAGCACACCCCCCCCCCCCCCGCCCCTGCGTATCACCTATTTTTGTTCTGGTCGGTGGCAGCACACCCCCCCCCCCCCGCTTAACTACTTTACCTGTCTGTCGTGGTCGGTTGCAGCAGCAGCACCACCCCCCCCCCGCTTATCAAACGGGGCCCTGCTCCCAAGTGTCTGGCAGTTCATAGTTCAAAAGTTGGGAGGTATGGTGATGGACTGGCCAAGTATGCCTCTAGATGACCTAAACGATGTGTCTGGCTGAAATCCATCCAAATAAAACCATTCCTACAGTAAAGAATGGGGGTGGTAATATCCTGTTATGGGGTGGTTCTCTGCAGAAGGGACTGCAGCACTTATCAGGATAGAAGGAAAAAATGGATGGGACAAAATACAGTCAAATTCTTAAAAGAAAATCTGCTGCCCGCTGCTGGAAGAAAGTTGTCAATGGGAAGAAGGTTTACCTTCCAACATGACAATGACCCAAATCACACAGCAACAATGAGCACACAGTGGTTGAGGGAGAAGGCGGTGAATGTCCTTGCATGGGCTTGTCAGAGCCCAGACCTAAACCCAATTGAAAATCTGTGGAATTACTTGAAGACAAAACAAAACGGTCACCATCAAATGTAACAACTTGAGCAGTTCTGCAAAGAAGAGTGAGCAAATATTGCAAAGTCTAGATGTGCAAAGTTAGTAGAGACAAATCCCAACAGACTAAAAGTTGGAATTAAAGCAAAAGGTGGTTCAACAAAATACTGACATAAGGGGTGGGGGGGTGATCCTTTTTCCAACACCGCGATTCTGTTTTTGAATTGCCTTTATTTTTTTCTGAAATGTTGGCGTTATATTTTTCACCTGGATGTGATGAGTTGCAGTGATTAACCGGTTCCCGCCCAGCTCACGCAGATATACCGTATATACTCGAGTATAAGCCAAGTTTTTTAGCCCTTTTTTTTTGGACTGAAAATACACCCCTCGGCTTATACTCGAGTCTGTGTACCTGAAAATCTTGTCAGGCTCCGGTTTAAATGTCGCGGTCTCCTCCTGGTCCCGTTCTGTGATAGGCGTCTCCCAGCAGCCTATCACGGATGTCCTCTCATCCTCGGACTCAGTTTCCCAGTGTCTGCTGGGAAACTGAGTCCGAGGATGAGAAGACGTCCGTGATAGGCTGCTGGGAGACGCCTATCACGGAACGGGACCAGGAGGAAACCGCGGCATTTAAATATCCGAGCAGCATGGACATTCTCCTCCGAGCTCTGTGGCAGCCCGGGATTCAGCGACACATACCAGTGCAACGTGACCTCGTTTTTGGACCGGAATAGCATCCAGGGACCCTCCTCACCCCCCTGCAGCGTGGCATGATGTCTGCCAAACAAAAGGGGGACAGACACCCCCAGAAAATAATGGCCTATTTGACCCAGCCAGCCGCCGGACAAATCCAAGATGGCGTCACGGCTGCAGCGCCTGCCTCTCTCCCCTCTCGGCTCTCAGTCTCACAAAGCCACAACATTGGTGATGAAGATGATGGCTTTATGGAGCTCGCCAACCCTGAGCAAGGCTTGCCCATCTCCTAAACAATGAATGGACGCCTGCAGCCTGTCAAGTATTTCAGGTACACTGACTCGGGCACAGTGAGGTGGCAAGGGGCACAGTAAGGTGGCAAGGGGCACAGTAAGGTGGCAAGGGGCACAGTGAGGCATGCAAATGGGCATTGTTGACCCTCTTTTCAGCTTACAGTAGCTGCTGCATTTCCCCCCTAGGCTTATACTCGAGTCAAATACGTTTTCCCAGTTTTTTGGGGTAAAATTAGGTACCTTGGTTTATACTCGGGTTGGCTTATACTCAAGTATATACGGTACTGCAGCACAATGGCTCTCCTAGGCAAAATCCCGTATGGGTACATCCTTCCCCTCTGGCGGCTGCACGGCGGGGGACCCGACACGCGTGGTCGGCGGGCACGATCGATGCCGGCAACGAGCGCCAGCACAGGGATTTGCGTGTGTAAACACACAAATCCCTGTGCTGTCAGGGCAGAGGAGACATGTCGTTTGTTCCTACTACGTTTTTTACCCAAAAATATGTAGAAGAATACATATCGGCCTAAACTGATGAAGAAATGTATTTGAATTTTTTTAAATTGGGGATATTTATTATAGTAAAAAGTTAAATATATTGTGTTTTTTTTTTTTCCCAAAATAACCGCAGAGGTGATCAAATACCACCAAAAGAAATCTCTATTTGTGGGGGGGAAGAAAAGGACGCAAAATTTGGTTTGGGTACAGCGTCGCACGCCTGCGCAATTGTCAGTTAAAGCGACGCAGTGCCAAATTGTAAAAAGTGCTCTGGTCAGGAAGGGGGGTCAAATCTTCCGGGGCTGAAGTGGTTAGGTACGGCTGGATAAAACAAAAACTGTGTCTGTCTTCATTACAGAAAAATTGATCTAGTACTAACCTGGAGCCAGATAGCAGGAAAAAAAAAAAAAAAACTGTTGGGGTTCTCATCTTTCCAGTTAGTTTTTGGTTAGCCAAACATTAACTTTGCGCCAGTGGTGATCCTATCTGCAGAGGGAACGTGCTTGGAAAGTCTCACACCACAACAATGCCACACATCTATAGAGCCATCTGGGGGGGGGGGGGTGACCGATTTACAATACCTGACCAGAGCCGACATCCACCACATCCTCACAGCTCGTGGAGTCACAGAGTTTTTTCACCAGCTGTAAATGAGAATAAAATGTTAGGGCTGATAAAGAGGTTCCTGCCTGGTGCTGTGTAAAGAGAGTGTTCTCAGGAGACAATTAATCACTTGGCTGAGTACTAAAAGGTATATGCAGATTCCATGTACAGTATCTGGACAAAAGTAAGTACACCCCCTCAATTTTTTTTTTTTATATTTCATTCCACCTTTTCATGTGACAACACTGAAGAAATGACACTTTGCTACAATGTAAAGTAGTGAGTGTACAGCTTGTATAACAGTGTACATTTGCTGTCCCCTCAAAATAACTCAACACACAGCCATTAATGTCTAAACCGCTGGCAACAAAAGTGAGTACACCCCTAAGTGAAAATGTCCAAATTGGGCCCAAAGTGTCAATATTTTGTGTGGCCGCCATTATTTTCCAGCACTGCCTTAACCCTCTTGGGCATGGAGGTCACCAGAGCTTCACAGGTTGCCACTGGAGTCCTCTTCCCCTCCTCCATGACGACATCACGGAGCTGGTGGAAGTTAGAGACCTTGCGCTCCTCCACCTTCCGTTTGAGGATGTCCCACAGATGCTCAATAGGGTTTAGGTCTGGAGACATGCTTGGCCAGTCCATCACTTTTACCCTCAGCTTCTTTAGCAAGGCAGTGGTGGTCTTGGAGGTGTGTTTGGGGTAATTATGTTGGAATGCTGCCCTGCGGTCCAGTCTCTGAAGGGAGGGGATCATGCTCTGCTTCAGTATGTCACAGTACATGTTGGCATTCATGGTTCCCTCAATGATCTGTAGCCCCCCAGTGCCGGCAGCACTCATGCAGCCCCAGACCATGACACTCCCACAACCAAGCTTGACTGTAGACAAGACACACTTGTCTTTGTACTCCTCACCTGGTTGCCGCCACACACGCCTGACACCATCTGACACCAAATAAGTTTATCTTGGTCTCATCAGACCACAGGACATGGTTCCAGTAATCCATGTCCTTAGTCTGCTTGTCTTCAGCAAACTATTTGCTGGTTTTCTTGTGCATCATCTTTAGAAGATGCTTCCTTCTGGGACGACAGCCATGCAGACCAATTTGACGCAGTGTGCGGCGTATGGTCTGAGCACTGACAGGCTGACCCCCCCCACCCCTTCAACCTCTGCAGCAATGCTGGCAGCACTCATACGTCTATTTCCCAAAGACAACCTCTGAATATGACGCTGAGCATGTGCACTCAACTTCTTTGGTCGACCATGGCGAGGCCTGTTCTGTGTGGAACCTGTCCTGTTAAACCGCTGTATGGTCTTGGCCACCATGCTGCAGCTCAGTTTCAGGGTCTTGTCAACCTTCTCATAGCCTCGGCCATCTTTATGTAGAGCAACAATTCTTTTTTTCAGATCCTCAGAGAGTTCTTTGCCATGAGGTGTCATGTTGAACTTCCAGTGACCAGTATGAGAGAGTGAGAGCGATAACACCAAAAATTTAACACACCTGCTCCCTATTCACACCTGAGACTTTGTAACACTAACGAGTCACATGACACCGGGGAGGGAAAATGCCTAATCGGGTCCAATTTGGACATTTTCACTTAGGGGTGTACTCACTTTTGTTGCCAGCGGTTTAGACATTAATGGCTGTGTGTTGAGTAATTTTGAGGGGAAAGAAAAAATTTACACTGTTATACAAGCTGTACACTCACTACTTTACATTGTAGCAAAGTGTCATTTCTTCAGTGTTGTCACATGAAAAGATAGAAGAAAATATTTACTAAAATGTGAGGGGTGTACTTACTTATGTGAGATACTGTAAGTGATGCCAGTTCTAAAGGACTTAATACTTACTGTCCTAGGTCAAGGCTCACTCAATATATTGTATCTATAGAAACACAGCTTTGTCTCTCTAGGACAGGACGTGTGCAGGGACTACAGATCTCTATAACATAGGGGGAAGGTGTTCTGTAGTCCACACAGGTGAACTCGACAAGGATAAGAATACTGCTTGAACTCACTGGCAGGTAGAGGTAGAGAAATTTTGGTGCCGAAACCGAAAATTCAAGATGCACTCGAAAATTACAGTTTTTAAAAAATATTTATATATAGAATTGTATTATGTTCGACTTTTTAACCACTTGCCATCCAGGCCAATTCTGGGACTTCGCTCCTACTTGTTAAAATCATAATTTTTTTTCCCCCCTAGAAAATTACTCAGAACCCCCAAACACACATACATATATATATATATATATATATATATATATATATATATATATATATATATATATACACACATACACACATATATACACACATTTTTTTTTTCTTTAGCAGAGACCCTAAGGAATAAAATGGCGGTTGTTGCAACTTTTTATGTCAAATGGTATTCACGCAGCATTGTTTCAAAACACGTTTTTCTTTTTTGAAAAAAAACAAAAGAAACAGTTTAATGAAAAAAAAAATCACTAAAGTTAGCCCAATTCTTTTGTATAATGTGGAAGATAATGTTACGCAGAGTAATTGGATAACCAACATGTCACGCTTTAAAGTTGCGCACACTCGTGGAATGGCGCCAAACTTTGGTACTTAAAAATCTCCATAGGCAACGCTTGAATTTTTTTTTTTTTTTTTAACAGGTTACCAGTTTACAGAGGAGGTCTTGGGATAGAATTGTTGCTCTAAAGATTGTGACGATACCTCACATGTGTGGATTGAACTCCGTTCATATATGTGGGGGCGACTTATGTATGCATTCGCTTCTGCGTGCAAGCTCGCGGGGAAGGGGGCACTTTATTTTTTTTATTTTTTTATTGTTTATTTTTTTTATTTTCACACTTTCCCTTTACAATTTTTTTTTTTTTTAATAATTGTATTTCTATTACAAGGAATGTAAACATTCATTCCTTGCAATAGGAATATGGCATGACAGGTCCTCTTTATGGAGAGATGTGGGGTCAATAAGACCCCACATCTCTCCTCCAGGCTGGAAAGCAGGAGATCGTTTTGTTTTTTCGATCTCAGGCTCTCCAGCCGAGTACAAGGCCCTATTTATGGTCAGGCGGGATGTGACGTCATACCGTCGCGCTCTGGCTTCTGAAAGTCATGAGATGACCGGGGACCATCTGTTCCTTGGAAATCTCTATGGTCAACTTCCGGCGCCGGCGAAATCCTTTTCTGGCTCGCCAATCGGATAAGTGGGTCGGTAGGAGCACCGAAGGGAAGCGGGACAGGAGGGGGGGGGGAGGGGGGGGGGGGGTGGAGAGATGTCCCCCTCTTGCCGCCTGTAAGAACAATCAAGCTGCTGAACTGCCGCTATGTTTTGTTCTTACGGTGCAGGGAATCGCCGACTGGAAAGAACAATACCGGGTTAATGCCTGTAGGTGGAAGCATCGCCCCGGTATAACCACTGCAACGGGAGGACGTTCATGTACGCCCTCCTGGCAGGAAGTGGTTAATTAATATAACGCATTTTTTTTTTCACAAGAAAAAAAATAAAAATAATATAACGCATTTAAATGAACATGAATTTATTGTCGGCCATTATTGGCGCCTTTAGCGCAAGAAAGGCTCAAGAAGAATGTATCACTTTAAATTCTATGTAGGTCTTCACACGGGTCCGTTGTGCTTCTGTCGTGGTGTTAAAAATCCTGCTTGCTGCATTTTTGGTCCGTTAAAAAATAAATAAAATAAAACCCTGCACCAAAAACGCACCTCACCATTGAAAACGCATCAATAAAACGCATCAAAAACGCACCGCGTTACGTTTTTTGATGCAGTTTTTGAGCTATGAAAAACAAAATCGAAGCAAATTCACTGTAAAATCCTGTGCCTTTTCGGTGCCATGATCGCCATCTTTTTCTCTTATCAGCAAAACGCTGATAACACCATTTTTAGCTGATATGTTTCGGTGGCCAAAATTTCGGTGCATCTCTGTCAGGCGTCCTGGATTTCTAGCAGGATCAACAGTTTCTTTTTTTGCAATTGTTAAACAGATATACAGTAATAAAATGCTTCCAATCATTTATTAACAGAACAAATAAGAGAAGTTTATTCTTAGGCTTTCCTCCCCCCCCCCCTTTTTTTTATGCCTGCGGGTGCTCTTTTTCTGATGGTGTGTTGGATTTTTTTTTTGTGAAGGAGAAAAACTACTTATTTACAAAACTTTCTGCCAGAAACGAAAAAAAAAAAACGTTTTTTTTCCGTCTTCGGTCTTTTTTTAGCAAAAATAAATAAAAAATCTAGGAAGGTGAATAAATACCACCAAAAGAAAGCTCTATTTGTGCAAAGAAAATTATAAATAAATCTTTTGGGTACAGTGTTGCATGACGACACAATTGTCACCGAAAGTGTGACAGCGGTGAAAGCAGAAAATTGGCCTGGGCAGGACGGGGGAGGGGAAGTGCCCGGTATTAAAGTGGTTAAAAATAACAAACATGTAATACTTGCATGCGATGTGTAGTGGTTTGGCACAGAGCAGTCAAGATCCTCCGCTGGCGCTCCTGGCCCCTCCCTCCTGCCGAGTTGCCCTCACAGCAAGCAGCTTGCTATGGGGGCACACAACCTGAGCCGCTGCTCTGTGTGTCCATTCAGACACGGAGCCGTGGCTCGGCCCAGCCCCCACGCCTCTCCTCTCCTCATTGGCTCACCGACTTTGATTGACAGCAGCGGGAGCCAATGGCGCAGCCAATCATGAGGGAGAGTACCGGACAGCCGAGGCTCTGGTGCAACATCGCTGGATTGCGAGGGGGCTCAGGTAAGCATTAGGGGGGCTGTTGCACACAGTTTTTTTTATCCTAATGCACCTTCTGCCTTTAGAACCACTTTAAAGATTGTTTACCTCGTCCGTAATTTTGGCAGTGCCGAGATGATCGCAATGTCTACTCAGCTCAGCCAATCAAAATAAATTGGGGATCGATACCCGGAAGCCTCCAGGACATCACAGTGCTGGAGAGTTGGTGTGTGTATAGTTATGATGGAAAGCAAAACTAAAAAAGGCAAAAGATACTTACCCGAGTTCCAACAGTCCGTCTGCAAGGTCCCTCACGGGTGCTGGCATCTTTTCCCTCAAGGGTCCATTCTTCAGCCATTGTGATTGGCCTGTGCAGGATTACACCACTCTCGTGCATGCGCATGCACAGCTCAGTGTACAATCCGTAGAGAACTGAGATTAGGCATCATCCGCAATAAAAAGCCTGCTTGTACACCTTTTTCTTTCTTTTTTTTACATTTAGTTACACTTTAAGAAGCAGTATCAGCAAGAGATAAATTCTGAATGTCTGCTATTGCTGCAATTATAATGATGGAATAAGCCCAGAAATTAGACTTCAAGATGGACATCCTTAAAGTGTAGACAGTAGACGATTTGCACATGGATGTTCCTCCCGATGTAAACATCCGTATACAATTATGAGGACTTCAGTCTTCAAATATCCTCCCCAAAATGGCCTCCGCGATAATTCGCGCAGGCGCATACGGGTCCCCATTTACTATACAAGATCAGGAAGTGAGGCTGGACGTTACGCTCCAGATGATGTCAAGAGTGACGAAACGCGTAGGGCGGAGTCTAAGCACGTCAGTACATCACTTCCGGTCTGGGCCACAAACAGCGATGTTGTTTTTCTTTTTGTCTTTAAACATTAAAATGTGAGTATATTTCCACATCATTTTTATAAAATAAAGCACTTTAAAAATGGTATTATGCTATGGGCATCCCTTTCTCTTCTACATAAACCAATTTGGAGGAATCCTAAAGGACATCCGGAGCTAACCATTTCCCAGGCTGCTACACAGTGGCAAATACTGTGACTGCGCTATATCCCAGGAGTATCTGGTGAGTGCATTTTTTTGAAAGAGCATGGATAGTCACGCACATCGCAAGGAATCAAGATTACGATTTTGTTCACTAGCACTGGACTTTGTACCCAAATTATTTTTTCTATTTTTCTGTATATACATTCTTATATATTTTTTATGAGCACGTACCAATATTTTATATATGTTTTATCATCATTTTATGGGTTTATGAATGTATTACCAATTCAAAACCATTTTCAATACCAAACACCCGGCCAAGGGTGCAACACTTCATTAGCATTCTATATCCAGCTGAGGGTCTAATACTTTCACCAATGTTTATTTATTGCACCTTTTTTACCAATTTATGCATAAGAATCATATTCAGCACTAGTCACTTGTAACAAACACCCGGCCGAGGGCATAACACTTCAGTAGCACAGGAATAAGAAGCATTTGTCACTTTTTAACCAACTAAGAACAGCGCCACACCTACATCACCTCTAAATCATCCTTAAAAGGGGTTGTAAAGGCAAAAGTTTTTTCACCTTAATGCATTCTATGCATTAAGGTGAAAAAAACATCTCTGGATTAGCGGCCCCCCCAAGCCCCCCCGTTTACTTACCTGACCCCTCAAAAGTCCCGCGCCGTGAACGTGCAGGCATCTCGGCCGGCTTCTCGGCTCATTCATTGGTTGATTGAAAGCAGCGCAGCCATTGGCTTGCGCTGCTGTCAATCACAACCAATGATGGGGCGCGCCAGGGGCGGGCCGAGTGATACAGTGAGCGGCTATGGCCGCCGGCTGTATCACAGGAGCGCGCCCGCAAGAACTCCTCACCATGCTCGCTCGCATGAAGGTGAGGAGTTCTTGCGGAGGGGAGCCGAGACAGCCGCCGAGGGACCCCAGAAGACCAGGTTCGGGGCCACTCTGTGTAAAACGAGCTGTACAGTGGAGGTAAGTGTGACATGTTTATTTAAAAAAAAAAAATTTTTTTTTATCTTTAGTGATCCTTTAAAGTGGTTGTAAAGATCAGTTTGTTTGTTTTTTACCTTAAAGCGGAGCTCCACCCAAAAGGGGAAGCTCCGCTTGACTGCCTCCTTCCCTTCTCCGCTGTCATGCTTGGCACCTTTTGAAGGGGAGTGGGTACGTGGTTCTGACAGGTACCCGCACCCACTTCTGGCTGACTTAGTCGTGGAACTCAGCCAGAAGTTCGAGCTCCCCTCCTCCTTCCCTGGCAGCCGGCCCATTCACAGAGCGCGGCGCACTTCGCGCATGTGCAGTAGGGAACCGGCTGTGAAGCTGCAAGGCTCCGCTGCCGGTTTCCCACAGTGGAGATAGCGGCGGCAGCACCCGATTGAAAAATCGGCTCGGGACATTGCTGGATCCCTGGACAGGTAAGTTACCTAATATTAAAAGTCAGCAGCTACAGGATTTGTAGCTGCTGATTTAAAAAAAAAAATCTGAAGGAGCCTGGAGCTGTGTGTCTAAATTGGGGATCGGCATGCTCAAGTGCCACCATAGGAAGTGGCTTCCTATGGTGGGCACTCGGCGGGGGGGGGGGGGGGGGGTTGGGAGCCAGGAAAGCTGGCAGGGGACCCCAGAAGAAGAAGTAGAGGAGGATCGGTGTTGCTCTGTGCAAAACCAATGCACAGAACAGGCAAGTATAACATGTTGGTTATTTTATTAAAAAAAAAAAAAATCTAAAATCTAAAGCTTTACAATCACTTTAATCTTTACAGGTTCTTACTTTGCCAAGCTGCCAGATTTCGTGCTGCTTCTTCGGCTTGACATGTTTACGGAACAAAGGATCCAGCCGGGAGCTCTGGCTGTGGTTATGCTGGAATTCAGGAGGCCTTTTCTTGTGCCTGCTGATCTTTTCATAGCGAGGGGTCCTATGAAAAGCCAAGGAGTGCGCGGTGACTTTTAGAGCGAGAAGGCTGAGGGGCCACACCGAGCTGTAACTGTACAGAAACAGAAATAGTTATTAGTAGTCAGTTATTTTCCGCTTGCTGACCAGGACTTTTCTGGAACTTTTTGGTAGAAAATTACTTGGAACCCCCAAAACACACATACATTTTTAGAATAATTTAAGCAGAGACCCTAGAGAATAAAATGGCGATTACTGCAATATTTTATGTCACTGTATTTGCGCAGTGGTCTTTCAAACGCAATTTTTTGGGGAAATAAAATATACACTTAAATAAATCATAAAAACAAAAAAACAATATATACCCAGATTTTTTTATATAATGTGAAAGATGATGTTATGTCGAGTAGATAGATACCCAACATGTCAGGATTTAAAATTGCGCCCGTTTAGGGAATGGCAACAAACTACGGTACTTAAAAATCTCCGTAGGCGATCCTTTAAACATTTTTTTTACAGGTTACCTTTTTAGAGTTAAAGAGGAGGTCTAGCCTTAGAAATTTTTGCTTTCGCTCGAACGATCGTGGCGCTACCTCACATGTGTGGTTTGAACACCATTTACATATGCAGGAGTGACTTACGTATGCGTTTGCTTCTGCGCGTGACGGGGTGCTTTCCATTTCTTTTTATACATTTTTTTTACACTGTCCATTTATTGATTTTTTTTAGATCACTTCTATTCCTATTACAAGGAATGTAAACATCCCTTGTAATAGAAATAAGAATAACAGGTCCTCTTTATTGAGCGATCTAAAAAAAAAAATATATATATATATATATATATATATATATATATAAAAAGCATTTTGACAAAAAAAATAAAGTTTTGGCTCGAGAACCAGAAGTGACATTAGAGGTCCCTCCGGTCCTCCAAGGGCAAAGAGAGGAGCGTCGGCCATCTTGCCCTCATTCGACTTACTGCCCAGCAAATGGGCGCATCGGATCGCTTCTGGGCTTTACGGATGACTCCGGTAAGCCCAGAAAAGTGCGGGAATCTGCCTTCGGGCCACTTTTAGCCAATGCGGAATCTTCCATAGTAAAAACGATACCGGGGTTAAGGCAGCTGCTGCCATAACCCCGGCATTTAATGTCAAAAGTAATGAGGTATTTTTTACCATGGGCCGGTCAGCACGCAAGTTATTTACGAAGACATCGGAATCACGGTGGCAGCTGCAGTATAAAATGTCAAGTCTGCATTTTCTAGAGCTGATCATATGCCTGAGTTCTATGTGTTATGGTGCATTAGCTAATGTGCTAGTATGGGAAATGACATCATATGCATCAATAAGCATTTTAATGCAGCCACATCACATATGCACAGAGCTCCTTCTCCCTGGACGCCGCAACGCATGTCAATGCAGCACAGCAACATCCAATCCAAGTGTAACACTCACTTCAATGTTATTAATCGCTCCAAGTCAATACCGTCGACCTATTACAGCAGACAGGATCACTTACACTGAGTGCTTCCTGTTCAAGGCCTTTCATATCACTCTTCGAAAATTCATTAATTTTCCTTTTCAAATGGCATGATTTACAAAATTGTAATAATTATTTATTTATTTTTATTATTAAAAATTAACTCCTTCGTGCCCAAGGGTAAAAAACAAATCTAAATGCCCAAGCACAATTTTGAAACTTTGACATGCGTTAGTAAAACTGTACATACAGTGGGGCAAAAAAGTATTTATTCGCCACCAATTGTGCAAGTTCTCCCACTTAAAAAGTTGAGAGAGGCCTGTAATTGTCATCATAGGTAAACCTCAACTATGAGAGACAAAATGTGGAAATAAATCCAGACAATCACATTCTCTGATTTGGAAAGATTTTTTTTGCAAATTATGGTGGAAAATAAGTATTTGGTGAATATGAAAAGTTCATCTCAATACTTTGTTATATATCCTTTGTTGGCAATGACAGAGGTCAAACGTTTTCTGTAAGTCTTCACAAGGTTGTCACACACTGTTGCTGGTATGTTGGCCCCATTCCTCCATGCAGATCTCCTCTAGAGCAGTGATGTTTTGGGGCTGTCGCTGGGCAACACGGACTTTCCACTCCCTTCAAAGGTTTTCTATGGGGTTGAGATCTGGAGACTGGCTAGGCCACTCCAGGACCTTGAAATGCTTCTTACGAAGGCACTCCTCCGTTGCCCGGGCGGTGTGTTTGTGATCATTGTCATGCCGAAAGACCCAGCCACGTTTCATCTTCAATGCCCTTGCTGATGGGAGGTTTGCACACAAAATCTCACGATACATGGCCCCATTCATTCTTTCATGTACACGGATCAGTCGCCCTGTTCCCTTTGCAGAGAAACAGCCCCAAAGCATCATGTTGCCACCCCCATGCTTCACAGTAGGTATGGTGTTATTTGGTTGCAACTCAGCATTCTCTCTCCTCCAAACACGACACCGGACATGTACTGGCTTAAGCAGGGGGACACGTCTGGCACTGCAGGATCTGAGTCCCTGGCGGCGTAGTGTGTTACTGATGGCAGCCTTTGTCACGTTGGTCCCAGCTCTCTGCAGGTCATTCACTAGGTCCCCCCGTGTGGTTCTGGGATTTTTGCTCACCGTTCTTCTGATCATTTGACCCCACGGGGTGAGATCTTGCGTGGAGCCCCAGATCGAGGGAGATTATCAGTGGTCTTGTATGTCTTCCATTTTCCAATTATTGCTCCCACAGTTGATTTCTTCACACCAAGCTGCTTGCCTATTGCAGATTCAGTCTTCCCAGCCTGGTGCAGGTCTACAATTTTGTTTCTGGTGTCCTTGGACAGCTCTTTGGTCTTCACCATAGTGGAGTTTGGAGTGTGACTGTTTGAGGTTGTGGACAGGTGTCTTTTATACTGATAACAAGTTCAAACAGGTGCCATTAATACAGGTATTGAGTGGAGGACAGATGAGCCTCTTAAAGAAGAAGATACAGGTCTGTGAGAGCCAGAAATCTTGCTTGTTTGTAGGGGACCAAATACTTATTTTCCACCATAATTTGCAAATAAATTCTTTCCAAATCAGAGAATGTGATTGTCTGGATTTGTTTCCACATTTTGTCTCTCATAGTTGAGGTATACCTATGATGACAATTACCGGCCTCTCTGATCTTTTTAAGTGGGAGAACTTGCACAATTGGTGGCGACTAAATACTTTTTTGCCCCACTGTATCATCACAGCTACTTTGTGCATCCGGGTGGATTATACTGCATTTTTTTTCAGGACAAATTGGGCTTTTATTTTCTGATAAATGGTAAATGATACCTTCAGATTTTTTTATTTTTTTTACTATTGTTTTTTGTATATTTTACTATTATAAAATGGAGCCTCGGATTACGAGCATAATCCTTTCCAAGAGAATGCTCGTAATCCAAAGTACTCGCAGATCAAAGCGAGTTTCCCCATTGAAGTCAATGGAAATGAAAATAATTAGTTCCGCATTGACTTCAAGGCATGCAATACCGCATGCGGCCAGAGGTGGGGGGAGCCAGAGAGACTCGGAAACAGCCGGAAAGGCCAGAGGACAGCTTGGCTGATCTCGCCAAACCTCAGAAAGGCTCTGGAACGTAGTATTACCGAGTCTTTCCGAATGGCGCCGATCGGCTGTAGCTGTATATTTCTTGCTACAACCATAGTTACATAGTTAGTCAGGTTGAAAAAAGACACAAGTCCATCCAGTTCAACCATAAAAAAATAAAATAATATCATACAATCTCATATACCCAATTCTATACCCACAGTTGATCCAGAGGAAGGCAAAAAACCCCAGCAGAGCATGATCCCATTTGCTACTGCAGGGGAAAAAAATCCTTCCTGATCCCCCGAGAGGCAATCGGATATTCCCCGGATCAACTTTACCTATTAAATGTCAGTACCCAGTTATATTATGTACATTTAGGAAAGAATCCAGACCTTTCTTAAAGCAATCTACTGAGCTGGCCAGAACCACCTCTGGAGGGAGTCTATTCCACATTTTCACAGCTCTTACTGTGAAGAAACCTTTCCGTATTTGGAGGTGAAATCTCTTTTCCTCTAGACGTAAAGAGTGCCCCCTTGTCCTCTGTGATGACCGTATAGTGAATAACTCTACACCAAGTTCACTATATGGACCCCTTATATATTTGTACATGGTGATCATATCCCCCCTTAATCTCCTCTTCTCAAGAGAGAATAAATTCAGTTCCTCTAATCTTTCCTCATAGCTGAGCTCCTCCATGTCTCTTATCAGTTTGGTTGCCCTTCTCTGCATAACCTACAACCAAAGAACAACCAAAAAATTATCCTACTCCTGACGATTGCAGCGATACCACATGTGTGCGCTAGTTGTTGTTTGTACCCATAGTACAGCCCAAAATCAATAGTGTGCATTTTCATTTTATCCTACTTTATATATATATATATATATACATACATACACACACACACACACACACATACACACACACACACACACACACATATATATATATATAAAAAAATGTATTTATTTATTTAGCAGAGGCCCTATAGAAAATAAAAATAGTGATCGTTGCAATTTTTTTTTTTATGTCACACGTTTGTGCAGCGGTTTTTCAAACGCAATATTTTTGGAAAAAATACACTATAATGAATA
The DNA here is from genome assembly GCA_029206835.1 of Rana muscosa. NCBI lineage: Eukaryota > Metazoa > Chordata > Amphibia > Anura > Ranidae > Rana > Rana muscosa. The sequence goes on along the minus strand of JARGYO010005626.1, from coordinate 203,989,524 downwards.
CAAAAAAAAAAAAAAAATATTTGCTCCAGTTTTTTGTATAATGTGAAAGATGAGGTTACGTAGAGTAAATGGATACCCAACATGTCACGCTTTAAAACTGCATCTGTCCGTGGAATGGGAACTACGGTGATTTTAAAAATTCTCCATAGGCGACACACTTTAAATGCCTTTACAGGTTACCAGTTTAGAGTTACAGAGAAGGTCTGGAGCTAGAATTATTGCTCTCGCTCCGACGTTCGTGACAATACCTCACATGTGTGGTGTGATCACAGTTTACATATGCGTTCGGGAGTAACGTATACGTTTGCGCATAAGGACGGGGGTGCTTAAAACATTTATTTATATTATTATTTAATTTATACAAAACTTTTTTTTTTTTTTATAATTTTTTTTTTCGGATTAACTTTAACTTTGTTGCCATCACACGGGATGAACAACATGACTTGTGACAGCTCCTCTTTATGGAGAGATCTGGGGTCCATTAGACCCCAAATCTCTCCTCTGGCCTCCAGTGCAGCCGATCAGACACAGATCGAGGTGATCGGCTGCTTTCCTGGCCGTTAACGGCCATGTAAACAAGGAGGCGGAATCGGATATTACGACATATTCTTCCCACCAGGTTTCTGGGGTCACACAGAGGGAAACAACGTCAGTTCCTCCCTCTCTGATCCATGCAGCCATCGCCACATCACTCCCGGGCTCCGCAATGGGACGGTAGAGCCCAGGAAAGGTGGCGGTGGGAGGGACCCCCTTCCTCCACCTACAGAAGTGATCGAGTGGCTATTCAGCCACTTGAATCACTTCTGCTAGAAAGGAAAGACCGGAAGGATTTACCCCCTTAATGACCAGAGTACTTTTTGCGATTCGGCACTGCGTCGCTTTAACTGACAATTGCGCGGTCGTGCAGCGTTGCACCCAAACAAAATTGATGCTCTTTTTCCCCCACAAATAAAGCTTTATTTTGGTTGTATTTGATCACCTCTGTGGTTTTTATTTTTTGCGCTATAAACAAAAGACCCAAAATTAAAAAAAAATATATATATATATATATATATATATATATATATATATATATATATATATATATATATATATATATATATATATATATATATATATATATATATATATATATTTTGCTAGAATACAGGTGATACTCGAAAAATTTGAATATCGTGCAAAGTTCATTAATTTCACTAATGCAACTTAAAAAGGTGAAACTAATATATGAGAGAGACTCATTACATGCAAAGCAAGATAGTTCAAGCCGTGATTTGTCATAACTGATGATTATGGCTTATAGCTCATGAAAACCCCAAATCCACAATCTCAGAACATTAGAATATTGTGAAAAGGTGCAATATTCTAGGCTCAAAGTGTCCCACTCTAATCAGATAATTAAGCCATAACACCTGCAAAGGGTTCCTGAGCCTTTAAAATGGTCTCTCAGTCTGGTTCAGTAGGAATCACAATCATGGGAAAGACTGCTGACCTGACAGAAAACCATCATTGACACCCTCCATAAGGAGGGAAAAGCCTCAAAAAGGTAATTGCAAAAGAAGTTGGATGTTCCCAAAGTGCTGTATCAAAGCACATTAATAGAAAGTTATGTAGAAGGGAAAAGTGTGGAAGAAAAAGGTGCACAAGCAGCAGGGATGAGCGCAGCCTGGAGAGGATTGTCAGGAAAAGGCCATTCAAAAGTGTTGGGGACTTTCACAAGGAGTGGACTGAGGCTGGAGTCAGTGCATCAAGAGCCGCCACACACAGACGGATCCTGGACATGGGCTTCAAATGTTGTATTCCTCGTCAAGCCGCCACTCCTGACCAACAAATGTCAGAAACGTCTTACCTGGGCTAAAGAAAAACACACCTGGTCTGGTGCTCAGTGGTCCAAAGTCCTCTTTTCTGATGAGAGCAAATTTTGCATCTCATTTGGAAACCAAGGAGCCGGAGTATGGAGGAAGAATGGAGAGGCACACACTGCAAGATGCTTGAAGTCCAGTGTGAAGTTTCCACAGTCTGTGTTGATTTGGGGAGCCGTGTCATCTGCTGGTGTTGGTCCCCTGTGCTTCATTAAGTCCGGGGTCACCGCAGCCGTCTACCAGGAGATGTTGGAGCACTTCATGCTTCCTTCCGCAGACGAGCTCTATGGGGATGATGACTTCATTTTCCAGCAGGACTTGGCACCTCCCACACTGCCAAAAGCACCAAAACCTGGTTCAATGACCGTGGGATTACTGTGCTTGATTGGCCAGCAAACTCGCCTGACCTGAACCCCATAGAGAATCTATGGGGCATTGCCAAGAGAAAGATGAGAGACATGAGACCCAACAATGCAGAAGAGCTGAAGGCCGCTATTGAAGCTTCCTGGTCTTTCATAACACCTCAGCAGTGCCTCCATAACACCTCAGCAGTGCCACAGGCTGATGGCTTCCATGCCACGCCGCATTGAGGGGCCCAAACCAAGTACTGAGTGCATATGCAGCTTCTACTTTTCAGAGGTCCGATATTGTTCTATGTACAATCCTTGTTTTATTGATTGCATGTAATATTCTCATTTTCTGAGATTGTGGATTTGGGGTTTTCATGAGCTGTAAGCCATAATCATCACATTTATGACAAATCACGGCTTGAACTATCTTGCTTTGCATGTAATGAGTCTCTCTCATATATTACTTTCACCTTTTAAGTTGCATTAGTGAAACAAATGAACTTTTGCACGATATTCAAATTTTTCGAGTATCACCTGTGTGTATATATCCCCCAAAAAATTATATATATATATATATATATATATAAGTTTAGGCCGATATATTTTTGGTAAAAAAAAAAAAATTAAATTTTTTTTATCGCCGCCATTATCAATAGGAACAATAAAAAAAAAAAAAAAAAGTCCCTAAATCTATACCATAGTTTGTACACGCGATAACTTTTGCGCAAACCCAATCAATATACGCCTATTGCTTATAGATAGATAGATAGGATAGATAGAGATATAGATATATCTATATCTCTCCAATTTTTTATATATATATATATATATATATATATATATATATATATATATATATATATATATATATATATATATATGTTTGGTAAAAAATAATAATTTTATATATAAATAAAAATATAAATTTATTATTTTTTACCAAACATATATATATTAAAAAAAAAAAATGAGAGATAGATATATCTATATCTCTATCTATCCTATCTCTCTAATTTTTTTTTTTATATATATATATATATGTGTGTTTGGTAAAAAATAATAATTTTATTTATATATAAAATTATTATTTTTTACCAAACACACACACATATATATATATATAATTTTTTTTAGAGATTATATATATATATATATATATATATATATATATATATATATATATATATATATATATATATATATATATATATATCTATCTCTCTATCTATCAGCAATAGGCGTATATTGATTGGGTTTGCGCAAAAGTTATCGCGTGTACAAACTATGGTATAGATTTAATGACTTATTTTTTTTATTGTTCCTATTGATAATGGCGGTGATCTGCGATTTTTAGCGGGTGTGTAACTTTGCAGCGGACAGATCTGACCTCAAATGACACTTTTTGGGGACCAGTGACATTATTACATTGATCAGTGCTATAAAAAAGGCACCGTTCAATGTAAAGATGACACAGACAGGGAAGAGGTTAACACTAGGGGGCGATCAAGGAGTGAAGTGTGTTCCCTGGGTGTGTTCTAACTGCGTGAGGGATGGGCTGCCTGGGACAAGACAGAGATCACTGGGAACAGTAGATCTCTGTCATGTCTCCTGTCAGAATGGGGATCCACCTTGTTTACAAAAGGCATATCCCCGTTCTGCCTCTGTACTAGGTGATCGCGGGTCGCCGGGGGACATCAAGTCCGCCCGACCCGTGGGCACTCTCCCGCAGCTCCTGCGCAAGCCGACGTACAATGACGGCGATTCACGTAGGAGAGCCAACCTGCCGCAGTACAACTGCGGCGGGTGGTCATTAACTGGTTAAAGAGGATGTCCCAGCCCCCCCCACCACAAAATTTAAAGTCAGCAGCTACAGTACTTAATTTATATTTTAATATTAGGACACTTACCTGTCCAGGGATCCCACGATATCGGCACCCCAGTTGATTCGGCTCTTGGGTGCTGCCGCCTTCATTCGTGGTGAGGAAAAAAAATCGGCAGTGAAGCCTTTTGGCTTCACAGCCGTTTCCCTTCTGCGCATGCGCAAAGCACACTGTGCTTTCTAACTGGCCTCCCGGAAGTGTGGCAACTTTGGGGGAGCAAATAAGCGGAGCTTTCCCTTTTGGGTGGAGCGCCACTTTAACTACTAAAAGTCAGCTAGTGCCCTAATGGGTTTTACACTCAGGAGTGCTGAATGATAAGGCTATCCATTCTGCACCCCACCTTCTTACATTGCCTGAGCCCCCCCCCCCCCAAATAGGAAACATATTTATTGGGCACCTTTTAAAATAAACTCATATCAATAGCTACACCCAATACACGAATAGATACTTGGTTAGTCTATCACCATAATATATTTTGCAATAAGTTTGTATCCCAAAAGTCCACAATATATCATATAATAGCAAACGGCGACATCTAGTGGTGGAAAGAGAATATTGCACTACACCATCTTGTAATAGATATTCAACCTCAGGGAACATATAAGGTCTCATGCACACAAGTTTAGCATCGTTGCATGAGGCTCCAATGTTTAGCTGCTGGCAGAGGACACAGGTGCACTGTCCAGCCCTGCTATTGGCAGCCTGTCAGCTGCTGTGACTGGACGGAGCTGAAGGTCTTCCAGTATGCGTCCAGAGACAAATGCTTGGAGTGCAAGTAAGTCTGCTTTCCAGGCATTGGTCCCCTGGGGTGCATCCTGCCCTAAGTGGAAGTACCTCTAGGTGCGAACTCATTCCCATGCAGTCCCAGCAGCTGTCACCCTTTCATAGAGTGACACAGGCTGTCGGGTGCGGGACTGGACAGTGCCCAGCCCACCTGTTCCCTCTGCCAGCAGCCAAACATTGGAGCCTCATGCAGCCATGCTAAACGCCCAATGTGCATGAAGCCTTATATGTTAACTGAGGTTGATTGGATGGTGCATTTGTGCCCTAAACTTCGGAGCCTCACGCAGCGGTACTAAACGTCCAATGTGCATGAGGCCTAAACCTTCTTGTAAAGGGTCCGCAAGGAGAAAATAGGATTTTTATAACAGCTTACCTGTAAAATCCTTTTCTTGGAGTACATCACGGGACACAGAGCGACATAGTCATTACTAATGGGTTATATAGATACCGTCAGGTGCTGGCACTGGCAACTTCCAAAACCGGAAGTACCCTCCCCTGTATAAGCCCCTCCCATCCGGGAGCACCTCAGTTTTGTAGCAAAGCAATAAGTGTCCCCAAAGAGGGGCGGGAGCTCTGTGTCCCGTGATGTACTCCAAGAAAAGGATTTTACAGGTAAGCTGTTATAAAAATCCTATTTTCTTTCTCGTACATCACGGGACACAGAGCGGCATAGTCATTACTAATGGGATGTCCTAAAGCAATGCCCAATGAGGGGGGGGATACACCATATATAAGCTGAGCGCTATCAGACATGAGGATCTTTTGCGGCCTGCAACACACTGCGCCCAAAGGCGACATCCTCCTGACTTCTAACGTCCACCTGGTAGAACCTAGTAAACGTGTGTACTGAAGACCATGTTGTGGCCTTACAGATTTGAGCCAGGGAGGCCTGGTGATGCACTGCCCATGAAGTTCCAACTGCTCTCGTGGAGTGCGCCCTAACTTTGAACGGAGGCGGTCTACTTCTCAAGCCATAGGCTTGTAATATGACCTGTCGAATCCACTTGGCTAAAGTAGATTTTGATGCTGCCTGACCCTTTCTGGGGCCTTCCGGCAGAATAACCAAAGTATCCGTTCTGCGAATCTGAGCAGTGGCCTTTAGATGAGCTTTAACTGCTCTTACTACATCCAAAGAATGCAATAACTTTTCCTCTACCGAAGTAGGTTTGGGGAAAAAAGAAGGAAGAACCACATCTTGGTTCAAATGAAACCTCAATACCACCTTAGGAAGAAAGGCTGGATGAGGACGTAACACTACTCTATCCTTATGGATAACCAGATATGGCTCCTTACAGGACATAGCTGCTAATTCCGACACTCTTTTAGCCGAACAAATGGCTACTAGAAAAATCAATTTCCTGGTGAAAAGCACCAAAGAAATATGATGTAATGGTTCAAATGGTTGTTTCTGTAGAACCGACAGAACCAAGTTTAGATCCCATGGACATATGGGAATATTAACCGGAGGACTAATACGCATCACTCCTTGTATAAAGGCTTTGACTAGTGAATGCGAAGCCAAGGGCCTTTGAAAAAATATTGACAAGGCCGAAATCTGACCCTTGATAGTACTCAAGGCAAGCTTCCTATCTACAGCCCACTGTAGGAAGTCCAGAATCCTACCTATTACGTACTTATGTGGATGCCATTTCTTGGCCTCACACCACGCGATGTACGCCTTCCAGATTCTATAGTAGATCTGCCTGGATACCGGCTTCCTGGCATTGATCATGGTAGATACCACAGCATTAGAGAGCCCTCTCTTTTTTAGAATGTGGGCTTCAATAGCCAGGCCGTCAAACCTAGGGCTGGTAAGGAAGGGTGGTATATTGGTCCTTGCGAAAGCAGGTCCGGACGACGTGGGAGAGACCAAGGACTCCCCACTGACATTTTACAATCTCCGCGTACCACGCTCTTCGGGGCCACGCTGGAGCCACCAGAATCACTGGTTCCTTTGTGGCGGTGTGAATGCATATATCAGCTTGAACTGATCCCAAGGGAACACTAGGGCATCCGAGCCGCAAGCTAGGGGATCCCTTGTCCGAGAGACAAACCTGTCCACCTTTGCGTTGAATCTGGATGCTAGAAGATCTACATCCGATGTTCCCCACCGCTGACATATTGTCCAGAAAACCTCGGGGTGAAGGGACCATTCCTCTGGGCATAATTGCTGGCGACTTAGAAAGTCCGCCTTCCAATTCTCCACTCCTGGAATAAATACCGCAGATATGGCTGGGACATATCTTTCTGCCCATTTCAGGATGTAATTTACTTCCCTCTGGGCTGCACGACTCCTGGTGCCCCCCTGATGATTGATATATGCCACTGCTGTGGCATTGTCTGATTGAATTCTGACAGGGGACCCTTGGAGTTTGGATGTCCATGCTACTAGGGCATACCGGGCTGCTCGTATCTCTAAGAGATTGATGGGCAGGGCCTTTTCTGCATCCGACCATCTGCCCTGGAGAGACCATTGCTCCAGTACTGCTCCCCAGCCTATAAGGCTGGCATCTGTAGTGACCACCTTCCAAGAAATCGGACTGAAGAATTTCCTTTTTTCCAGATTCTGGGGAACCAACCACCAACGGAGGCTCTTGCGAACGGAAGGGGACAAGGACATTGTAAGTCTAGGGCCTGAACTTTTTTGTTCCAGGCTGACAGTATGGCCCCTTGCAAATTCCTTGAATGGAATTGACCGTAGGGTACTGCTTCGAATGATGCCACCATTTTTCCCAGCAGCCTTATGCACAGGCGTATGGACGGCTGTCTTTTTTGTACCCACTAAGTGGATCAAATCTTTCAAAGACAACACCTTTCCTCGAGGCAAGAATATTTTTCTCTGGCCTGAATCCAACCTTAGCCCCAAGTATTCCAGACTTTTGACTGGTTTTTAGGGGTGACTTGTCTCGGTTGATAATCCAACCGTGAGATTCCAGATACTTGATTGTCTTGTGAACGACCACGTCTAGTTTTTTCACTGAGTGGTCTATCAGCAACAAGTCATCTAGATATGCCATTATCATTACACCTTGTGTTCTTAGATTGGCCAATAAAGGGCCAGAATTTTTGTAAACACTCGTGGTGCTGTGGCCGAACCGAAGGGTAAGGCTCTGAACTGAAAATGGCGCCCTTCTACTGCAAAGCGTAGAAATTTTTGGTGGACTGGAAAGATGGGAATGCGCAAATAAGCATCTTTGATGTCGATCGCGGCTAACCAATCCTCCCCTTGTAGGGCAGTGGCCACCGATCGGATTGACTCCATTGGAAAGTCCTGATATACAGGAATTTGTATAGCCCTTTTAGAATTAATATGGGCCTCCCGTCCGCGTTTGCTTCGGGACTGTAAAGAGGTTTGAGTAAAACCCGAACCCTCATTCTTCCAGGGGAACCTCCATAATTACTCCTTGGAGCAATAGTTGTTCTAGTGCCAACAGGAGGGACTCTCTCTTCCGGGGATCCCTTGGCACGTTTGACCTCAAAAATGGGAAGGAGGAGAGTCTTTTAACTCCAAACTGTATCCCAAACATACTGCGGAGAGCACCTATCTGTCTTGATCGTGTCCCGCCAGGTCTCTTGCGAACAACTGGAGTCCTCCCCCCACCCGACTGAGTGGGGGCTTCAATGAATTTAACTTTGGGGGAGGTTTTGTACCTCCCCTGACCCAGGGTTTCTCATTACCCTGCTATTGTCCCTGTTTTTTACCCCCGGGAATTGACCGAGGAGGCCGTCGGAACTGTTACACAGCCGATGCCCCAGGGACTGGAGAAGCAGGCCTCTTAAAGAGGGACCTCTAACTCTGTTTTTAACCGGCAAGAGCGTATTTTTACCGCTGGAAATTTTCTGGATATATTTGTCCAGGTTTTCCCTGAATAAGCGTTCACCATGAAATGGGACGCTAACCAGCCATTCTTTACAGGGAGCTTCAGCAGACCAGTTTTTGAGCCATAGGAGCCTACGCGTATGTACTATAGACAGCGTAAGGCGGGAGGCCTGATGGACTGAATCCTTTATGGCGTCAACCGCAAAGCCTAAGGCTCTAGGTAGATCAGCTAGGGCAAAGCCTGCTGATCTGTCAAGTCCCTCAAGACCTGTTTCAACTGATCCTTCACTGCTTAGCAGACCCCAATAGCTGCTACTGCTGGTTGTGTCACCAAGCTTGCTGTAGAAAGAAGCAGATTTTCATAAGGACGCCAATCTTTTATCTATTGGGTTCTTGAACATTTGGACATTATCCACTGGACATGTCAGTGATTTATACATACAAGAGATGGCTGCGTCCACTGTAGGGACCTTCCATTTTTTTTTTTTTTTTGATGAACTTATCCTCCATGGGATAGACCACCGGAAATCTCTTGGGGGAATAAATATTTTCTCAGGACGTTCCCAATCCTGGTAAATGAGCCCTTTCAGTAAAGGGTGAAGTGGAAAAGAACAGACAGTCTGGGGGCTTCTAGCGACCCCAACGAGGATACAGTAGTGGTTGATGGTTCCGCAAGGTGCATTTTTAAATGCTGATCGGACCATGTTAGTCAGAGACTGAACCCATAATCTTTCAGCTTGAGATGCTGAGAAAAGGTTCCCCCACTGTTGATTCCTCTATAACAGAATCAACCTCATCCTGATCCCCTTCAGGCAGGTCGATCCCTGTATGGGACTGTTGCTCTGCTAACAGGTACTCTGAAGGAGGAGACGGAGATCGGGCGTGCTTTCCCTGACAGGGAGGCAGCGATCAATGTTGACAATCTCTCCTCTAATCCTCCCAGAGCTGAGGAAAAAACCTCCTCTGTTACATACACAGGAGCAGGTGAACTGAGGACAGCCACAGTACCAAGTACCCCTGCGGGGTCTCTACGGTCACTTACCTCTGAACTTCAGGGGAGACTGGTGCAGCAGAAGTATGCCCAAGATCCTCCGAGCCCGATGAGACCCCCTTCGCTTCCTGGAAGATTCAGTTCCGGAGCTTCTGGACGGCATATTCCTAAGCCTAAAGCTGAGGTATTCCAGCCGTAATACACCACTTTTACTGAGAATAGTCTAGCACAATTGCTGCTATATCACAGTTGGTGTCTACTAAAGTGCCTTTCTAGGGGATGCCTGCATCAACCGCCTCTATGTGCCTTTATATTGTTGCTAGCTCTGTCTGTGCACTCAACAGCCAGCTATAATGTGCTTCAAAACACGCTGGACGCCCGCACATGCGCAGTAGCGCCGCGGCGCACACCTGAGCGTCATCCACCCGCTCCGCCCCTTTTTCCAGATCGCCTCTATGAATAGAGGCGCGTGCACGCGCACGCGCGCGGGCACGCGCGCCTTCGGCGCCTTTTTTGAAAACAACAAGGAGCTAGATGGGAGCCAGGGTCCCTTTGCCGCAGGGCCCGGGGATGGATGAGCGCAGCAACAGGGCAGAGGAGACAGCTTCCCAGCAGAGAACATACCAACTGCCTGGATTTGATTCTGGAAGAAAAAAATCCACATTACAAGAAAAAGAACCATAGCGGCCTCTAGTGTCTAACACAGGTACCGCGGTCTTACATTTTTTTTTTTTTTTTTTCTTGCCTACTATTAAAATTTTTACATTTTCTCAGTAGTAACAGGCATACACAGAATATTAGCGGGAATACCGTTAGGTAACAGACAGAAAGACAAATTAGGCTTGGGGGTCCCCCAATAGAACCAAGTTCCTGGGGGCCCCCACTTACCTGTTCCCCGCCGCAGGACTTTGTTTGGTCCACAAAAGCCCAAACTTCACCTATTACGGCAGGCATTGTAATCAAACCTTCAGGGACCGGGTTCCCAAGGATTCCACTCCCCTGGACCTGTATAGCACCCTGCACAGAAAACATCTTGGTCGTGGGCATGACCAGAGCTCTGGATCCCAGGGTCCAGCTCTCCTAAGAGAAGCATTACAGGCAAAACCTTGCTCTTCTCTGCAAGGCCCGGGTACCGACCGTTTAGCTATGAAGCTTTTTTGGTCGGATCCGGAATAGCTTACTGAGGCCCAAAAGAACCTGTACGCAAGCTCAGTGAAAAACACATGTTTCTTCTTGGCCAACACCTTAGACACTGGCAAAAAACTGAGGTGCTCCCGGATGGGAGGGGCTTATATAGGGGAGGGTACTTCCGGTTTTGGAAGTTGCCAGTGCCAGCACCTGACGGTATCTATATAACCCATTAGTAATGACTATGTCGCTCTGTGTCCCGTGATGTACGAGAAAGAAATAAGAGACCCAAGACAGGGCTGTCTTAATGAGAGGGCACACCAGGGCACTCCCAGAGTGCCGGGGAGATATATGGGGGTGTAGAGGGGTCAGAGTGCTGGGGGAATATCTAGGTTGTAGAGGGGTCAGAGTGCTGGGGGGGTATCTAGGGTGTAGAGGGGTCAGAGTGCTGGGGGGATATCTAGGGTGTAGAGGGGTCAGAGTGCTGGGGGGATATCTGGGATGTAGAGGGGTCAGAGTGCTGGGGGGGGGATATCTAGGGTGTAGAGGGGTCAGAGTGCTGGGGGGATATCTAGGGTGTAGAGGGGTCAGAGTGCTGGGGGGATATCTAGGGTGTAGAGGGGTCAGAGTGCTGGGGGATATCTAGGGTCTAGAGGGGTCAGAGTGCTGGGGGATGTCTAGGGGGTCAGAGTGCTGGGGGGATATCTAGGGTCTAGAGGGGTCAGAGTGCTAGGGGGATATCTGGGATGTAGAGGGGTCAGAGTGCTGGGGGGGGGGATATCTAGGGTGTAGAGGGGTCAGAGTGCTGGGGGGGATATCTAGGGTGTAGAGGGGTCAGAGTGCTGGGGGGGATATCTAGGGTGTAGAGGGGTCAGAGTGCTGGGGGATATCTAGGGTCTAGAGGGGTCAGAGTGCTGGGGGGATATCTGGGGTGTAGAGGGGTCAGAGTCCTGGGGGGGATATCTAGGGTGTAGAGGGGTCAAAGTGCTGGGGTGATATCTTGGATGTAGAGGGGTCAGAGTGCTGGGGGGATATATTGGGTGTAGAGGGGTCAGAGCGGTGGGGGGGATATATTGGGTGTAGAGGGGTCAGAGCGGTGGGGGGGATATCTGGGGTGTAGAGGGGTCAGAGTGCAAATTTGTCAAGCCCTGCTTTAATGCATGCCGCGCATATGATTATATGGATGGCAGGAGGTTTCTGTGCTGAAAGCACGCTCAGTGCACGCTCCCAGCGCAGTAACCGAACCATCGAAGACAACTCCCGGGCCCTAGTAATAATTGGGAACCAGCAGGACCGGCTCCTGAGCACTGCAACAGCCAACAGCCAACAACAAATCACGTGATCGGGCAGACCTTCCCCCTCCCCACCCTTAAAGTGATATTAAAGTCTTGGTTTAGTTTTCATTTAAAAATAACAAACATGTCATACTTACCTGCTCTGTAATGGTTTTGCACAGAGCAGCCCCAATCCTCTTCTTCTTGGGCTCCTGGCCCCTCCCTTCTGCTGAGTGCCCCCCACAGCAAGTTGGCTTGCTATGGGGGCACCCAAGCCGAGCCGCTGCTCTCTGTGTCCATTCAGACACGGAGCTGTGTCTTTGCCTCCGCCCCTCCCTCTCCTCATTGGCTCACTGACTTTGATTGACAGCAGTGGGAGCCAATGGTGCCCTGCTGCTTTCTCAGCCAATAAGGAGGGAGACAGCCAAGATTCTCTTGCGACTTTGCTGGATCGAGATGGGGCTCAGGTAAGTATTAGGGGGGACTGCTGCACACAGAAGGTTTTGTTATCCTAATGCATAGAATGCATTGATATAAAAAAAAAAAAAAAATTCTTCTGACTTTACAATCCCTTTATTAGCCCAGATAAATGGATGCCGGTGCCCGTTGGGAAGGGGGAAGAAAGGAACCAAAAATTCACTTACCGGACTTCTGCTGAGTTTCCATTAGACAGAAGCTGATCGGCCAGCTGTGGAGCGGGCAGGTCTGACAACACAACCCTCCACGATTCCGGGAGCGACTCCCATAGGTTGTCAGTGAAAAACTCCTGAAATGGGGGAGGGAAACGTATTAGGTTAAATATTAGTTAAAGCGGTGTTCCAGCCTAAAAAATTTTTTTTTTAAAAGTCAGCAGCTACAAACACTGTAGCTGCTGACTTTTAATAAGGACACTTACCTGTCCAGGGAGCCCGCGATGTCGGCCCCCCCGAGGCCGATCCTTCCATCAGATCGGGTGCCGGCGCCGCCATTCGAACTAAGGGAAACAGGCAGTGTACCCTTGCGGCTTTACTGCCCGTTTCCTACTGCGCATGCATGAGTCGTGCGACGCTTTGTGAATGTACGGCTGTCTTCTGGGACACACAGGTCCCAGAAGACAGCGCGCCTCCATTTCCCAGAAGACAACATGAAGAGACCGAGAATGAAGAGCGCAGCAGTATAGGAAGTGGCAGATTAGGATGACTGCCTAGCAACAGGCGTTTCTGGTAAGTAAAAATAGGATTTTTATAACAGCTTACCTGTAAAATCCTTTTCTTGGAGTACATCACGGGACACAGAGCGGCATAGTCATTACTATGTGGGTTATATAGTTTACCTTCAGGTGCTGGCACTGGCAACTTCCAAACCGGAAGTACCCTCCCCTATATAAGTCCCTCCCATCCGGGAGCACCTCAGTTTTGTAGCAAAGCAATAAGTGTCCCCAAAAGAGGGGCGGGAGCTCTGTGTCCCGTGATGTACTCCAAGAAAAGGATTTTACAGGTAAGCTGTTATAAAAATCCTATTTTCTTTCTCGTACATCACGGGACACAGAGCGGCATAGTCATTACTATGTGGGACGTCCCAAAGCAATGCCCAATGAGGGGGGGGATACACCATACATAAGCTGAGCGCTATCAGACATGAGGATCTTTTGCGGCCTGCAACACACTGCGCCCAAAGGCGACATCCTCCTGACTTCTAACGTCCACCTGGTAGAACCTAGTAAACGTGTGTACTGAAGACCATGTTGCGGCCTTACAGATTTGAGCCAGGGAGGCCTGGTGATGCACTGCCCATGAAGTTCCAACTGCTCTCGTGGAGTGCGCTCTAACTTTGAACGGAGGCGGTCTCCTTCTCAAGCCATAAGCTTGTATTATGACCTGTCGAATCCACTTGGCTAAAGTAGATTTTGACGCTGCCTGACCCTCTCTGGGGCCTTCCGGCAGAATAAACAAAGTATCCGTTCTGCGAATCTGAGCAGTGGCTTTTAGATAAGCTTTAACTGCTCTTACTACATCCAAAGAATGCAATAACTTTTCCTCTTTGGGGAAAAAAGAAGGAAGAACCACATCTTGGTTCAAATGAAACCTCGATACCACCTTAGGAAGAAAGGCTGGATGAGGACGTAACACTACTCTGTCCTTATGGATAACCAGATATGGCTCCCTACAGGACATAGCGGCTAATTCCGACACTCTTTTAGCCGAACAAATGGCTACTAGAAAAATCAATTTCCTGGTGAGAAGAACCAGGGAAATATGCTGTAATGGTTCAAATGGTTGTTTCTGTAGAACCGACAGAACCAGGTTTAAGTCCCATGGACATATGGGAATATTAACCGGAGGGCTAATACGCATCACTCCTTGTATAAAGGCTTTGACTAGTGAATGCGAGGCCAAGGGCCTCTGAAAAAATATTGACAAGGCCGAAATCTGACCCTTGATAGTACTCAAGGCAAGCTTCCTATCTACAGCCCACTGTAGGAAGTCCAGAATCCTACCTATTACGTACTTACGTGGATGCCATTTCTTGGCCTCACACCAGGCGATGTACGCCTTCCAGATTCTATAGTAGATCTGCCTGGATACCGGCTTCCTGGCATTGATCATGGTAGATACCACAGGATTAGAGAGACCTCTCTTTTTTAGAATGTGGGCTTCAATAGCCAGGCCATCAAACCTAGGGCTGGTAAGGAAGGGTGGTACATCGGTCCTTGCGAAAGCAGGTCCGGACGATGTGGGAGGGTCCAAGGACTCCCCACAGACATCTTTACAATCTCTGCGTACCATGCCCTTCGGGGCCATGCTGGAGCCACCAGAATCACTGGTTTCTTTTCTACCCTGATTCTGCGGAGTAATCGAGGTAACAATTGTGGCGGTGGGAATGCATATATCAGCTTGAACTGATCCCAAGGGAACACTAGGGCATCCGAGCCGCAAGCTAGGGGATCCCTTGTCCAAGAGACAAACCTGTCCACTTTTGCGTTGAATCTGGATGCTAGCAGATCTACATCCGGTGTTCCCCACCGCTGACATATTGTCCGGAAAACCTCGGGGTGAAGGGACCATTCCCCATGGCATAATTGTTGGCGACTTAGAAAGTCCGCCTTCCAATTCTCCACTCCTGGAATGAATACCGCGGATATGGCTGGGACATATCTTTCTGCCCATTTCAGGATGCAATTTACTTCCCTCTGGGCTGCACGACTCCTGGTGCCACCCTGATGATTGATATATGCCACTGCCGTGGCATTGTCCGATTGAATTCTGACAGGGGACCCTTGGAGTTTGGATGTCCATGCTACTAGGGCATACCGGGCTGCTCGTATCTCTAAGAGATTGATGGGCAGGGCCTTTTCTGCATCCGACCATCTGCCCTGGAGAGACCATTGCTCCAGTACTGCTCCCCAGCCTATAAGGCTGGCATCTGTAGTGACCACCTTCCAAGAAATCGGACTGAAGGATTTCCCTTTTTCCAGATTCTGGGGAACCAACCACCAACGGAGGCTCTTGCGAACGGAAGGGGACAAGGACATTGGTAAGTCTAGGGCCTGAACTTTTTTGTTCCAGGCTGACAGTATAGCCCTTTGCAAATTCCTTGAATGGAATTGACCGTAGGGTACTGCTTCGAATGATGCCACCATTTTTCCCAGCAGCCTCATGCACAGGCGTATGGATGGCTGTCTTTTTGTACCCACTAGGTGGATCAAATCTTTCAAAGACGACACCTTTTCTTGAGGCAAGAAAATTTTTCTCTGGTCTGAATCCAGCCTTAGCCCCAAGTATTCCAGACTTTTGACTGGTTTTTAGGGCTGACTTGTCTCGGTTGATAATCCAACCGTGAGATTCCAGATACTCGATTGTCTCGTGAACAACCACTTCTAGTTTTTTCACTGAGTGGTCTATCAGCAACAAGTCGTCTAGATATGCCATTATCGTTACACCTTGTGTTCTTAGATTGGCCAATAATGGGGCCAGAATTTTTGTGAACACGCGTGGTGCTGTGGCCAGACCGAAGGGTAAGGCTCTGAACTGAAAATGGCGCCCTTCTACTGCAAAGCGTAGAAATTTTTGGTGGACTGGAAAGATGGGAATGTGCAAATAAGCATCTTTGATGTCGATCGAGGCTAACCATTCCTCCCCTTGTAGGGCAGTGGCCACCGATCAGATCGCCTCCATCCGGAAAGTCCTGATATGTAGGAATTTGTTTAGCCCTTTTAGATTTAATATGGGCCTCACGTCCCCGTTTGGCTTCGAGACTGTAAAGAGGTTTGAGTAAAACCCGAACCCCCATTCTTCTAGGATGACCTCCATAATTACTGCTTGGAGCAATAGTTGTTCTAGTGCCAACAGGAGGGATCCTCTCTTCCGGGGATCCCTTGGCACGTTTGACCTTATAAAATGGGAAGGAGGGGAGTCTTTTAACTCCAATTTGTATCCCAGACTTACTGCGGAGAGCACCCATCTGTCTCGGATCGTGTCCCGCCAGGTCTCTGCGAACAACTGAAGTCTTCCCCCCACCTGATTGAGTGGGGGCAACCCTTCATGCATTTGACTTTGGGGGAGGTTTTGTACCTCTCCTGACCCAGGGCTTCTTGTTACCCTGCGATTGTCCCTGATTTTTACCCCCGGGATTTGACCGAGGAGGCCGTCGGAACTGTTTCACAGCCGATGTCCTAGGGACTGGAGAAGCAGGCCTCTTAAAAGAGGGACCTCTAACTCTGTTTTTAACCGGCAAGAGTGTACTTTTACCACTGGAAATTTTCTGGATATATCTGTCCAGGTCTTCCCCGAATAAGCGTTCACCATGAAATGGGAAGCTGACCAGCTATTTTTTACAGGGGGCTTCAGCAGACCAGTTTTTGAGCCATAGAAGCCTGCGCATATGTACTAAAGACAGCGTAAGGCGGGAGGCCTGATGGATTGAATCCTTTATAGCGTCAACCGCAAAGCATAAGGCTCTAGGTAGATCAGCTAGGACAAGGGCCTGCTGATCTGGCAAGTCCCTTAAGACCTGTTTCAACTGATCCTTCACTGCTTGGCAGACCCCAATAGCTGCCACTGCTGGTTGTGTCACCAAGCCTGCTGTAGCAAAAGCAGATTTTAATAAGGACTCCAATTTTTTATCTATTGGGTCCTTGAACATTTGGACATTATCCACTGGACATGTCAGTGATTTATTCACACAAGAGATGGCTGCGTCCACTGTAGGGACCCTCCATTTTTTGATGAACTTATCCTCCATGGGATAGACCACCTGAAATCTCTTGGGAGGAGTAAATATTTTTTCAGGATGTTCCCAATCCTGGTAAATGAGCCCTTCCAGTAAAGGATGGATTGGAAAGGAACAAACAGTCTGGGGAGCTTTTAGCGACCCCAACGAGGAGACAGAAGTGGATGATGGCTCCGCAAGGGGCATTTTAAATGCTGATCGGACCATATTAGTCAGGGACTGAACCCATAACCTTTCAGCATGTGATGCTGAGAATGGCTCTTCCACTGTTGATTCCTCTACAACAGAATCAACCTCATCCTGATCCCCTTCAGGTAGGTCGATCCCTGTATGGGACTGTTGCTCTGCTAACAGGTACTCTGAGGGAGGAGACGGAGATCGGGCGCGCTTTCCCTCTGACAGGGAAGCAGCGATCAATGTTGACAATCTCTCTTCCAGCCCTCCCAGAGCTGAGGAAAAAACCTCCTCTGTTACATACACAGGAGCAGGTGAACTGAGGACAGCCACAGTACCAGGTACTCCTGAGGGTGCTCTACGGTCACTAACCTCTGATTCTTCAGGGGAGATTGGTGCAGCCGAAGCATGCCCAAGATCCTCAGAGCCCGATGGAGACCCCCTATGCTTCCTGGGATTTTTAGTCCCGGAGTTTTTAGACGGCATATTCCTAAGCCCAAAACTGAGGTATTCCAGCCGAAATACACCACTTACTGACAATAGTCTAGCACAATTGCTGCTATAAAAACAGTTGGTGTCTACTAATGTGCCTTTCTATGGGGATGCCTGCATCAACCGCTTGCTGTATGCCTTTTTTAAATGTTGCCAGCTCTGTCTCTGCACTCCATAGCCAGCTCACAACACATAATTGTGCCTTTTAACATGCTGGGACGCCCGCACATGCGCAGAAGCGCTGCGGCGCGCACAGAGCGTCATCCCCCAAGCTCCGCCCCCTTTTCCAGCTCACCTCTATATATAGAGGCGCGTGCACGCACTCGTGCGCGGGCACGTGCGCCTTCTGCGCTCTTTTTTGAAAAAGGAAACTAGGGACAGGAGACAGGGCCCTTTTGCCGCAGGCCGGGGGATGGACGAGCATTGCAACATGGCAGAGGAAGCAGTTTCCCAGAAGAGAACTCACCATCTGCCTGGACTTGACTCTGATGAAAAGAAAAAGTCCACATGACAAGAAACGTTCCACAGCGGCCTCTAGTGGATTAACACAGGTACCGCGGTCTGTCTATTTTTATTTATTTTTTTCTTGACCACTATTAAAATTATTACATTTTTTAGTAGTTACAGGCATGCACAGATATTTAGCGGGAATACCGTTAGGTAACAGGCAGAAAGACATATTAGGCTTGGGGGTCCCCTAATAAAACCAAGTTCCTGGGGGGCCCCCACTTACCTTTTCCCCGCCGCAGGACTCTGTTTGGTCCACAGAAGCCCAAACTTCACCTCTCACGGCAGGCATTGTAATTAAACCTTCAGGGACCGGGTTCCCAAGGATTCCACTCCCCTGGACCTGTATAGCACCCTGCACAGAAAGCATCTTAGTCGTGGGTATGACCAGAGCTCTGGATCCCAGGGTCCAGCCCTCCTAAGAGAGGCATTACAGGCAAAACCTTGCTCTTCTCTGCAAGGCCCGGGTACCGACCGTTTAGCTATGAAGCTATTTTGGTTGGATCCGGAATAGCTTACTGAGGCCCAAAAGAACCTGTACGCAAGCTCAGTGAAAAACACATGTTACTTCTTGGCCAACACCTTAGACACTGGCAAAAAACTGAGGTGCTCCCGGATGGGAGGGGCTTATATAGGGGAGGGTACTTCCGGTTTGGAAGTTGCCAGTGCCAGCACCTGAAGGTAAACTATATAACCCACATAGTAATGACTATGCCGCTCTGTGTCCCGTGATGTACGAGAAAGAAATGTATTTTTAGGAGCCTGTTTATGTAAAAAAAAAAATTTTAAGGTGGACCTCCGCTTTAAGTATTAATGTATTAACTAATATAGTAATAATAACTATTAAGCCGCGTACACACGATCGGTTTTACCGATGAAAACAGTCCGATGGATTTTTTTCATCGGACAAACCGATCGTGTATGGGCCCCATCAGTCTTTTTTCCATCGGTGTCAAAAAATAGAACATGTTTTAAATTTTTCCGATGGATAAAAAAACAATAGCAAATTTCGATCGTCTATGGGCAAGTCCATCGATTAAAAAACCCACGCATGCTCAGAATCAAGTCGACGCATGCTCAGAAGCATTGAACCTTATTTTTCTCGGCTCATCGGAGTGTTTTACGTCACAGCGTTTGGAACAGTCGGTTTTTAGACTGATGGTGTGTAGGCAAGACTGATGGAAGTCAGCTTCATCGGTTATCCGATGGAAAAATACATCGGTTTTTAAACTATAGGAAGATATAGAGAGATATATATAGTGACAGCAGGCAGGTAAATTCACCAGGTTGCACCCAGGATGGAAGGTATATATGTCCTAGATTCAGGCTTTATGCCGATTTATACCACTAGGGGGAGTGCTGGGAGTCTTGCAGGGGAAGAGTTAATGAGCCCAGCTGAAGTAAGTGGGCTCATTAGGGCCTCTACAAGAACTCCCAGCATGCTAAGGGAGATGCTCCAACCTGGAACCAGATCTGTGTGGATAGTCTGGGGAGTGTGATCTCTGTGCGGTGAGCCAAAGCCTGTGTGGTTATTGCTAAGAACTTCTAAAAGCAAGGAGCTAGGAACAGGGACAGCACAAGGCTGTACCCAGTTGTTAGTTAGGGACACCAACGTGTGTAGTGAGCGGTCAAGTTGACCAGGATTTCTTTTCATGTTTCTTTTTGTTTTGCTGTTTTTCCCTTGTAAATAGTTTGAATAAACCGCACCTTTCGTTTTTGCCACTACAAACTCTGTCTGCTGTGCCTGTTTTGTGTGGTGAACCCATCCAGGGGTCACACACACCCACTGCCGAGTTAACCCCCTCACAATATATATCTCTCTCTATCACAAGGCGGAGTCCAGGGGACAGCAGTGAGGGAGGCGGAGTCCAGGGGACAGCAGTGAGGGAGGCGGAGTCCAGGGGACAGCAGTGAGGGAGGCGGAGTCCAGGGGACAGCAGTGAGGGAGGCGGAGTCCAGCAGTGAGTGAGGCGGAGTCCAGCGGTCAGCAGTGAGTGAGGCGGAGTCCAGCGGTCAGCAGTGAGTGAGGCGGAGTCCAGCGGTCAGCAGTGAGTGAGGCGGAGTCCAGCGGTCAGCAGTGAGTGAGGCGGAGTCCAGCGGTCAGCAGTGAGTGAGGCGGAGTCCAGCGGTCAGCAGTGAGTGAGGCGGAGTCCAGCGGTCAGCAGTGAGTGAGGCGGAGTCCAGCGGTCAGCAGTAATTAACCACTTAAGGACAGGCCTATTGTTCAAATTTGTTGTCTAAAAGTTAAAATCATTTTTTTTTTTGCTAGAAAATTACTTCGAACCCCCAAACATATATATTTGTTTTCAGACACCATAGAGAATAAAATGGCGGTCGTTGCAATACTTTTTGTCACACCGTATTTGCGCAGCGGTCTCATAAACTACATTTTATTTTATTTTTTAAATACACTAAGAAAACAGTAAAGTTAGCCCAATGTTTATTTTTTACATTGTGAAAGATAATGTTACACCGAGTAAAAAAATAAAAAAAACTTGCGCCTATTTGTGGAATGGCGACAAACTCTGACCCTTAAAAATCTCTACATGGCGACGTTCAAAAATTTCTACAGGTTACCAGTTTAGAGTTACATAGGGGGTCTAGGGCTAGAATTATTGCTCTCGCTCTAATGATCGCGGCGATACCTCACACCATTTACATATGCAGGTGTGACTTATGTATGCGTTCTCTTCTGCACGCGAGCACGGGACGCGTTAAAAAACTTTTTTTTTTTTTTCTTATTTAACTTTTTATTTTAACACTGTCCCTTTAGCCCTGGTTCACATTGCCTGCGATTTGACATGTCAAATCGCACCAATGGCACCATCCTAATTGGTGCGATGCTGCATTTGCGGCGTCGCACCGATTTCAAAAAGCCGTTTCTGTACTACTCTTTGCGATTTTTGGGGTGCGATTTCCATTGACATCTGTGCAAATACCCGCACAAATGTCTCTGAAATTGTGGTCGAAATCGGGACTGACATGCGGGAGTGAAATCATTCCCGCAGCCCAGTGTGAACCTGGGCTAAAAAAAAAAAAAAAAAAAAAAAAAAAAAAAAAAAAAAAAAAGGAAGAATTTTGGATCACTTTTATTCCTATTACAAGGAATGTAAACATCTCTTGTAATAGAAAAAAGCATGACAGGTCCTCTTTTAATGTGAGATCTGGGATCAAAAAGACATCAGATCTCATATTTACACTTAAATGCAATAAAAAAAAAAAAAAAAAAAACAACCACGTCACTTTAACCACTTCAGCCCCGGACCATTTTGTAGGTAAAGGACCAGGCCCCTTTTTGCGACTCGGCGTCGCTTTAACTGACAATTGCGCGGTCGTGCCACGTGGCTCCCAAACAAAATGGACGTCCTTTTTTTCCCACAAATAAAGCTTTCTTTTGGTGGTATTTGATCACCTCTGTGGTTTTTATTTTTTGCGCTATAAACAAAAAATAGAGTGACAATTTTGAAAAAAAAACAATATTTTTTACTTTTTGATATAATAAATATCCCCAAAAACTATATAAAAACATTTTTTTTTCCTCAGTTGAGGCCGATACGTATTCTTCTACATATTATTGGTAAAAAAAAAATAAAAAAATTTGCGATAAGCGTTTATTGATTGGTTTGCGCAAAAGTTATAGCGTCTACAAAATAGGGGATAGTTTTATGCCATTTTTATTAATAATTTTTTTTTTTTTTACTACCAATGGCGGCGATCTGCGATTTTTATTGTGACTGCGACATTATGGCGGACACATCGGACACTTTTGACAAAATTTTGGGACCATTGTCATTTTTACAGCGCTCAGTGCTATAAAAATGCACTGATTACTGTCAAAATGACACTGGCAGTGAAGGGGTTAACCAGTAGATGGCGCTGTAGGGGTCAAGTAGGCCCTAGTGAGTGATTCTTACTGTAGGGGGGCGTGGCTTGGCGGGACACGTCACTGATCGTCTGTTCCGATGACAGGGAATAGACGATCGTTGACATGCCACTAGGAAGAACGGGGAAAGATTTGTTTACACTTACCTCTCCCCGTTCTTCAGCTCTGTGACCCGATCGTGGGACACCGGCGGCGATCGGGTCCACGGGTCCCGCGGTCATGGAGCTTCGGATCGGGTCGCGAGCGTGACCCACGGCTGGGATCTTAAAGGAGACGTACCTGTATGCCCAGCCGTGCCATTCCGTCGACGTATATCGTCGTGCGGCGGTCCTTAAGTGGTTAAGGCTGTTGGACGGAAGTGACGTTTAACGTCGCTTCCGTCATCCAACGTTACTGAGTGGAGTGGGGGCCATCATTCCCTCACTTGACACAATGCCTCAGAGGGGAAAGGATCGGATCGTCTCCGCCACCAACGACGGCCCCTGTAAGCGGCGGAGACGTCCTCTGCTCCACTGACGCCGTCCTCTGCTCCACTGACGCCGTCCTCTGCTCCACTGACGCCATCCTCCATATGTTAATTTCACTTTAAAATATTTGTTTACATTAATTTACGCACACTGTAATGCAATAGGCTGCACACACCTATGGATAGGGACCTTAGATGGTAAGCTCCTTGCGGGCAGGGACTGCTGTAAATGTACAGTATTGTAAAGCGCTGCGAAAATTGTCAGCACTAAAGAAGCACCTGTAATAATTAATAATACAATCGTCCTACATGAATAGGATCTACGTTTTCAGCGCAAGCAAAAGTAAACCTTGAACGATGGAGGCGAGTGATCTCACCCTTCCTATCCCTCCTCCTACTTACAATAATATAGGAGTCTGTGATGTACCCGTAGATGGACAGGACCCGGGTAATACTCGCAGCGTGCCGTTTATCTCGCTCCAGGGATTCCTGCGAGGTACGATGACGTTTCATGCTGCAAGAGGGAAAAAAAACAAAACAAGAAATCGGATTATTTTCTTGAGATCAGGAAACCTCTCAAGTCTTACTGATTGAAGGAATGGTGTATTTTTAGACCATCTATAAATAGAGCGCAACGTGACGCATGGTCATTTACACCTCCCCTGTAAACTCAGAGAAGGGAAATCTTCCAATGGGGAGACCAGTTCCAGAGGGGATTTACATCACTTAGAAGAGATTTCCTCCCACTTCCTGTTTTACTGCAAGGAGAGGGGCGGTTAACCTGTTACTGACCGTCCTATATCAGTTTTACTGCTACAGGGCAGCAGCACTGTGCAGGATTAAATTTTATGGAAATATATATTATATATATATATATATATACATACACATACATATACACACACACACAAACTCACAGGGATTTTTTTCTCAGACAATAGGTGCAGGAACTCCCCTTTTCTGAGTCACTTGTTTTCCCCACCCCCTACCCACCTCCGAGCAACGTCCCTTGGTTCCATCCCCTACCCACCCCCGAGCAACGTCCCTTGGTTCCATCCCCCTACCCACCTCCGAGCAACGTCCCTTGGTTCCATCCCCTACCCACCTCCGAGCAACGTCCCTTGGTTCCATCCCCTACCCACTTCCCAGTACCATCCCTTGGTTCCATCCCCTACCCGCCTCTGAGCAACGTCCCTTGGTTCCATCCCCTACCCACCTCCGTACAATGTCCCTTGGTTCCATCCCCCTACCCACCTCCGAGCAACGTCCCTTGGTTCCATCCCCCTACCCACCTCCGAGCAACGTCCCTTGGTTCCATCCCCCTACCCACCTCCGAGCAACGTCCCTTGGTTCCATCCCCCTACCCACCTCCGAGCAACGTCCCTTGGTTCCATCCCCTACCCACCTCCGAGCACCGTCCCTTGGTTCCATCCCCTACCCACCTCCGAGCAACGTCCCCTGGTTCCATCCCCCTACCCACCTCCGAGCAACGTCCCTTGGTTCCATCCCCTACCCACCTCCGAGCAACGTCCCTTGGTTCCATCCCCTACCCACCTCTGAGCAACGTCCCTTAGTTCCATCCCCTACCCACCTCCCAGTACCGCCCCTTTTAGACAATACAGAACCAAGTATCATTTTGTTGTGCTAAGTAATTTGTATGGAATTTGGTTTCCCCTTCAGCCAGCAACAATAGATCCCCCTAACAATGTACCACCCACAACAAAATCCCCCCCCCAGCAACAATAGACTCTCTGCAGCATCAACAGATCTCCGCACAGCCAGCATTAAAGTGGTTGTAAACCCACTTACACAACGTGCACCTACAGGTAAGCCTAGATTAAGGCTTACCTGTAGGTGCATGAAATATCTCCCTAACCTACACGGTTAAGGAGATATTTGCTTTTAAAACCGGCGCCGCTGACGTCACGCATATGCGCACTAGCAGGCCGGCATAGTAGCCGGATTTCTGAATGGATTTAGCCGGCCCGAGCGCGCATGCGTGTGACGTCATCGCCGCTCCGGGGCCAATCACAGCGCCGGAGCGGCGATACGCGGAAGGGACATCGAGGCAAGATGGCGGCGGAGGTGTCCGAGCACCACTGCGGGGGCTTTGATCTAAAGGTAAGTAATTCAGAATGAGCTAGTATGCTAGTCATACTAGCTCATTATGCCTTTGTCTTGCAGGTATTTATTTTTTTATTTTGGGGTTTACAACCACTTTAACCACTTTGCGCCCAGGCCATTGGCAAAAGACGCCTGCATTGCGGCGCTCAATTGCCAGGAGGACGTCCATGAGCGTCCTCCTGTTTACTTTCGCGATGCGCGCCGCCGCAGGTGCGCATCGGGGAAAAGCTGTGCCCGATGTGTCACGCGGGTGCCGAAGCGCGTGCTTGGCGGCCGCGATGTCCGCCAGGTACCCGCGATCGGCTGTCACAGTGCCAGGGACGTGGATCTCGGTGTGTAAACACCGAGATCCACGTCCTGTCAAAGAGAGGAGACTGATGGGGTGTCCCTTGTACATAGGGACACTGATCGGTCACCTCCCCCAGTCGGTCCCCTCCCCCCACAGTAACAATCACCTAGCAGGGAACCCCTTCCCTGCCAGTCACATTTATACAGTAATCAGTGCATATTTATAGCACTAATCGCTGTATAAATGTGAATGGTCCCAAAAATGTGTCAAAAGTGTCCGATGTGTCCGCCATAATGTCGCAGTCACAATAAAAAAAAAAAAAAAAAAAAAAAAGAAGAAGCAGATCACCGCCATTACTAGTAAAAAAAAAAAATCATAATTCTATTCCCTATTTTGTAGGTGATATAACTTTTGCGCAAACCAATCACTATACGCTTATTGCGATTTTTTTTTTACCTAAAATCTGTAGAAGAATACGTATCGGCCTAAACTGAAATTGTTTTTTAAAATATATATTTTTTTGCATATTTATTATAGCAAAAAGTCAAAAATATCGCATTTTTTTTCCAAAATTTACGCTCTTTTTTTGTTTATAGCGCAAAAAATAAAAACCGCAGAGGTGATCAAATACCACCAAATGAAAGCTCTATTTGTGGGGAAAAAAAGGACGTCAATGTTGTTTGAGCACGACCGCGCAATTGTCAGTTAAAGTAATGCAGCGCCATATCGCAAAAATGGCCCGGTCATGAAGGGGGGTAAATTTGCCGGAGGGCAAGTGGTTAAAGGAATTCTGCCCAATGGAACGCAGACACATACATACAGAATAAGAACAGATACTGAGAATTACACCCGACATACAGGACAGGAGAAGTAGTACTGTGCAGAGTCCATATATACAGAATAAGAACAGATACCGAGATCTACACCCGACATACAGGACAGGAGAAGTTGTACTGTGCAGAGTCCATACATACAGAATAAGAACAGATACCGAGATCTACACCCGACATACAGGACAGGAGAAGTTGTACTGTGCAGAGTCCATACATACAGAATAAGAACAGATACTGAGAATTACACCCGGCATACAGGACAGGAGAAGTAGTACTGTGCAGAGTCCATACATACAGAATAAGAACAGATACTGAGAATTACACCCGGCATACAGGACAAGAGAAGTGGTACTGTGCAGAGTCCATACATACAGAATAAGAACAGATACTGAGAATTACACCCGGCATACAGGACAAGAGAAGTTGTACTGTGCAGAGTCCATACATACAGAATAAGAACAGATACTGAGAATTACACCCGGCATACAGGACAGGAGAAGTAGTACTGTGCAGAGTCCATACATACAGAATAAGAACAGGATACTGAGAATTACACCCAGCATACAGGACAGGAGAAGTTGTACTGTGCAGAGTGCATACATACAGAATAAGAACAGATACCGAGAATTACACCCAGCATACAGGACAGGAGAAGTTGTACTGTGCAGAGTCCATACATACAGAATAAGAACAGATACCGAGATCTACACCCGACATACAGGACAGGAGAAGTTGTACTGTGCAGAGTCCATACATACAGAATAAGAACAGGATACTGAGAATTACACCCAACATACAGGACAGGAGAAGTAGTACTGTGCAGAGTCCATACATACAGAATAAGAACAGGATACTGAGAATTACACCCAGCATACAGGACAGGAGAAGTTGTACTGTGCAGAGTGCATACATACAGAATAAGAACAGATACCGAGAATTACACCCGGCATACAGGACAGGAGAAGTTGTACTGTGCAGAGTCCATACATACAGAATAAGAACAGATACCGAGATCTACACCCGACATACAGGACAGGAGAAGTAGTACTGTGCAGAGTCCATACATACAGAATAAGAACAGGATACTGAGAATTACACCCAGCATACAGGACAGGAGAAGTTGTACTGTGCAGAGTGCATACATACAGAATAAGAACAGATACTGAAAATTACACCCAGCATACAGGACAAGAGAAGTTGTACTGTGCAGAGTCCATACATACAGAATAAGAACAGATACCGAGAATTACACCCGACAGACAGGACAGGAGAAGTGGTGTGGCTGCTTGTGCAGCAGCTGAAGCCTGTGTGGTGCTGAGCTGCTCTGATGTCTGGAACAAGCCCAGGGTTGGGCTCCCCTGGGCTGTGATCTCTCCCAGGAGAGTCCCAGGCTTTTGGGCCTACACAAGGACTGTCAGGTGAAGCTGTGGTTGGTGGTGAAGCAGGAGGACGGAGCTCTGGGAATGGAAAGACACTTGCAGAGACTGTAAGTAGACATGGAAATGTTTGTGTGGAAAGTACCGATAATACAGATAAGAAGAAGTCTGGTAATGTTGTTCAGCAAAAGAGTTCTCAGTCCAGCCAGCCATTGCAGGCCCAGCAAGCCCAGCACAGTGCAGCTCAGTCAGTACAGCAACATGTTATTGTACAGCACAGTCCAAGCTCTGGAAAAGCAACCCAATCCAGCCAGTCATTACAGACAAGGCAAACCCCGCAGAGTGGGGCTCATTCAGTCCAGCAACATACCAATGCCACCCAGTCTAGTCCAGTTTCTGGAAGCATGATCCAAGACAGTCAGCCATTACAACCACAGCAAGCTCAGCAGAGTGGAGTAGAGACATTGGTTTCTCCCAGTACTCCTCGCAAAAATTCCAGAACTTCCTTAGAACAGAAAACAATTAAAGAGAACTTGCAGCAGAGTGTAATGGTGGGCAGCAGCCAGAGACGTTCATCGCGCTCTAAGCCGCAGCAGAATAAAGAGGAGGGTGGTAATAATTTTCCACAATCTGGCCCAGTGAAACCATCTACACCCAGTAAAAACCCTCAGCCCAGTACCTGTAATGGTAAGGTGGATCAAGATTTCAAGCGTCCTGCAGCTGCAAAGAAGAAAAGGTTAAAGCCTGAACCTGCGCTGCACCTGGCTGATAAAATTCCTTCCCTGGTAAAACAAATAGAGTCCCTGAGAAAAACCAAGACTAGGATCCAGAAGCAGATTGACTCTGTCTATAGACTTAAAGCTGCCAACCCCAGGAAGGAAATGTTATATGACAGCAAACTGAACTCCCTGGGCATTGAGCTGGCCGGTGTATCAAAGGACATTGATGCTACTTTGGAAGAACTGGGACCAGTGGGGGAGGTGTACCGCAATCGTGATCGATTTGAGGCGGCATCAAGTGTGAGGACGATTGAATCCTCTACAGAGTCAGACTCTGGGGAATCAGTCCAGCGCACCCTGCCACCAAAGGTGTCTCCTGAAGGGAAGACTGTTAGCCTCTGGAGGACAGTGAGGAGCAACACCAGGTTGGGGCAGATTTTCCTGCTGGACTTCCAGTTCTGGGGGATAGTGGGAGCTTCAGTTCAACCCAGCAGACATTCATAGTACAGGAGACTCAGAGGAGTGACATGGTGGACTCCCAGCACATAGATTGTAAGAACAGTGCTGCTGCCACCAGTACTCATGGTGGGATCCATGCTGGGGGGGACTGGTGTTCATGGTGGGATCCATGCTGGGGGGGACTGGTGTTCATGGTGGGATCCATGCTGGGGGGGACTGGTGTTCATGGTGGGATCCATGCTGGGGGGGACTGGTGTTCATGGTGGGATCCATGCTGGGGGGGACTGGTGCTCATGGTGGGATCCATGCTGGGGGGGACTGGTGCTCATGGTGGGATCCATGCTGGGGGGGACTGGTGCTCATGGTGGGATCCATGCTGGGGGGGACTGGTGCTCATGGTGGGAGTAATACTGGGGTAACTAGTGATAATGCTGCTAGTAATGACATGATGTGCAGTGATGATGTCACTAATATTGATGTGTTGAATAATTCTGATGATGTTAGTACTAATGCTGGTATATCTGAATGGGGTCATCAGCAGTCAGAGGGCTCTGAGAATATAGTGATGGAGGAGTCGGCTCAGAATAACCCTCAGGACTCCCCCCCCCCCCTGTGGTGGACCCACCACCTGCTCCACAGGGGAATGCTGGTCCATCTGGTCATGTCCCTCCTCGGAATGCCTGGAGCCGCGGGGCCCCTTCTTTTTCCACCAGTAACAATTATACTGGTCAGGCCTTTAAGAGGAGGAATGTGGTCAGATTTAAGCATAGGGGTTCCAGAGAGGAGCTCCCTGATCGGAGGTTTGTAGTAAGGGAGTTGCTGTGTCAGCAGATGGGGTTTGCGCCTGCAGACATACTGGCAGTCATCAATCTCCCTGACAGACAAGGTTATGATGTCAGCTTTAAGCTCATGTCTGACTTAGACAAATTTTGGGCCAGCTTCAGTGGGTTGCGGGACAAAGAGGGTTGGAGGAATTTCATCTTTATTCCCATCTCCAAACCTGACACGGCAAATGTTAGCATCATTTTCTGGAATGAGTCTGTGCCCCCCCAGGATATTGTCATCTGGCTTAGAAGACATTGTGAGATGGTTTCTGAGTTGACAAAAACTAAAGACAGTGATGGGATCTGGACGGGGGGTTGGAGGGTTCTTGTCAAGTTGAGGCAAACTAACAATGTCACCCATCACCTGCCAAACTCCTTTTTCATTGGGCGGGAGAGAGGAGTTTGCTTCTATGCAGGTCAGCCCAGGTTATGTTTCAAATGTGGGAAATCTGGCCATGTGGCAAGCGTTTGCTCCATTTTGAAGTGTAATCTCTGTGGGGGGGGGGGGGGGGGGGGTCGGCCACATCAGTTCTACCTGCGAGACGGTTAAGTGCAATCTATGTGGAAGGTTTGGCCATTTCCACAGGGATTGCCCGGAGGCCTTCCATAATATGAATGGGGAATCTGCAGACAATGAATTGTTGGCTGCAGCAGAACGACTAGAGGAGGAGGCCTTAATGAATGGGGCTGCAGTGACTAGGGAGGAGGTGGGCGGAGAGGTCCAGGAGACTACCCCCGGGTGGGCGGACAGTGTTCAGCAGGCTGAGGAGCAGCCGGCCGCACACTCTTCTTCTGTTCCTGTCTCTGTGAAGATCACTGGTCAGAAGAGGAGGAATAAAAAAGATAAATCTAGCCGTAAACCCGAAAGTGACTGGACATTAGTGCAGAAGCCAGCTAAAAAAGTGAAAGGGGCACCAGAAGTGGGTACGACAGTTACTACCAATAGGTATGAAGCGTTATCAGATTCGGACGCCGACTCCTATTCTCTAGAGGCCCATGAACTGGAGCAGGAATTAAAAAGAGTGGAAAAGGAGTATGCGACTGGCTCAGAGGATGACCCGCCCACTAAAAGGCGCCCGCCCCCTGATCCTGTATCCGCAGAATCTGATATGGAAACTGGTAGTCGGCAGAGTGACTCCGATTCGGACTTATAATGATGGGGGTCCTATTTTTTCTCCTCTTTGCTGTGATGGCAGGCTTTTCTCTAAACATTGTCTCCAGCAATGTGAACAGCAATAAAAACAGGAGGACAAGGCATGCAGGTATTGAACACCTCGGGGAATCTGAAAGGGTCTGCCCTTTGGGCTGTAATCAGGAGGAGTCCATGGAGCATTTCTTGGTGGATTGTTGGGGGAGCCGTGAAGTCTGGAAGGAAGTAGCTGCCGGAGTCGGGATCCAAAGGTTGGAAAACCTAAGTTGCTCAGACAGGCTTTATGGTGTCCCCCCAACAATACACAATATAGACAGAGGGACAACGTACATCATCATTACCGGAGTCAAGTACTACCAATGGCATGCGAGGACTAGAGGAGCGGAGCCAAGTACTACCAATGGCATACGAGGACTAGAGGGGCGGAGCCAAGTACTACCAATGGCATGCGAGGACTAGAGGAGCGGAGGCAAGTACTACCAATGGCATGCGAGGACTAGAGGAGCGGAGCCAAGTACTACCAATGGCATACGAGGACTAGAGGGGCGGAGCCAAGTACTACCAATGGCATGCGAGGACTAGAGGAGCGGAGGCAAGTACTACCAATGGCATGCGAGGACTAGAGGAGCGGAGCCAAGTACTACCAATGGCATGCGAGGACTAGAGGAGCGGAGCCAAGTACTACCAATGGCATGCGAGGACTAGAGGAGCGGAGCCAAGTACTACCAATGGCATGCGAGGACTAGAGGAGCGAAGCCAAGTACTACCAATGGCATGCGAGGACTAGAGTAGCCATGCATAATGGCAGGAAGATTGCAGGTTTAGTGTTATCTGACCTCCGATGGATAAAGTGTTTGGAAATGAGGAAATGTTGGAGAAATTCAGACTTATGGGAAGGAGTCTTATTGTGACATTTTCCTATTGATGCCCCTTTTTAACTGCTAAGTTTTTGATCTAAATAACATGTCAGTAATTGTTGTATTTATGCGATTTTAAGACCGTCTGTTATTATGTATCTTGTTTTGTTTATACAAATAAAAATCTCCATACATACAGAATAAGAACAGATACTGAGAATTACACCCGACATACAGGACAAGAGAAGTTGTACTGTGCAGAGTCCATACATACAGAATAAGAACAGATACTGAGAATTACACCCGGCATACAGGACAAGAGAAGTAGTACTGTGCAGAGTCCATACATACAGAATAAGAACAGATACTGAGAATTACACCCGACATACAGGACAAGAGAAGTAGTACTGTGCAGAGTCCATACATACAGAATAAGAACAGATACCGAGAATTACACCCGACAGACAGGACAAGAGAAGTAGTACTGTGCAGAGTCCATACATACAGAATAAGAACAGATACCGAGAATTACACCCGACAGACAGGACAGGAGAAGTAGTACTGTGCAGAGTCTATACATACAGAATAAGAACAGATACCGAGAATTACACCCGACAGACAGGACAGGAGAAGTAGTACTGTGCAGAGTCCATACATACAGAATAAGAACAGATACCGAGAATTACACCCGGCATACAGGACAAGAGAAGTAGTACTGTGCAGAGTCCATACATACAGAATAAGAACAGATACCGAGAATTACACCCGACATACAGGACAAGGAGAAGTAGTACTGTGCAGGGTCCATACATACAGAATAAGAACAGATACTGAGAATTACACCCGGCATACAGGACAAGAGAAGTGGTACTGTGCAGAGTCCATACATACAGAATAAGAACAGATACTGAGAATTACACCCGACATACAGGACAAGAGAAGTAGTACTGTGCAGAGTCCATACATACAGAATAAGAACAGATACTGAGAATTACACCCGACATACAGGAGAAGAGAAGTAGTACTGTGCAGAGTCCATACATACAGAATAAGAACAGATACTGAGAATTACACACGACATACAGGACAAGAGAAGTAGTACTGTGCAGAGTCCATACATACAGAATAAGAACAGATACCGAGAATTACACTCAATGTGTACAGTAAGGGAAGTAGTACTGTGCACTGTAGACTGATGAAGATACCAGGACTGACCTGTATGGTAGTCGTCCTCCGATGAAGGGATGATCTCCGGTCAGAGTGAGGAATTCTGGGAGATTTGTACATCCTGCAGACAGAGAAAAGAGAGGTGACTTCCTGAGTGTCAGGCCTGGTGACAACTGCTCACCCCATTCCTGATATTGGGGTCACAGGGACCAGAACAGGGTCACACAATCAACTGAGGGAGTGTTCGCTCTTCAGAACGTACTGTTTCGGTGACAACTGCTTACCCCATTTCTTGCATTGGGGTCACAGCTAGAAATATTAAGGAAAATCTCCCCAATGGGGTCACACAATTAACTGAGGAAGTGTTAGCTCCTCGGACAAAGTGACTTCCTGTCCCGGTGACAACATTCACCCCATTTCTTGTATAGGAGTCACAGGGACAAGAATGAAGGAAAATCTCCCCAATGGGGGTCACACAATGAACTGAGGAAGTGTTAGCTCTTCTGACAATGTGACTTCCTGTCCCAGTGGCAACATTCAGCCCAATTGTTGTATAGGGGATCACAGGGACAAGAATGAAGAGGGTCACATAATCAACTGAAGAAGTATTTTTGTTTTTCATGTATTAGGGGGTCACACAATTAAATGAAGAAGTGTTCGCTCTTCTGGACTTACTGTTCTGGTGACAACCGCTCACCCCATTTCTTGTACAGGAGTCACAGGGACAAGAATGAAGAAAAATCCCACCAATGGGGGGGGGGGGGGGGGGGTCACAAAATCAACCTAGGAAGTGTTACCTCTTCTGACAGTGACTTCCTGTCCCTGTGACAACCACCTAATTTCTTGTATCACAGGAACAGGAAGTGAGATGAAGTGCCACACAATCAACTGAAGAAGTGTTAGCTCTTTGGACAATGTGACTTTCTGTCCCGGTGACAACCACTCACCCCATTTCTTTTATAGGTGTCACAGTGTCAAGAAACAAACCAAAATCTCCCCAATGGGATCACACAAAACTGAGGAAGTGTTAGCTCTTTGGACAATGTGACTTCCTGTCCCGGTGACAAAATTCACCCCATTTCTTGCATAGGAGTCACAGGGACAAGAATGAAGGAAAATCTCCCCAATGGGGGTCACACAAAACTGAGGAAGTGTTAGCTCTTCTGACAATGTAACTTCCTGTCCCGGTGACAACATTCACTCCATTTCTTTTATAGGGGATCACAAGGAAAAGAATGAACCGAGGAAGTATTTCTGTTTTTCGTGTATTAGGGGGTCACACAATCAAAATGAAGAGTTCGCTCTTCGGGACTTCCTGTTCTGGTGACAACCGCTCACCCCATTCCTTGTATTGGGGTCACAGGGACAAGAAACAAAAGGAAAATCTTCCCAATGGGGTGACACAATGAACCAAGGAAGTGCTAGCTCCTCGGACAATGTGACTTCCTGTCCTGGCAACAATGGCTCACCCAATTTCTTGTATTGGGGTCACAGCAACAAGAAACAAAAAGGAAAATCTCCCCAATGGGGTCACACAATGAACTAAGGAAGTGTTTGCTCCTGGGACAATGTGACTTCCTGTCCTGGTGACAACATTTACCCCATTTCTTGTATTGGGGTCACAGCGACAAGAATGAAGGAAAATCTCCCCAATGGGGTCACACAATGAACTAAGGAAGTGTTTGCTCCTGGGACAATGTGACTTCCTGTCCTGGTGACAACATTCACCCCATTTCTTGTATTGGGGTCACAGGGACACGAATTGAAGAGAAAGCGTCCTAATGGGGGTCACATAATCAACTGAGGATGTGTTCGCTCCTCGGACAATGTGACTTCCTATGCCAGTGACAACCACTCACCCCATTTCTTGTACTGGGGTCACAGGGACAAGAATGAAGGAAAATCTCCCCAATGGGGTCACACAATGAACTAAGGAAGTGTTCGCTCCTCTGACAAAGCGACTTCCTGTCCTGGTGACAACATTCACCCCATTTCTTGTATTGGGGTGACAGGGACAAGAATTAAAGGAAATTCGTCATAATGGGCGTCACACAATCAACTGAGGAAGTGTTAGCTCCTTGGACAACATTCACCCCATTTCTTGTATTGGGGTCACAGGGACAAGAATGAAGGAAAATCTCCCCAATGGGGGTCACACAATGAACAAAGGAAGTGTTAGCTCCTCTGACAAAAGCGACTTCCTGTCCCGGTGACAACATTCACACAATTTCTTGTATTGGGGTCACAGGGACAAGAATGAAGGAAAATCTCCCCAATGGGGGTCACACAATGAACAAAGGAAGTGTTAGCTCCTCTGACCAAAGCGACTTCCTGTCCCGGTGACAACATTCACACAATTTCTTGTATTGGGGTCACAGAAACAGGAATGAAGGAAATTCATCCCAATGGGGGGTCACACAATCAACTGAGGAAGTGTTCGCTCTTTGAACAATGTCACTTCCCATCCCGGTGACGACACCTCACCCCATTTCTTGTACTATGACAATGCGACTTCCTGTGCTGGTGACAACATTTACCCCATTTCTTGTATTGGGGTCACACAATCAACTGAGGAAGTGTTCGCTCCTCGGACAACGTGACTTCCTATGCCGGTGACAGCCACTTACCCCATTTCTTGTATTGGTGTCACAGGGACAAGACTGAAGGGGGGAGGGGGGGGTCAGAAAATCAACTGGTCAAAAACCGGCTCTGGCAGTGAAAGAGTTAAAACGAATCGCACGCTTCATAATAAAAAAAAAAGTCAGTTACACAATTGTATGCGATGGTTACAGAGCGCTGGAGGGCGCCGCACAGCCCCCCCGACGTGACCTCACAGGACGGAAGACGCAGCGCCTTGTTCTTCAATCGTCCGGCAATGAGCCCCCTAGGGTGAGACGACCCGTCTGCAGATAATATTCCTGTTTTTTATGCCTTAGGGGGTCACACAATCAACAAATCACCCCATTTATTGTATGGGGGGGGGGGGGGTCACACAATCAAAACACCCCATTTCTTGTATTGGGGGGTCGCACAATCAACAAATCACCCCATTTATTGTATGGGGGGTCACACAACAAATCGCCCCATTTCTTTTATGGGGGTCACACAACAAATCGCCCCATTTCTTGTATGGGGGGGGTCACACAATCAACAAATCGCCCCATTTCTTGTATGGGGGGGTCGCACAATCAACAAATCGCCCCATTTCTTGTATGGGGGTCACACAATCAACAAATCGCCCCATTTCTTTTACGGGGGGTCACACAATCAACAAATCGCCCCATTTCATGTATTGGGGGTCGCACAATCAACAAATCACCCTATTTCTTGTATTGGGGGACACACAATCAACAAATCGCCCCATTTCTTGTATGGGGGTCACAGAGACAAGAATGAAGGGGTCACACATCAACGGAAGAAGTGTTAGCTCCTCTGACAACACTGACTGTGACTTCCAGTCCTGGTGACAACCGTCACACCATTCCTTGTATGGTAGCCACAGGGACAGGAAGTGAGAGAAAATTTCTCCAATGGGAGTCACTGACCCCACAATTAGAAGGAGTTAGGTTTGTATGTGGGGGGCCCCCAGTTCTGTCCCCCCCCCCCCGGTGTGTGGTCCTCACACTCCCATGTCTGTGCCCGGCTCCCCTCATACACCCTCAGCACTCACTCTCCCCCATGCACGGCCTTCTCTGTCTCCATAGGAGGTGCCGTTCCGCCCCGGAAGACTCTTCCTCATCTCTCTTCCGCCCCGGACTCAGCTGCTGGTGAGTTTCTTGTCTCCCTTCTATTGTCTCCGTCCGGTCTTCCGGCCGCCCTCCACATTCTTTCACCCCACTACACGGGGTTCCGGCCTGCGCGCCACCGACCTCGCCTCACCGTAGTGCCGCCGCTCTAACGCGGCCCTCCCCCATGGCCTCAGGAAAGTCCCCGGTCTTTGTCACTGCGGTAGGCCGCGCTCCGCCCTCCGCTCGTGCAGCAGCTGCTGCCGTCTCTGGACAGAGAGCCGTCCACACCTCATTGCACTGCATGGAAACAGCCTTTGTTTGGGGATAAAAAGCCACAAAAAAATGTAATTATATAGATGTGTGTTATATACTATCAGCCCCATCCATTAAAACACTGCAGACATGATCAGGACCACAACACCTCGGAGCCCTATGTAACCCAGGGTAACCGCCTTTCAAGGCAATTTCTTTTTTTTTTTTTTTTTTAGTAAACATAACAAATGGAGTGCCCCCCCCCCCTAAATCAGGTGTCCTCATCAGAATGCCCTCCAAATCAGATGTCCTCATCAGAATGCCCCCCAAATCAGGTGTCCTCATCAGAATGCCCCCCAAATCAGGTGTCCTCATCAGAATGCCCTCCAAATCAGGTGTCCTCATCAGAGTGCCCCCCTAAATCAGGTGTCCTCATCAGAGTGCCCCCTAAATCAGGTGTCCTCATCAGAATGCCCCCCTAAATCAGGTGTCCTCATCAGAATGCCCCCCAAATCAGGTGTCCTCATCAGAATCCCCCCCCAAATCAGGTGTCCTCATCAGAATCCCCCCCCAAATCAGGTGTCCTCATCAGAGTGCCCCCTTAATCAGGTGTCCACATCAGAGTGCCCCCCTAAATCAGGTGTCCTCATCAGAGTGCCCCCCTAAATCAGGTGTCCTCATCAGAGTGCCCCCCTAAATCGTGTCCTCATCAGAGTGCCCCCCTAAATCGTGTCCTCATCAGAGTGCCCCCCTAAATCAGGTGTCCTCATCAAAGTGCCCCACTAAATCAGGTGTCCTCATCAGAATGCCCCCCTAAATCAGGTGTCCTCATCAGAGAACCCCATAATACAGGGGTCCCCATCAGAATGCCCCCTAATACAGGTGTCCCCATTAGAATGCCCCCCAAATCAGGTATCCTCATCAGAGTGCCCCCCTAAATCAGGTGTCCTCAGCGTGCCCCCTTAATCAGGTGTCCTTATCAGCGTGCCCCCTTAATCAGGTGTCCTCATCAGAATGCCCCCCAAATCAGGTGTCCCCATCAGAATGTCCCCCTAAATCAGGTGTCCTCATCAGAGTGCCCCCTTAATCAGGTGTCCTCATCAGAGTGCCCCCTTAATCAGGTGTCCTCATCAGAGTGCCCCCCTAAATCAGGTGTCCTCATCAGAGTGCCCCCCTAAATCAGGTGTCCTCATCAGAGTGCCCCCCTAAATCAGGTGTCCTCATCAGAGTGCCCCCCTAAATCAGGTGTCCTCATCAGAATGCCCCCCTAAATCAGGTGTCCTCATCAGAACCCCCCCCAAATCAGGTGTCTTCATCAGAGTGCCCCCTTAATCAGGTGTCTTCATCAGAGTGCCCCCTAAATCAGGTGTCCTCATCAGAGTGCCCCCCTAAATCAGGTGTCCTCATCAGAGTGCCCCCTAAATCAGGTGTCCTCATCAGAGTGCCCCCCTAAATCAGGTGTCCTCATCAGAATGCCCCCCTAAATCAGGTGTCCTCATCAGAATGCCCCCCTAAATCAGGTGTCCTCATCAGAATGCCCCCCTACAGTGGCGTCACTAGGGTTGGTGTCACCTGGTGCGGTATAACATGGTGTCACCCCCCCCCCCCCGCCGACGCACCAACTGCCCCAGTGTAAAAGGGGCTTAACCGAGGGCTCCAACACGATGAGTGACTTCATCGCAGCTCTGCCCCCACACTTTTCATTATCTGCTGTCCCCAGGGACAGATCCAATCCAGAGATCCCACTGTATGGTGATCTCTGGATCGGATCTGTCCCTGGGGACAGCAGATAATGGCATCATTGGCATGATTTGGATTTTGGAACTGACCTGCTGAAACGGTGTGTTGTTTGCTGGACCGGTTCTGATGGCCGCAGAGAAGATGAGAAGATGCTGTAATCTGCTGACAACAAGGCGTGTTGCTTGCTTGGACCGGTTCTGATGGCCGCAGAGAAGACGAGAAGATGCTGTAATCTGCTGACAACAAGGCGTGTTGCTTGCTTGGACCGGATCTGATGGCCGCAGAGAAGACGAGAAGATGCTGTGACCTGCTGACAACAAGGCGTGTTGCTTGCTTGGACCGGATCTGATGGCCACAGAGAAGACGAGAAGATGCTGTGACCTGCTGACAACAAGGCGTGTTGCTTGCTTGGACTGGATCTGATGGCCGCAGAGAAGACGAGAAGATGCTGTGACCTGCTGACAACAAGGCGTGTTGCTTGCTTGGACTGGATCTGATGGCCGCAGAGAAGACGAGAAGATGCTGTGACCTGCTGACAACAAGGCGTGTTGCTTGCTTGGACCGGATCTGATGGCCACAGAGAAGACGAGAAGATGCTGCTGTGACCTTCTGCTTGCTGGATGGATCTGATGTGGGTGTGGGTCACTGTCTGCCTACACCTGTGCTGTGGTCTGTGGACACCCCCCCCTTATCAGGCCAGATTAGGGCGGCTCCGCTCAGCTATCATACCTGGTGACACAGAGCACCCCCCCCCCCATGAGACCAGCTTGCTCAGGGTGGGTAGGTGTGTCACTCAGCTACTGTGCCTATATCTAATATAATATATCTGTGGCCAGCAGCATTCCCCCCCCCCCCCCCCCCCCATCATCATCATCATCAGACCAGCTCAGGCTGGGGGTGTCTCAGTCAGCTAATATAAATTATATTGTGAGTGTTGGCTGTCTGATAATGGGGGGGGGGGGGGGGCTGCTGGACACAGATATATTATATTACATATAATAGGCACAGTAGCACAGGAGTTAGCTGGTCTGGTGGGGGGAGGGGCGGCTGGACCAGCTATATTACATAGTATATATATATATATATATATATATATATATATATAAAATCTATAGCTGTGTCTAGCAGCAGACCACCTTGCATCCCCCCCCCTTCCTTATCATATCATATACAGGCCGTCAGGGGCAGGGCGCCAGACACTGAAACTGAGTCCTCCCACTGTCCCACACTAGCTCTCTTACAAAGGCAACCCCCCCCCCCCCCATACACACACCTCATCTTGTGCTCCGGCGGGCCGACGGTGGAGACCCCCCCCACCTGTTCTTATTCTGTGCGCCGCGCCGCCGCCAGCTGGAGTCTCAGACAGTCTGTACTCCTGGAGAGGAGGAGGGCTGGGCACTGTGGGCAGCGACCGTCACACACAGCAGCCGCGCCGCCCGGGCGGAGAAAGTTGTGTGTGTGCTGCAGTGACGTGTCGTCACATCATCACAGTGCAGTGTGATGATGTGACAGGCTGAGTCGCTCGCTGGCTCTGTAGGGTAGGGAGGAGGATTGGAATTTAGGAATAGGAAGAATAAGGAGCCGGAGGACACACACCAGGCGCGGCCGCGGCGCTGGAGGTGTTGTTCCAGGCTTCCAGCCCAGCGGGGTGAAATTAATCAATGAATGGGTCAGCTGTAAAAAAAAAAAAAAAAAAATTTAAAAAAAAAAAAAAAAAGGGAGGGTGTCACCCGGGGGCGGACCGCACCCCCCGCACCCCCCTAGCAACGCCTCTGCCCCCCTAAATCAGGTGTCCTCATCAGAATCCCCCCAAATCAGGTGTCCTCATCAGAGTGCCCCCCTAAATCAGGTGTCCTCATCAAAGTGCCCCCCTAAATCAGGTGTCCTCATCAGAGTGCCCCCCTAAATCAGGTGTCCTCATCAGAGTGCCCCCCTAAATCAGGTGTCCTCATCAGAGTGCCCCCCTAAATCAGGTGTCCTCATCAGAGTGCCCCCCTAAATCAGGTGTCCTCATCAGAATGCCCCCCTAAATCAGGTGTCCTCATCAGAACCCCCCCAAATCAGGTGTCCTCATCAAAATGCCCCCCTAAATCAGGTGTCCTCATCAGAATGCCCTCCAAATCAGGTGTCCTCATCAGAATGCCCCCCTAAATCAGGTGTCCTCATCAGAGTGCCCCCCTAAATCAGATGTCCTCATCAGAATTCCCCCCAAATCAGGTGTCCTCATCAGAATGCCCCCCAAATCAGGTGTCCTCATCAGAGTGCCCCCCTAAATCAGGTGTCCTCATCAGAGTGCCCCCCTAAATCAGGTGTCCTCATCAGAGTGCCCCCCTAAATCAGGTGTCCTCATCAGAGTGCCCCCCCTAAATCAGGTGTCCTCATCAGAATGCCCCCCTAAATCAGGTGTCCTCATCAGAATCCCCCCCAAATCAGGTGTCCTCATCAGAGTGCCCCCTTAATCAGGTGTCCTCATCAGAGTGCCCCCTAAATCAGGTGTCCTCATCAAAGTGCCCCCCTAAATCGGGTGTCCTCATCAGAATGGCCCCCTAAATCATGTGTCCTCATCAGAGTGCCCCCTAAATCAGGGGTCCTCATCAGAGTACCCCATAATACAGGGGTCCCCATCAGAATGCCCCCCTAATACAGGTGTCCCCATCAGAGTGCCCCCCTTAATCAGGTGTCCCCATCAGAGTCCCACCCTTAATCAGGTGTCCTCATCAGAATGCCCCCAAATCAGGTATCCTCATCAGAGTGCCCCCCTAAATCAGGTGTCCTCATCAGCGTGCCCCCTTAATCAGGTGTCCTCATCAGAATGCCCCCCAAATCAGGTGTCCCCATCAGAATGTCCCCCTAAATCAGGTGTCCTCATCAGAGTGCCCCCCTAAATCAGGTGTCCTCATCAGAGTGCCCCCTAAATCAGGTGTCCTCATCAGAGTGCCCCCCTAAATCAGGGGTCCTCATTAGAATGCCCCCCTAAATCAGGTGTCCTCATCAGAACCCCCCCCAAATCAGGTGTCCTCATCAAAATGCCCCCCTAAATCAGGTGTCCTTATCAGAGTGCCCCCCTAAATCAGGTGTCCTCATCAGAGCCCCCCCCTAAATCAAGTGTCCTCATCAAAGTGCCCCCCTAAATCAGGTGTCCTCATCAGAGTGCCCCCCTAAATCAGGTGTCCTTATCAGAGTGCCCCCCTAAATCAGGTGTCCTTATCAGAGTGCCCCCCTAAATCAGGTGTCCTTATCAGAGTGCCCCCCTAAATCAGGTGTCCTCATCAGAGTACCCCCTAATACAGGGGTCCCCATCAGAATGCCCCCCTAATACAGGTGTCCCCATCAGAGTGCCCCCCTTAATCAGGTGTCCCCATCAGAGTGCCCCCTTAATCAGGTGTCCTCATCAGAATGCCCCCCAATCAGGTGTCCCCATCAGAATGTCCCCCTAAATCAGGTGTCCTCACCAGAGTGCCCCCTTAATCAGGTGTCCTCATCAGAGTGCCCCCTTAATCAGGTGTCCTCATCAGAATGCCCCCCAAATCAGGTGTCCTCATCAGAGTGCCCCCCTAAATCAGGTGTCCTCAGAATGCCCCCCTAAATCAGGTGTCCTCATCAGAGTGCCCCCCCTAAATCAGATGTCCTCATCAGAATGCCCCCCTAAATCAGGTGTCCTCATCAGAGTGCCCCCCTAAATCAGGTGTCCTCATCAGAGTGGCCCCCTAAATCAGGTGTCCTCATCAGCGTGCCCCCCAAATCAGATGTCCCCATCAGAATGTCCCCCTAAATACAGGTGTCCCCATCAGAGTGCCCCCTTAATCAGGTGTCCCCATCAGTGTCCCCCCCTTAATCAGGTGTCCTCATCAGAATGCCCCCCAAATCAGGTATCCTCATCAGAGTGCCCCCCTTAATCAGGTGTCATCAGTGTGCCCCCCAAATCAGATGTCCCCCTAAATCAGGTGTCCTCATCAGAGTGCCCCCTTAATCAGGTGTCCTGCTCAGAATGCCCCCCAAATCAGGTGTCCTTATCAGAGTGCCCCCCTAAATCAGGTGTCCTTATCAGAGTGCCCCCCTAAATCAGGTGTCCTCAGAATGCCCCCCTAAATCAGGTGTCCTCATCAGAATGCCCCCGAAATCCGGTGTCCTCATCAGAACCCCCCCAAATCAGGTGTCAGAGTGCCCCCCTTAATCAGGTGTCCCCATCAGAGTGCCCCCCTTAATC
This sequence comes from Rana muscosa, assembly GCA_029206835.1. NCBI lineage: Eukaryota > Metazoa > Chordata > Amphibia > Anura > Ranidae > Rana > Rana muscosa. Next base: position 203,946,981 of record JARGYO010005626.1, on the reverse strand, counting down.
AGGTGTCCTCATCAGCGTGCCCCCCAAATCAGATGTCCCCCTAAATCAGGTTTCCTCATCAGAGTGCCCCCCTTAATCAGGTGTCCTCATCAGAATGCCCCCCAAATCAGATGTCCCCATCAGAATGTCCCCCTAAATCAGGTGTCCTCATCAGAATGCCCCCCAAATCAGGTGTCCTCAGAATGCACCCCTAAATCAGGTGTCCTCATCAGAGTGCCCCCCTAAATCAGGTGTCCTCATCAGAATGCCCCCCTAAATCAGGTGTCCTCATCAGAATGCCCCCCAAATCAGGTGTCCTCATCAGAATGCCCCCCTAAATCAGGTGTCCTCATCAGGGTGCCCCCCTAAATCAGGTGTCCTCAGAATGCCCCCCTAAATCATGTGTCCTCATCGAAGTGCCCCCCTAAATCAGGTGTCCTCATCAGAATGCCCCCCAAATCAGGTGTCCTCAGAATGCCCCCCTAAATCAGGTGTCCTCATCAGAGTGCCCCCCTAAATCAGGTGTCCTCATCAGAATGCCCCCCAAATCAGGTGCCCTCATCAGAATGCCCCCCTAAATCAGGTGTCCTCATCAGAGTGCCCCCCTAAATCAGGTGTCCTCATCAGAATGCCCCCCTAATACAGGTGACCCCATCAGAGTGCCCCCCTTAATCAGGTGTCCTCATCAGAATGCCCCCCTTAATCAGGTGTCCTCATCAGCGTGCCCCCCAAATCAGATGTCCCCATCAGAATGTCCCCCTAAATACAGGTGTCCCCATCAGAGTGCCCCCCTTAATCAGGTGTCCCCATCAGTGTGCCCCCCTTAATCAGGTGTCCTCATCAGAATGCCCCCCAAATCAGGTATCCTCATCAAAGTGCCCCCCTTAATCAGGTGTCCTCATCAGTGTGCCCCCCAAATCAGATGTCCCCCTAAATCAGGTGTCCTCATCAGAGTGCCCCCTTAATCAGGTGTCCTGCTCAGAATGCCCCCCAAATCAGGTGTCCTTATCAGAGTGCCCCCCTAAATCAGGTGTCCTTATCAGAGTGCCCCCCTAAATCAGGTGTCCTCAGAATGCCCCCCAAATCAGGTGTCCTCAGAATGCCCCCCTAAATCAGGTGTCCTCATCAGAGTGCCCCCCTAAATCAGGTGTCCTCATCAGAATGCCCCCCAAATCAGGTGTCCTCATCAGAATGCCCCCCTAAATCAGGTGTCCTCATCAGAGTGCCCCCCTAAATCAGGTGTTCTCATCAGAATGCCCCCCTAATACAGGTGTCCCCATCAGAGTGCCCCCCTTAATCAGGTGTCATCAGAATGCCGCCCAAATCAGGTATCCTCATCAGAGTGCCCCCCTTAATCAGGTGTCATCATCAGCGTGCCCCCCAAATCAGATGTCCCCATCAGAATGTCCCCCTAAATACAGGTGTCCCCATCAGAGTGCCCCCTTAATCAGGTGTCCCCATCAGTGTGCCCCCCTTAATCAGGTGTCCTCATCAGAATGCCCCCCAAATCAGGTATCCTCATCAGAGTGCCCCCCTTAATCAGGTGTCATCAGTGTGCCCCCCAAATCAGATGTCCCCCTAAATCAGGTGTCCTCATCAGAGTGCCCCCTTAATCAGGTGTCCTGCTCAGAATGCCCCCCAAATCAGGTGTCCTCAGAGTGCCCCCCTAAATCAGGTGTCCTTATCAGAGTGCCCCCCTAAATCAGGTGTCCTCAGAATGCCCCCCTAAATCAGGTGTCCTCATCAGAATGCCCCCCAAATCCGGTGTCCTCATCAGAACCCCCCAAATCAGGTGTCAGAGTGCCCCCCTTAATCAGGTGTCCCCATCAGAGTGCCCCCCTTAATCAGGTGTCCTCATCAGCGTGCCCCCCAAATCAGATGTCCCCCTAAATCAGGTGTCCTCATCAGAGTGCCCCCCTAAATCAGGTGTCCTCAGAATGCCCCCCTAAATCAGGTGTCCTCATCGGAGTGCCCCCCTAAATCAGATGTCCTCATCAGAATGCCCCCCAAATCAGGTGTCCTCAGAATGCCCCCCTAAATCAGGTGTCCTCATCGGAGTGCCCCCCTAAATCAGATGTCCTCATCAGAATGCCCCCCTAAATCAGGTGTCCTCATCAGAATGCCCCAAAATCAGGTGTCCTCATCAGAATGCCCCCCTAAATCAGGTGTCCTCATCAGAATGCCCCCCTAATACAGGTGTCCCCATCAGAGTGCCCCCCTTAATCAGATGTCCCCCTTAATCAGGTGTCCCCATCAGAGTGCCCCCCTTAATCAGGTGTCCTCATCAGAATGCCCCTCAAATCAGGTATCCTCATCAGAGTGCCCCCCTTAATCAGGTGTCCTCATCAGCGTGCCCCCCAAATCAGATGTCCCCATCAGAATGTCCCCCTAAATACAGGTGTCCCCATCAGAGTGCCCCCCTTAATCAGGTGTCCCCATCAGTGTGCCCCCCTTAATCAGGTGTCCTCATCAGCGTGCCCCCCAAATCAGATGTCCCCATCAGAATGTCCCCCTAAATACAGGTGTCCCCATCAGAGTGCCCCCCTTAATCAGGTGTCCCCATCAGTGTGCCCCCCTTAATCAGGTGTCCTCATCAGAATGCCCCTCAAATCAGGTATCCTCATCAGAGTGCCCCCCTTAATCAGGTGTCCTCATCAGCGTGCCCCCCAAATCAGATGTCCCCATCAGAATGTCCCCCTAAATCAGGTGTCCTCATCAGGGTGCCCCCCTAAATCAGGTGTCCTCAGAATGCCCCCCTAAATCATGTGTCCTCATCGAAGTGCCCCCCTAAATCAGGTGTCCTCATCAGAATGCCCCCCAAATCAGGTGTCCTCAGAATGCCCCCCTAAATCAGGTGTCCTCATCAGAGTGCCCCCCTAAATCAGGTGTCCTCATCAGAATGCCCCCCAAATCAGGTGCCCTCATCAGAATGCCCCCCTAAATCAGGTGTCCTCATCAGAGTGCCCCCCTAAATCAGGTGTCCTCATCAGAATGCCCCCCTAATACAGGTGTCCCCATCAGAGTGCCCCCCTTAATCAGGTGTCCTCATCAGAATGCCCCCCTTAATCAGGTGTCCTCATCAGCGTGCCCCCCAAATCAGATGTCCCCATCAGAGTGCCCCCCTTAATCAGGTGTCCCCATCAGTGTGCCCCCCTTAATCAGGTGTCCTCATCAGAATGCCCCCCAAATCAGGTATCCTCATCAAAGTGCCCCCCTTAATCAGGTGTCCTCATCAGTGTGCCCCCCAAATCAGATGTCCCCCTAAATCAGGTGTCCTCATCAGAGTGCCCCCTTAATCAGGTGTCCTGCTCAGAATGCCCCCCAAATCAGGTGTCCTTATCAGAGTGCCCCCCTAAATCAGGTGTCCTTAGAGTGCCCCCCTAAATCAGGTGTCCTCAGAATGCCCCCCTAAATCAGGTGTCCTCAGAATTCCCCCAAATCAGGTGTCCTCAGAGTGCCCCCCTAAATCAGGTGTCCTCATCAGAGTGCCCCCCTAAATCAGGTGTCCTCATCAGAATGCCCCCCAAATCAGGTGTCCTCATCAGAATGCCCCCCTAAATCAGGTGTCCTCATCAGAGTGCCCCCCTAAATCAGGTGTCCTCATCAGAATGCCCCCCTAATACAGGTGTCCCCATCAGAGTGCCCCCCTTAATCAGGTGTCATCAGAATGCCGCCCAAATCAGGTATCCTCATCAGAGTGCCCCCCTTAATCAGGTGTCATCATCAGCGTGCCCCCCAAATCAGATGTCCCCATCAGAATGTCCCCCTAAATACAGGTGTCCCCATCAGAGTGCCCCCTTAATCAGGTGTCCCCATCAGTGTGCCCCCCTTAATCAGGTGTCCTCATCAGAATGCCCCCCCAAATCAGGTATCCTCATCAGAGTGCCCCCCTTAATCAGGTGTCATCAGTGTGCCCCCCAAATCAGATGTCCCCCTAAATCAGGTGTCCTCATCAGAGTGCCCCCTTAATCAGGTGTCCTGCTCAGAATGCCCCCCAAATCAGGTGTCCTCAGAGTGCCCCCCTAAATCAGGTGTCCTTATCAGAGTGCCCCCCTAAATCAGGTGTCCTCAGAATGCCCCCCTTAATCAGGTGTCCTCATCAGCGTGCCCCCCAAATCAGATGTCCCCCTAAATCAGGTGTCCTCATCAGAGTGCCCCCTAAATCAGGTGTCCTCAGAATGCCCCCCTAAATCAGGTGTCCTCATCGGAGTGCCCCCCTAAATCAGATGTCCTCATCAGAATGCCCCCCAAATCAGGTGTCCTCAGAATGCCCCCCTAAATCAGGTGTCCTCATCGGAGTGCCCCCCTAAATCAGATGTCCTCATCAGAATGCCCCCCAAATCAGGTGTCCTCAGAATGCCCCCCTAAATCAGGTGTCCTCGGAGTGCCCCCCTAAATCAGATGTCCTCATCAGAATGCCCCCCTAAATCAGGTGTCCTCATCAGAATGCCCCAAAATCAGGTGTCCTCATCAGAATGCCCCCCTAAATCAGGTGTCCTCATCAGAATGCCCCCCTAATACAGGTGTCCCCATCAGAGTGCCCCCCTTAATCAGGTGTCCCCATCAGAGTGCCCCCCTTAATCAGGTGTCCTCATCAGAATGCCCCTCAAATCAGGTATCCTCATCAGAGTGCCCCCCTTAATCAGGTGTCCTCATCAGCGTGCCCCCCAAATCAGATGTCCCCATCAGAATGTCCCCCTAAATACAGGTGTCCCCATCAGAGTGCCCCCCTTAATCAGGTGTCCCCATCAGTGTGCCCCCCTTAATCAGGTGTCCTCATCAGAATGCCCCTCAAATCAGGTATCCTCATCAGAGTGCCCCCCTTAATCAGGTGTCCTCATCAGCGTGCCCCCCAAATCAGATGTCCCCATCAGAATGTCCCCCTAAATCAGGTGTCCTCATCAGAGTGCCCCCTTAATCAGGTGTCCTCAGAGTGCCCTCCTAAATCAGGTGTCCTTATCAGAGTGCCCCCTAAATCAGGTGTCCTCAGAATGCCCCCCTAAATCAGGTGTCCTCATCAGAATGCCCCCCAAATCAGGTGTCCTCATCAGAGTGCCCCCTAAATCAGGTGTCCTCATCAGAATGCCCCCCAAATCAGGTGTCCTCATCAGAGTGCCCCTCTAAATCAGGTGTCCTCATCAGAATGCCCCCCTAATACAGGTGTCCCCATCAGAGTGCCCCCCTTAATCAGGTGTCCCCATCAGAGTGCCCCCTTAATCAGGTGTCCTCATCAGAATGCCCCCCAAATCAGGTATCCTCATCAGAGTGCCCCCCTTAATCAGGTGTCCTCATCAGAGTGCCCCCCTTAATCAGGTGTCCTCATCAGAGTGCCCCCCTTAATCAGGTGTCCTCATCAGAGTGCCCCCCTTAATCAGGTGTCCTCAGAGTGCCCCCCTTAATCAGGTGTCATCATCAGAGTGCCCCCCTTAATCAGGTGTCCTCATCAGAGTGCCCCCTTAATCAGGTGTCCTCATCAGAGTGCCCCCTTAATCAGGTGTCCTCATCAGAGTGCCCCCCTAAATCAGGTGTCCTCAGAGTGCCCCCCTAAATCAGGTGTCCTCATCAGAGTGCCCCCCTAAATCAGGTGTCCTCATCAGAGTGCCCCTCTAAATCAGGTGTCCTCATCAGAGTGCCCCCCTAAATCAGGTGTCCTCATCAGAGTGCCCCCCAAATCAGGTGTCCTCATCAGAATGCCCCCCAAATCAGGTGTCCTCATCAGAATGCCCCCCAAATCAGGTATCCTCATCAGAGTGCCCCCCTTAATCAGGTGTCCTCATCAGCGTGCCCCCCAAATCAGATGTCCCCATCAGAATGTCCCTCTAAATCAGGTGTCCTCATCAGAGTGCCCCCCAAATCAGATGTCCCCATCAGAATGTCCCCCTAAATCAGGTGTCCTCATCAGAATGCCCCCCCTAAATCAGGTGTCTTTATCAGAGTGCCCCCCTAAATCAGGTGTCCTCAGAATGCCCCCCTAAATCAGGTGTCCTCAGAATTCCCTCCTAAATCAGGTGTCCTCATCAGAGTGCCCCCCTAAATCAGGTGTCCTCATCAGAATGCCCCCCAAATCAGGTGTCCTCATCAGAGGGCCTTCATCAGAGTGGCCCCTTAAATTAGGTGTCCTCAGAGTGCCCCCTTAATCAGGCATCCTCATCAGAGTGCCCCCTTAATCAGGTGTCCTCATCAGAGTGCCCCCTTAATCAGGTGTCCTCATCAGAGTGCCCCCTTAATCAGGTGTCCTCATCAGAGTGCCCCCCTAAATCAGGTGTCCTCATTAGAGTGCCCCCTTAATCAGGTGTCCTCATCAGAGTGCCCCCTTAATCAGGTGTCCTCATCAGAGTGCCCCCTTACATCAGGTGTCCTCATCAGAGTGCCCCCTTACATCAGGTGTTCCTCCATACATCAGGGCTGCTCTCCCCCCTTCCCTCTTGTGCTCACAGATCACTAACTCTCCCCTTATATTAGCTAACCCATCTAGAAACTAACCATTGGTCTCTAAAGGGGGTCGCTGATATAAGGGGACTCTAAACGAATGGGGGGGGTTCTAATTTAAAAGCACTCTTATTTAATGGAAGTCTGTAAGGGGGGGGGTGCTGCTGATATAAGGGTACTCTGATGTACTGGGCGTCTCTAATGTGGGGTGCTGACTGCTGATTTAATGGTCAGCAACCTTCATTAGAGACCCCTAGCTCACAGTCCCCTTATATCAGTGCCCCCATCTCATCTTCCTTAGAGGCCCCGCCCCGCCACCTGAGGCTTCTATAATTTTGCACCTTACCGGCGGGTGGGACGGGACACTGGAGCCGCTATAAGTAAGAAAGTGTATGAGAGGGAGCTGGAGTTATGGGGTGAAGCGGCTGTGGCCCTACGGCTAGGAAGATCCCATGTGTGCACAGCAGCAAAAGCGGCATTGGTTGCTAGGATACCGGAGCAGATCACTCCCCTCAAAATAACTCAACACACAGCCATTAATGTCTAAACTGCTGGCAACAAAAGTGAGTACACCCCTAAGTGAAAATGTCCAAATTGGGCCCAAAGTTTCAATATTTTGTGTGGCCACCATTATTTTCCAGCACTGCCTTAACCCTCTTGGGCATGGAGTTCACCAGAGCTTCACAGGTTGCCACTGGAGTCCTCTTCCCCTCCTCCATGAGGACATCACGGAGCTGGTGGATGTTAGAGACCTTGCGCTCCTCCACCTTCCATTTGAGGAGCCTCACAGATGATCAATAGGGTTTAGGTCTGGAGACATGCTTGGCCAGTCCATCACCTTTACCCTCAGCTTCTTTAGCAAGGCAGTGGTCATCTTGGAGGTGTGTTTGGGGTCGTTATCATGTTGGAATACTGCCCTGCGGCCCAGTCTCTGAAGGGAGGGGATCATTCTCTGCTTCAGTATGTCACAGTACATGTTGGCATTCATGGTTCCCTCAATGATCTGTAGCTCCCCAGTGCCGGCAGCACTCATGCAGCCCCAGACCATGACACTCCCACCACCATGCTGGACTGTAGGCAAGACACACTTGTCTTTGTCCTCCTCACCTGGTTGCTGCCACACACGCTTGTCACCATCTGACCCAAATACGTTTATCTTGGTCTCATCAGACCACAGGACATGGTTCCAGTAATCCATGTCATTAGTCTGCTTGTCTTCAGCAAACTGTTTGCGGGCTTTCTTGTGCATCATCTTTAGAAGAGGCTTCCTTTTGGGACGACAGCCATGCAGACCAATTTGATGCAGTGTGCAGCGTATGGTCTGAGCACTGACAGGCTGACCCCCCACCCCTTCAACCTCTGCAGCAATGCTGGCAGCACTCATATGTCTATTTCCCAAAGACAACCTCTGGATTAGGGATGAGCTCCGGCGTGTTCGCATACTCCACGTGCAGAGCCCGCCAGGAAGAAGGCACGGCACTGCGCTAATCACAGACAGGGAGACATGTCCCGATTTCTGCAGCCGCGCATCGGGACATGTCTCCCTGTCTGTAATTAGCGCAGCACCGTGCCGACTTCCTTGCGGGATCTGCACATGGAGTATGCAAACACGCCGGAGCTCATCCCTACTCTGGATATGACGCTGAGCACGTGCACTCAACTTCTTTGGTGGACCATGGCGAGGCCTGTTCTGAGGGGAACCTGTCCTGGGAAACGGCTGTATGGTCTTGGCCACCGTGCTGCAGCTCAGTTTCAGGGTCTTGGCAATCTTCTTATAGCCCTAGACCATCTTTATGTAGAGAAACAATTCTTTTTTTCAGATTCTCAGAGAGTTCTTTGCCATGAGGTGTCATGTTGGACTTCCAGTGACCAGTATGAGAGAGTGAGAGCGATAACACCAAATTTAACACACCTGCTCCCCATTCACACCTGAGACCTTGTAACACTAACGAGTCACATGACACCGGGGAGGGAAAATGGCTAATTGGGCCCAATGTGGACATTTTCACTTAGGGGTGTACTCACTTTTGTTGCCAGCGGTTTAGACATTAATGGCTGTGGGTTGAGTTATTTTGAGGGGACAGCAAATTTACACTGTTATACAAGCTGTACACTCACTACTTTACATTGTAGCAAAGTGTCATTTCTTCAGTGTTGTCACATGAAAAGATAGAAGAAAATATTTACACAAATGTGAGGGGTGTACTTACTTTTGTGAGATACTGTATATTAGTTGGCACTGCTGGGTTATAATTCTGTTGTATTTTCCTCACATTATATTTTTTCTCCTAGGTGATGAAGTGTCCTCCATGCTCAACTCCGCATTTTATTTTACCCATCTTTGAACTCCGGACTCTCCACCTTCCTTCCTCAGAGGTGGTATAATCCATCATGGCGGACATGATTTTAAACTTGGACATGGCGGACGGATCGCCCGGCGGACGCGCTGAACCTGGGAACAGGAAGCACCAGCGTTTTCTCAAAAAGAGAAAGTTTTTGGAAAAAAAAGGGTTACTGAAGCAGAAGCAGTTGCCCCAAAAGACCCCCAACAAGAAAAAGGAGCAGCCGACGAATTCCTCGGCCCACAGCAAACACAATGGACAGCACCGGACTGACAGATCACGTAGCAACTTCTTCTGTCCCAGCCAGCAGCTGCCCCCCTCCGGGAGGGTCACCACGGGCGCCCCCGGCACTCTGACCAACAGTATCGGCCCCGGAGCTAATCATTCCCGCTCTGCAGCGTTTATGCCACCCAGGGGCCACTGTTCTTCCAAGCGGGCGGAGACCGGTCACCCGCCACCTAGACCTTCTCTTTACCAGCAGATCAACCCACTGAGCGAGTATGAGAGCGGAATCCCCTCGGACTCTTCCACCCCCAGCTACAAAATAGTGGCCATAGACTGTGAGATGGTGGGCACGGGGCTGAAAGGAAGCATCAGTGCCTTGGCCCGCTGCAGCATCGTCGGTTATAACGGGGACGTGGTGTACGATCGGTACGTCCAACCAGCCAATCCCATCACAGATTACAGGACAAAATGGAGCGGGATAAGGAGGGAACACTTATTCAACGCCATTCCGTTCTCTGCCGCACAAAAAGAGGTGAGAAGCCGCCGGTTACTGAGATTCAGCCAGGGATTCCGTTTATGTTATTCAGATAAAAAAAAAAAAAAAAAGCTACGGGCGCTTAGAGTGATATTAAGGCTCGGTTCACACTGCGAAAACCCGTGCGAATCGCATTTCATCCGCCGGCGGTTCACACTGCTGCGATGCGAGAATCCGTCCGAATTCAGTACAAGCTCCCGCATCGCATGTCACCCGCCAGCGGTTCACACTGCGAGAACCCGTGCGAATCGCATTTCACCCACCGGCGGTTCACACTGCTGCAATGCGAGAATCCGTCCAAATTCACTACAAGCTTCCGCATCGCATGTCACCCGCCAGCGGTTCACACTGCGAGAACCTGTGCGAATCGCATTTCACCTGCCGGCGGTTCACACTGCTGCGATGCGATAACCCGTCCAAATTCACTACAAGCTTCCGCATCGAATGTCACCCGCCAGCGGTTCACACTGCGAGAACCTGTGCGAATCGCATTTCACCTGCCGGCGGTTCACACTGCTGCGATGCGATAACCCGTGCAAATTCAGTATCGCATGTTACCGCATCGCATGTTACCCGACGGCAGTTCACACTGTCCTATGCAAACCGCCGCGGGTGTCAAAAGAAAGTTAATGACACCCCCAAATTGGTTTGCATATTGCCGTGCGAACTGTCAATTCGGACAGCAATCGGATTGCATGGGTGTGGACACCCAGTGCGATCCGATTCTGGTGCGGACCAAAAAAAGGGTTCTGCACGACTTTGGTCCGAATGCGATGCAAATTCAGCCATACAATCTGTATGGCTAAATTTGCATCGCATGTGATTTGCACAGCAGTGCGGTGCGAATCACATGCCGTGTCTGACATCGCAGCAGTGTGAACACAGCCTAAAAGGTTCAGTTGTGTTTTTTTTTTTTTAAATAACATTTTATACTCACCTGCTCTGTGTAATGGTTTTGCACAGATCCCCCTCTTCTTGTGTCCCCCCCGCTGGCGTTCCTGGCTCTCCCCCCCCCCCCCCCTGCCCAGTGCTCCCAATAGCAAGCCGCTTGCTATGGGGGCACTGGTGCCTGCTCGCTTCTGAGCCCTGCTCTTTGTGTCCGTAAGACATACGGAGCCGTGGCTCGGGTCCCCGCCCCGCCCTGAACTCTCTCTCTTCGTTGGCTCACTGGCTGTGATTGACAGTCGTGGGAGCCAATGGCTTCTGCCGCCGTGTTGCGTCAAATGAGGAGTAAAGGTCCGCACACACGATCAGATTTTCCGACGGGAATTGTGTGATGGCAGGGATGTTGTCTGATAATATGACCATTTGTACGCTCCATCGGACAATTGTTGTCGGAATTTCCGACAACAAATGTGGGATAGCCATGCTTTAAAACTTTACAACAATAAATGTGTGTTGTCGGATTATCTGATCGTGTGTACACAAGTCTGTTGGAAAAAAAAAGTACAAACACGCATGCTCCGAACCAATGCTAACCATAACACAACATTAGCAGAAGTTGCCCAAAGGGTGGCGCTAAAGAGCTGAAAAACCATGTTGTTTCATGTATGTTGGCCAACAATGTTTTGCCGTCTGTGTGCAATAGAAGATTACGGCCAACGCCCTTCGGACAAAAGTCCTACGCTTTGTCCGATGGAAATCCGATCGTGTGTACGAGGCTTAAGAGACCTGGGACAAGGGGCAACCGAGGCTCCGTATGAAAATTCTTATGTGGTATCCATTAGCTTTACTTACACTTAAAAAATACTGTGTGTGTGTGTATGTATGTATATTTCTGTCTATGAAGCACAAGTGTTAGCCAAGATAATTTATACAACATACAAATATTTTATTTATTTTCAAAGAAAAGCAAAAAGTGCCGACTTGCACTTGAAAATTTTATATATATATATATATATATATATATATATATACACATATATATACACACAGGGCTCAAAATTAAGCTACTAGCCAGGCCTCAAGGGTTACTCACCACCAGTTACCCTACCATGCCCCGCCCCTAAACACGCCCTTATAAATTATCTCATGAAATGACACTTAAATGTTTTATGCAGAATTAAAGTGGAGTTCCACCCTGAATTTTTTTTTTTTTCCAAAAATCCTAAAAAAAAAAAAATACATTTTTTACTTACCAGAAATAGTGGTTGCTATGCGGAAGTCCCTAATCTGCCTCTTCTTCGTCCGCGGCTGGTCTTCTTCTGCCGTCCTCCTCGCGGTGAATGGGGCGCGCTGCCTTCTGGGAACTGTGTGTATCCCAGAGAGCAGCCGGCCCATTCACAAAGCTCGCGCATGCGCAGTAGGAAAACGGGCAGTGAAGCTGCACGGCTTCACTGCCTGTTTCCCTTACTGAGGGATCGGCCTCGGAGGGGGGCTGACATCGCGGGCGAGTAGGACAGGTAAGTGTCCTTATTAAAAGTCAGCAGCTACAGTGTTTGTAGCTGCTGATTTAAAAAAAAAATTGCGGGTGGAATCCCTCTTTAAGTTACAAAAATATATATTAACGACTTTATCAGTGCCCCTCAGCACAGCCTCACCAGTGCCTATCAATGCAGCCTCGTCAGTGCCCATCAATGCAGCCTCACCTGTGCCCACCATTGCAGCCTCACCTGTGCCCATCATTGCAGCGTGACCTATGCCCACTATTGCAGCCTCATCTGTGCCCATCATTGCAGCCTCACCTGTGCCCACCATTGCAGCCTGACCTGTGCCCATCATTGCAGCGTGACCTGTGCCTATCATTGCAGCGTGACCTGTGCCTATCATTGCAGCGTGACCTGTGCCCACCATTGCAGCCTCACCTGTGCCCACCATTGCAGCCTCACCTGTGCCCACCATTGCAGCCTCACCTGTGCCCACTATTGCTGCCTCACCTGGGCAGAGGAAGAGAGAGGGCGGCCTGATCATGAGTAGAGGAACAGGAGAACCGCACAGAGAGTGGGATAGCACGCCGGAACAGCTTACATTACAATTGCCTCCTCTCCGCTCGCCGTCATACACAGCCCTGTCTCCTCCTGACCCAGAGCCTGTGATAGACAGAATGCCGGTCCAATGCTGGGATGCATTCTGTCTATCACAGGCTCAGGGTCAGGAGGAGGCGGGGTTGTGTATGACGGCGAGCTGAGTGGAGGCAATTGTAATGTAAGCTGTAACAGCGGGCTATCCCGCTCTGTGATCCCGCTGATCACTAGGAACAGACGATCTCTCTGAACTTCCCTGACAGAAGGGGGACCTGTTTGTTTACATTGACAGATCCCCATTCTGGCTCTCTGGAGCGATCGCGGGTGGTCGGCGGACATCGCCCACTGTATCTATTGAATGCAGCGCAATAGAGCCGACCTGTTGCAAGTGGATAACATGTTTGCAAAAAAAAAAAATGCTTTTGTAGGTAAGTGGTTAATGGAGAGATCAGTTCTCTGGCTCCTTAAGTTATTCTCATCGCTGACCAATCCTTCCAACACTCTTAGTTGCCCGGGAGGTCATATTTACGTCAGTACAGTCCCTTTTTACAATGGAAACTGATCAGCCCATTGTAGGATCAGCAGTCATAGGAAACACGATTCCTTTGGCTACAATAAAATAGACCCCCCCCCTGGTCAGCCTGGCTCTGGAACTGGCCGGAAGTTTTTATATATATTTGCATGCAGGATGATGTCAGAATTCTTTTGTGTTCTTCTGCAGATCTTAAAGATCCTTCATGGGAAGATAGTGATCGGTCACGCCATCCACAATGACTACAAGGCCTTAGAATACTTCCATCCCAAGGAGATGACCCGAGACACGTCGAAGATTCCATTGCTGAACCGCAAGGCGGGTTTCCCGGAGAAGGAGGTGGCGTCACTAAAACGTCTGGCCAAACAGCTTCTCCGCAGGGACATCCAGGTAATTTATTTACCCGCCTTCTCATGTCTGCTGTGCCAAGATTCTGGGGGCATTAAAGTGATTCTAAGGGCCCATTTTTTTTTTTTCTTCTTAAATAACAAACATACTTACCTCCACTGTACAGTTCGTTTTGCACAGAGTGGCCCCAATCCTCGTCTTCTGGGGTCCCTCGGCGGCTGTCTCGGCTCCTCCCTGCAAGAGCTAACCCCCTTCTGGGAAGCGCTCTCCCAAGGATGTTAGCTTGCGGGCCGCTCCATAGCCACCAAGTGTATGACTCGCCCCCGGCGTGCCGCATCATTGATTTGATTGACAGCAGCGGGAGCCAATGGCTGCGCTGCTATCAATCTTCAATGAAGAGCCGCCTCAAGCTGGGGGAAAGCATCGCGGGATCGCGCCCACGGATTTTTGTGGCTCAGGTAAGTAAAACGGGGGGCTCGGGGGGGCCGGAGAGTGCAAGGTGTTTTTTCACCTTAACCGCTTGAGGACGGCCGCACGCCGATGTACGTCGGCAAAATGGCACGGCTGGGCACATGGGCGTACAGGTACGTCCCCTTTAAGAGCCCAGCCGTGGGTTGCGAGCACGCCGCCGGTCCTCTTCTCCGTGACAGTCCCCGCGGGAACAGCGGATCCGATCGCCGCTGGTGTCCCGCGATCGGGTCACAGAGAGGAAGAACGGGGAGAGGTAGGTGTAAAAAAAACCTCTCCCTGTGCTTCCTAGTGTGCCTGTCACTGATCGTCTGTTCCCTGTCATAGGGAACGACGATCAGTGACATCACACGCTAAGCGACGCCCCCCCACAGTAAGAAACACAAATCAGGGCACACTTAACCCCTACAGAGCCCCCTCCTGGTTAACCCCTTCACTGCCAGTGTCATTTTTACAGTAACCAGTGCATTTTTATAGCTCTGGTCGTTGTAAAAATGACAATGGTCCCAAAAATGTGTCAAAAGTGTCACAAAAAAAATCGCTGATCGCCGCCATTACTAGTAAAAAAAAAAAAAATTTATAAAAATGCCATAAAACTTTCCCCTATTTTGTAAACGCTATCTTTTGCGCAAACCACTCAATAAACGGCGATTGCGATTTTTTTTTTTTTTTTTACCAAAAATATGTAGAAGAATACGTATCGGCCTAAACTGAGGAAAAAAAAAATGTATATATATTTTTTGGGGATATTTATTATAGCAAAGAGTAAAAAATATTGCATTTTTTTCAAAATTGTCGCTCTATTTTTGTTTATAGCGCAAAAAATAAAAACCGCAGAGGTGATCAAATACCACCAAAAGAAAGCTCTATTTGTGGGGGAAAAAAGGACGTCAATTTGGTTTGGGAGCCACGTCGCACGACCGCGCAATTGTCAGTTAAGGTTTCAAACAAAGTACACTTATCCTTTTTTTGCCCTGACTGAAAGGGGAATTCCACCCAAAAGTGGAAGTTCCGCTTTAAGGACTCCTCACCCGCATACATGCCACATTTAGCATGTCATTTTTTTTTGGGGGGGGGGGGGCAGGTACCTACTTTTAATAGGTACCCAGCTCCATCTTGAGCCGCCTTGGTGACTTGAGCAGAAGTTCTCCTCTCCCCCCTCCCTCCCTGCAATCTTCTGGGACACATCGCAGGTCCTAGAAGATTGCCCAGTGCGCACCCGGCTGTGAGGCTGCAAGCTGTCACAGCCGGGTGCCCACACTTGTGATGCCGGCGCCGGGGGAGAGGCGAGAGTTCGGGCGGCCGCATCGATGGATCGTGGAACAGGTGAGTGTGTGTTTATTACAAGTCGGCAGCTATACTTTTTGTAGCTGCTGACTTTTAATAAACACAAAAAGGACTGGAACTCCGCTTTAACCTAACCGACCCTCCTCCTCCACAGATGCATACTTACCTTGACCCATGGCTGTGGTTCCGCTGTTTGTTTACATTCAGCACAGCAAGTCTTCACTGTGCTGGCCATGTCTGTGAATTACAGCTCCTTAGACTTCTATGGGGCGATGTCTGGCCTTTGTCGTATTAAAGTGGTTGTAAAGGCACAAGTTTTTTTTGCCTTCATGTATTCTGTGCATGAAGGTAAAAAACCTTCTCTGTGCAGCAGCCCCCCCCCCCCTAATACTTAACTGAGCCCCCTGTCGATCCAGCGATGTCCACAAGAGCCTCAGCTCTCCGGGACTTGCACTCCTGATTGGCTTTTGGCAGCAGCGAGAGCCATTTGCTCCTGCTGCTGTCAATCACAGCCAGGGAGCCAATCAGAAGACGGGGGCCACTGCTCCATGTGTGAATGGACACACAGAGCCGCGGCTCAGGAGCACGCCTGCTTCGTTGCCCCCAGAGCAGGCCGCTTGCTGTGGGGGGCACCCAGCAGGAGGGAGGGGCCAAGAGCGCTGGCATGGTACCCGAAAAGAGGAGGATCCAGTCTATTCTGCGCAAAACAATTACACAGAGCAGGTAAGTATAACGTACCGTATATACTCGAGTATAAGCCGACCCGAATATAAGCCGAGGCACCTAATTTTACAACAGAAAAATGGGAAAACATATTGACTCGAGTATAAGCCTAAGGTGTCAATCTGCATGCCTCACTGTGCCTCACAGGGTCCATGCCTCACTGTGCCCATGACTAGACTGACGTTTAACATGGGAGTCTATGGAAGGGGTGCCCGGCTTTGAAAAATTAGTGCTCCCCGGCCGTAGGTCCCCCAGACAAAAAACTTTGCACACTTATAGAAGAGAAATGGGGCTACATGTGTGCTAAGTTTCGGGTCCAGGGGACCTACAACTGGTCAGTACCGCGTCCCCAAATTCACTAGAGAAATGACCGTTTAACATTGGAGTCTATGGAAGGGGTGCCAGACTTTGAAAAATCGGTGCTCCCCGGCCGTAGGTCCCCCGGACAACAAACTTTGCATACTTGTAGAGGAAGAGTGGGGCTACATGTGTGCCAAGTTTGGCTGGCACCGGGTCCCCAAAGTCCGGGAGATCAGGCACAAAACAGTGACTCGAGTATAAGCAGAGGTGGGCATTTTCAGCACAAAAAAACGTGCTGAAACACTCGGCTTATACTCGAGTATATACGGTAATTGTCATATAAAAAAAAAAAGCAAGACTTTACTATCGCTTTAATGCCCAGGCACAGCCAACACTTAACCTTGTGGCTTTGGATATAGACAAACAGAATAACCATGTGCCAACATTGCTGGAGGGGGGGGGGGGGGGGAGTCAGCTCTCTACAAAAGCAGCAAATTTGGCCTGGCACAGGAAATGATGTCATAATGAGAGAGATGGCCGGATCAACAGGTAATGATTCCTTCCCTTCCTTCCTTTGTAGGTGGGCAGAGGCGGCCACTCTTCCGTGGAGGATGCCAAGACAACGATGGAATTATATCGCATTGTGGAGGGCGAGTACGAGAGAGAGCTGGCATCCAGTGGTGCAGATTGATAAACTTTTGGGGGGGGGGGGGTTTCATATTTATATATGGGAACATATCAACTGTTACTTTCTACTGCTTCATTAAATAAAAAATGGAACCCCGGAACTGAACGCCATCAGTGTTTGATTTCTACTTTCGGCTACAAAATCCACTTTTTTAATCTTAGGTTAAAATATTTTTTTTTTGTTGGCGGCATCTGTCTTCCTGTAAGTTGGCAGGTGGGTGTGGATGGTGAGAGCACCTGTCTGAGGTCTTTCGGGAACTCCACCCCCCAACCCAACTCCATCCTCCTCTGTCCTTTTAGGCTGGGTTTACACTGATGCGGTGCGAGACGTCACATGTAATTCACGAAGGAATCGCAGCGCATAATTGTGTGAATTACATGCGGTGTCTCTGGGGTGCAATTTGAGCCATGGATTTGCATGCCTCAAGACGCATCGCATTCGCACCAAACCTGTGAAGGACCCTCTTTTTTTTTTTTTTTCCGCACCAGAACACCCATGCAATCCGATATGCAAATGCCACTGTGTTTTGGTAACTGTTAACTTAAAGGGGCTCTAAACATTTGTGGTTTTTTTTTTTACCTTAAAGTGGAGTTCCGCCCAATTATTATTTTTTTTTTAAAGTCAACAGCCATAAATACTGCAGCTGCTGACTTTTAAAATATGGACACTTACCTGTCCAGGGCGCCCGCAATGTCAGCACCCGAAGCTGATCTGTCACTCGGCTCTCGGGTGCTCCCGCCACCATCTTCTGTAAGGGAATCAGAAAGTGAAGCCTTGCGGCTTCACTTCCTGGTTCCCTACTGTGCATGCGCGACTCGCACTGCGCGATCCCACTGGTCCCTGCTGTCTTCTGGGACCTGTGTGTCTCCCAGAAGACAGGGGGGGGAGGCGCCGGACGTGGCGTAGATACCCGCTGGTGGCTCGGGTATCTATGCCCGGAAGTGGGAGAAAAATACTTGTATTAGACAGGTATCTGCTCCCCCCTCCCCCCCTGAAAGGTGCCAAATGTGACACCGGAGGGGGGGAGGAATCCGAAAAGCGTAAGTTCCATTTTTGGGTGGAACTCCGCTTTAATGCATTCTATGCATAAGACCCCTTTCACACTGAGGGCGTATTGCAGGCGCTATAGTGTTAAAAATAGCACCTGAAATCCGCCCTTAAACTGCTGTTACATTCACTCCAGTGTGAAAGCCCTGAGCGGTGCGCTGGCAGGACGGTAAAAAAAGTCCTGCTAGCCGCATCTTTGGAGCGGTGTGTTTACCGCTCCTCCACCGCTGCTGCCCATTGAAATCAATGGGACAGCGCGGCTATACCGCCCGCAATGCGCTGCTTCAGCAGCGCATTGCTGGCGGTTTTAACCCTTTCTCGCCCGCTAGCGGCCGAAATGCGCCGCAAATCCACCCATAGTGTCGGCGGTAAAAATAGCGGCGTTTTAACGCCGACGCTATGGGCGCCTCAGTGTGAAAGGGGTCTTAAGGTGAAAAACCTTCTTTAGTGAAGCTCCCCCCACAGAGCCCCCCTTTACTTACCTGAGCCCGATCGTTCCTGCGGTGGGGAAGAGCACACCAGCTCCAGCCGGTTTCTCTGGTCCTGATTGGATAGATTGGAGGAGCCAGGAGCACCGCGGAGGGACCCCAGAAGAGGAGGATTGGGGCCACTCTGTGCAAAACCAACTGCACAGAGGAGGTAAGTATGACATGTTTGTTTTTGTTGTTTTAAAAAAAAAAGGAATGTTTTTAGTTATCCTTTAACATAAGCTCCGCAATCGATTCGCACGAACAGGTCTTGCGATTTTGATGCGGTACGGAATCTGCAAAAAAATCGCTGTGAATTCTGCATCTTATCAGTGTGAAACGAGCCCTTACACCTGCTTGGAGTCCAAAATACATTTTAGTAAATCTTTGATTTGTTACAAATTTCCATTTCGGTGGCCACACAAGGTCCCCCATCATCAGGGCATTGTTCCTACGACACACAAGCGTTCAGCAGGGGGTATGAGCAACCAACTGTTGAACATTCCTGTGTCACAAATCCCAGTTTTCACATTCAGGTCTCGTTTAGACTTGCTGTTGGAGGGTGGTAAAGATGCGCGGTCGCACCGCGTTTTTGCCGCCAGCCAACCACCTTCTCCCTTAAAGTGTAACTACACTGCATCTGAGCACCACAAACCAAAAACACAATTTTTTCACGTCCCCAGGCTTCAGTTTGCTAAGAAACCACTTTGAAAAACACCACCCAGCAGTGGCCATCTTGAGTAAGGGCGGACGATTCATGTAGCATTCACTTCCTAGAATCCATCCCTTAGCTCAGGCATGCCGTTGTTCCGTCGGATTAGGCGAGCCTTCAAATCTTGTAACGGAAGTGACGGTCTGTCGCGGCCATCTTGGTACACCCCGCACTCAGCCGCAGTAAGCCTACAGTCTGAAGTCGCCAAGCGGACATCTTTTTACACCCACCAGAGTTTTGCATTTCACGCTTATTTTTACCACTAAACTGAGCTTATATCGTGAAATACAGGATTTAGAATCCCTGACACTGTTTTGATGATTAATTTTAAAAGCAGAGGTGTTCTGTCACATTAGCAAACGTGTGAGATCAGCAGGCTTGCCGCTGCTGTTAAAATTTAACATCAAAACAATGTCACAGACTTTTAACCCCTTCAGATTCGTGCTATAGCCGAATGACGGCTACAGCGCGGACCTACTTTGCTGGGAGGCCGTCATATGATGTCCTCCCCTTTGCACGCTCCCCGCGCGCCACCTGCAGGGCGCGCGCTGTGATCACTGCGTCAATGAGACTCGGGTGATCACAAATCGGAGTAAGGGGCTGATCCCAGTCCCTTACCACGTGATCAGCCAATGACAGCTGATCACGTGATGTAAACAGAAGATTAGTAATTTTTTTTTCTCTTTCTCCTCACGCTGAAAAAAAAGCCGATTGACGGCTTCTGTGCAAGGGACATCGGTCCCTAAGAGGAAAGATGCACAGCCACTTTATCTGTGCCCACCAGTACCGCCTGCCAGTGCCCACAGTGCCATGAATCAGTGCCCACCAGTGCATAACAGTGCCAGTAATCAGTGGCACCTATCAATGCCCACCAGTGGTGCCAATCAGTGCAACCTAGCAGTGCTGCCTATCCGTGTCACCTACCAGTGCCCATTACTGCCACTCATTAGTGCCCATCACTGCCACCCATCAGTGCCCATCACTCCCACCTATTAGTGCCGCCCTTCAGTGCCACCTATCAGTGCCACCTATCAGTGCCACCTATCAGTGCCCATCAATGCAGCCTATCAGTGCCCATCAGTGCAGCCTATTAGTGCAGCCTCATCAACGTATATCAATGAAGGAGAAAAATTACTTGTTTGCAAAATGTTATAAAAAAATATAAAACGGTTTTGTATTTCTTTAAAAAAAAAAAAATCTGCCTTTTTTAATTTTCTTAACAAAAAATAAAAACCGCATAGGTGATCAAATACCACCAAAATAAAGCTCTTTTTGTGGGAAAAAAATTATAAAAATGTAATTTGGGTACAGCGTTGGATGACCACGCAATTGTCATTCAAAGAGTGACAGCGCCGAAAGCTGAAAATTGGTCTGGGCAGGAAGGGGGATTTAAGTGCCCGGTAAGCAAGTGGTTAAATCCTGTATTTCACGATATAAGGTCAGTTTAGTGGTAAAAATAAGTGTGAAATGCAAGATTTCGGTGGGTGTAAAAAAAGATGTCCGCTTGGCGACTTCAGACTGTAGGCTTAGTGTGGGCGAGTGCAGGGTGTATGTACCAAGATGGCCGCGACGGAACGTCACTACCGTTACAAAATCTGACGGGTCGCCTAATCTGACGGAACACAGGCAGGAGGGTGTGTTTAGCTGAGAAAACCCCTCCTCCCCTCCTGAAGAATCCTGGGATGTATGACATCATTCGCCTAGTAAAAGCACCTCCCACAGTTCATATAAACACAGGCTAGGCACACAGTTAGCCCTTTGATCGCCCCTGATGTTAAAGTGATTGTAAAGTCTTGTTTTTATTTTTTATTATTTTTATTAAAAAACAAACATGTTATACCTACCTGCCCTGTGAAATGGTTTTGCACAGAGCAGCCCCGATCCTCCTCATCCCGGGTCAGCCCCTCCCTTCTGTTGAGTGCCCCCCACAGCAAGCAGCTTGCTATGGGGGCACCCGAGCCGAGCCACAGCTCCCAGTGTCCATTCAGACACAGAGCCCTGACCCGGCCCTGCCCCTCTCTCCCCTGATTGACCAGCTGACTTTGATTGACAGCAGCAGCAGCCAATGGCGCCGCTGCTGTGTCTCAGCCAATCAGGAGGGAGAATCTCGGACAGGTAAGTATTAGGGGGCTAAGGGGGGGCTGCTGCACACAGAAGGTTTTTTAACTTAATGCATAGAATGCAACTTCTGCCTTTACAGCCACTTTAACCCCTTCCCAGCCAGTGAAAAAAGATTACCGCTCCAGATTTGTGCAATTGGCAATCAATGTCTTCTCAGAAACCATGGGTGCCGGCATTGCGCAAAGCAAAAAATAGAACAAACGTGTGGACAGCCGCACTCCAAAAACCGTTTAGGTTGCCTTTATTGGTAAAAGAACATGGAGCACTACAAGTCACAGCAGACAATGGAACATGGAGCACTGCAAGTCACAGCAGACAATGGGGGTACCGCTGACGCGTTTCGCACTGGGGTTCAGTGCTTAGTCATAGCTCATAGCGGTAATCTTTTTTTGGAGTGCGGCTGTCCACACGTTTGTTCTATTTTTTCCTTCCCAGCCAGTGTCGTTAGTACAGTGACAGTGCATATTTTTATTATGGCACTGATCACTGTATTGGTGTCACTGGTCCCCAAAAATTGTCAGTTAGAGTCAGAATGCGCGCCGCAATATCGCAGTCATGCAATAAGTCGCTGATCGCTGCCATTACTAGTAAATAAATATCCCAAAGGGAAGTATAAAAAGGAGGCATGAGTGGTGCTGTCAAATACTAGTGTTTGGTTTATTATAAAGTAAAATAAAATTAAATAAATAAAATAAAAATACATTTATGCGCACTGCCCCTTTAAATTGTGTGCTATGAAAATATATGTCCATATTTCCTGCTAGGATTGTGCCACCTAATTATAACATATTTCCATAAATAAAAAGCATGCTAACACATGTTAGTAAGAATGATATTAAAGTGCTATCATGCCCAGTCAACATAAAACTTGTGTGCAAAATTACAATTTATAAGTCCATAAATATGTTTAAAAGTGAAGAAATCATGAGTCCATATAAGCTCTTCCAATTCTAAATGCTCTGCCCTGCTACCCCATCATATGCCCTGCTGATGCCATTCTATGCCCTGCTGACACCATCCTATACCCTGCTGAATCCGACCTGTGCCCTGGACCCCATCTTCTGCCCCAGTGACCCCATCCTCTGCTCCGTTGACTCCATTCTCTGCCCCATTGATCCCCTCCTCTGCCCCGCTGACCTTGTCCTCTGCCCCGCTGACCCTGTCCTCTGCCCCGTGTACTCCTTTCCTATGCCCCGCTGACCCAGTCCTCTTCCCTGCTGACCCCTTTCCTATGCCTTGCCGACCCCTGTACACTGCCCTGCTGACCCCATTCTCTGCCTTGCTGTGACCCCATCCTCTGCCCGTTGACTTCATCCTCTGCCCCATTGACTGCCGTTGTCCAGCTGACCTTGTCCTCTGCCCCGCTGACCCTGTCCTCTGCCCCATGTACCCCTTTCCTATGCCCTGCTGACCCCATCCTCTTCCCTGTTGACCCTGTCCACCTCCCTGCTGACCCCGGTCCTATGCCTTGCTGACCTCATTCTCTGCCTTGCTGATCCCTGTCATATGCCCTGCTGGCCCATCCTCTGCCCTGCTGGCCCCTGTCTTCCACCCTGATGACCCGTCTTTCACCCTGATGACCCCTGTCCTATGCCCTGCTGTCCCTTGTACATTGCCCTGCTGACCCCCTCCTTTGTATTGCTAACCCTAGTACACTGCCCTGCTGACCCCCTGTCTTCTCCCCTACTGACCCGTTTTCTTCCCTGCTGAACCCTGTTCTCCACCCTACAGGCTCCTGTCCTCTGCTTTGTTGACCCCATACACTCCTATGTTGACCTCCAATTCTCTGTCCTGCTGGCCTCTGTACACTGCCCTACAAACTGCTGACCCTATCCTCTGCCCTGCTGACCTCCCATCCTCTGCCCCCTGATATTTTTTACTGCACCCTCACATCAGAAAGGCTAGATCTGGTGCTGGTGCTGAGTTGGACACACCAAGCTGCCTGCTCTCATTTTGCACTGGTAATTAACAAGCTATTGGGAACTGCAGATTTAGAGGTGTGGGAATTTGGACTGATCTGAGGTGTGAAGGTGCAGGAATTGGACTGATCTGAGGTGTGAAGGTGCAGGAATTGGACTGATCTGAGGTGTGAAGGTGCAGGAATTGGACTGATCTGAGGTGTAAAGGTGCAGAAATTGGACTGATCTGAGGTGTGAAGGTGCAGGAATTGGACTGATCTGAGGTGTAAAGATGCAGGAATTGGGCTGATCTCAGGTGTGAAGGTGCAGGAATTGGACTGATCTGAGTTGTGAAGGTGAAGGAATTGGACTGATCTGAGGTGTGAAGGTGCAGGAATTGGACTGATCTGAGGTGTAAAGGTGCAGGAATTGGACTGATCTGAGGTGTGAAGGTGCAGGAATTGGACTGATCTGAGGTGTAAAGGTGCAGGAATTGGACTGATCTGAGGTGTGAAGGTGCAGGAATTGGACTGATCTGAGGTGTAAAGGTGCAGGAATTGGGCTGATCTCAGGTGTGAAGGTGCAGGAATTGGGCTGATCTGAGTTGTGAAGGTGAAGGAATTGGACTGATCTGAGGTGTAAAGGTGCTGGAATTAGGCTCACCTAAAGTGTGAAAGTGCAGGAGTTGGGCTGATCTGAGGTGACAAAGTGCAGGAATTGGGCTGATCTGAGGTTTGAAGGTGCAGAAGTTAAGGGTTGACCTGCGGTGTGAAGGTGCACTAACTGGGTTGATCTGAGGTTTGAAGGTGCAGGAATTGGAGCTAATCTGAGGCGTGATGGTGCAGGAAATGTGCTGATTTGAGACGTAAAAGTGCAGGAATCGGGGTGATCTGAGGTGTGAAGGTGCTGGAATCAGGGTGATCTGAGGTGTGAAGGTGCTGGAATCAGGGTGATCTGAGGTGTGGAGATGCAGGACTTGGCTCATCTGAGGTGTGAAGCTGTAGGAATCAGGGCTGATCTGAGGTGTAAAGGTGCAGGAATTGGGATCATCTGAGGTGTGAAGCTGTAGGAATCTGGCTGATCTGAGGTGTGAAGGTGCAGGAATTGGGATTATCTGAGGTGTGAAGGTGCAGGAATTGGGATTATCTGAGGTGTGAAGGTGCAGGAATTGGGATTATCTGAGGTGTGAAGGTGCAGGAATTGGGATTATCTGAGGTGTGAAGGTGCAGGAATTGTGGCTGATTTGAGATGTGAAAGTGCTGGAATCGGGGTGATCTGAGGTGTGGAGATGCAGGACTTGGCTGATCTGAGGTGTGAAGCTGTAGGAATCAGGGCTGATCTGAGGTTGTAAAGGTGCAGAATTGGGATTATCTGAGGTGTGAAGGTGCAGGAATTGGGATTATCTGAGGTGTGAAGGTGCAGGAATTGGGATTATCTGAGGTGTGAAGGTGCAGGATTTGGGATTATCTGAGGTGTGAAGGTGCAGGAATTGGGATTATCTGAGGTGTGAAGGTGCAGGAATTGTGGCTGATTTGAGATGTGAAAGTGCTGGAATCGGGGTGAT
The DNA here is from genome assembly GCA_029206835.1 of Rana muscosa. Taxonomy (NCBI): domain Eukaryota; kingdom Metazoa; phylum Chordata; class Amphibia; order Anura; family Ranidae; genus Rana; species Rana muscosa. The sequence continues at coordinate 203,922,353 of JARGYO010005626.1, read as the reverse complement.
CTGAGGTGTGGAGATGCAGGACTTGGCTGATCTGAGGTGTGAAGCTGTAGGAATCAGGGCTGATCTGAGGTGTAAAGGTGCAGAATTGGGATTATCTGAGGTGTGAAGGTGCAGGAATTGGGCTCATCTGAGGTGTGAAGGTGCAGGAATCTGGCTGATATGAGGTGTGAAGGTGCAGGAATCTGGCTGATATGAGGTGTGAAGGTGCAGGAAGCTGGCTGATATGAGGTGTGAAGGTGCAGGAATTGGGATTATCTGAGGTGTGAAGCTGTAGGAATCTGGCTGATATAAGGTGTGAAGGTACAGGAATTGGGCTGATATGAGGTGTGAGGGTGCAGGAATTGGAGCTGATCTGAGGCGTGGTGGTGCAGGAACTGGGCTGATCATAGGTGTGGAGGTGCAGGAATTGTGGCTGATTTGAGACGTGAAAGTGCTGGAATCGGGGTGATCTGAGGTGTGGAGATGCAGGACTTGGCTGATCTGAGGTGTGAAGCTGTAGGAATCAGGGCTGATCTGAGGTTGTAAAGGTGCAGAATTGGGCTCATCTGAGGTGTGAAGGTGCAGGAATTGGGATTATCTGAGGTGTGAAGGTGCAGGAATTGGGATTAGCTGAGGTGTGAAGGTGCAGGAATTGGGATTATCTGAGGTGTGAAGGTGCAGGAATTGGGATTATCTGAGGTGTGAAGGTGCAGGAATTGGGATTATCTGAGGTGTGAAGGTGCAGGAATTGTGGCTGATTTGAGATGTGAAAGTGCTGGAATCGGGGTGATCTGAGGTGTGGAGATGCAGGACTTGGCTGATCTGAGGTGTGAAGCTGTAGGAATCAGGGCTGATCTGAGGTGTAAAGGTGCAGAATTGGGATTATCTGAGGTGTGAAGGTGCAGGAATTGGGCTCATCTGAGGTGTGAAGGTGCAGGAATCTGGCTGATATGAGGTGTGAAGGTGCAGGAATCTGGCTGATATGAGGTGTGAAGGTGCAGGAAGCTGGCTGATATGAGGTGTGAAGGTGCAGGAATTGGGATTATCTGAGGTGTGAAGCTGTAGGAATCTGGCTGATATGAGGTGTGAAGGTACAGGAATTGGGCTGATATGAGGTGTGAGGGTGCAGGAATTGGAGCTGATCTGAGGCGTGGTGGTGCAGGAACTGGGCTGATCATAGGTGTGGAGGTGCAGGAATTGTGGCTGATTTGAGACGTGAAAGTGCTGGAATCGGGGTGATCTGAGGTGTGGAGATGCAGGACTTGGCTGATCTGAGGTGTGAAGCTGTAGGAATCAGGGCTGATCTGAGGTTGTAAAGGTGCAGAATTGGGATTATCTGAGGTGTGAAGGTGCAGGAATTGGGCTCATCTGAGGTGTGAAGGTGCAGGAATCTGGCTGATATGAGGTGTGAAGGTGCAGGAATCTGGCTGATATGAGGTGTGAAGGTGCAGGAATCGGGGCAAGGAGGGGCAAGGAGATAGATTATCTGAGGTGTGAAGGTACAGGAATTGGGATTATCTGAGGTGTGAAGGTGCAGGAATTGGGATTATCTCAGGTGTGAAGATGCAGGAATTGGGATTATCTGAGGTGTGAAGATGCAGGAATTGGGATTATCTGAGGTGTGAAGGTGCAGGAATTGGGATTATCTGAGGTGTGAAGGTGCAGGAATTGGGATTATCTGAGGTGTGAAGGTGCAGGAATTGGGCTCATCTGAGGTGTGAAGGTGCAGGAATCTGGCTGATATGAGGTGTGAAGGTGCAGGAATCTGGCTGATATGAGGTGTGAAGGTGCAGGAATCGGGGCAAGGAGGGGCAAGGAGATAGATTATCTGAGGTGTGAAGGTACAGGAATTGGGATTATCTGAGGTGTGAAGGTGCAGGAATTGGGATTATCTCAGGTGTGAAGATGCAGGAATTGGGATTATCTGAGGTGTGAAGATGCAGGAATTGGGATTATCTGAGGTGTGAAGGTGCAGGAATTGGGATTATCTGAGGTGTGAAGGTGCAGGAATTGGGCTCATCTGAGGTGTGAAGGTGCAGGAATTTAGCTCATCTGAGGTGTGAAGGTGCAGGAATTGGGCTCATCTGAGGTGTGAAGGTGCAGGAATCTGGCTGATATGAGGTGTGAAGGTGTAGGAATTGGGATTATCTGAGGTGTGAAGGTGCAGGAATTGGGATTATCTGAGGTGTGAAGGTGCAGGAATTGGGATTATCTGAGGTGTGAAGGTGCAGGAATCTGGCTGATATGAGGTGTGAAGATGCAGCAATTGGGATTATCTGAGGTGTGAAGGTGCAGGAATTGGGATTATCTGAGGTGTGAAGGTGCAGGAATTGGGATTATCTGAGGTGTGAAGGTGCAGGAATTGGGATTATCTGAGGTGTGAAGGTGCAGGAATCTGGTTGATATGAGGTGTGAAGGTGCAGGAATTGGGATTATCTGAGGTGTGAAGGTGCAGGAATTGGGATTATCTGAGGTGTGAAGGTGCAGGAATTGGGATTACCTGAGGTGTGAAGGTGCAGGAATTGGGATTATCTGAGGTGTGAAGGTGCAGGAATTGGGATTATCTGAGGTGTGAAGGTGCAGGAATCTGGTTGATATGAGGTGTGAAGGTGCAGGAATTGTGGCTGATTTGCAGTGCCGATCCTGACCTCCCTGGGGCCCTAAGCAAAATTCTGCTAAGGGGCCCTCTACCTGACTCTTGATGCCATGAGCTATGGCGTAAACCATTTGCCATTGCTACACAGTCACACCTGACACTTCAGTACTCCCAATACAATCCTCCCTCCTTTAAACGAAACAGTCGAAGAATAAGTACAACAATATAGAACAGAATGAGGTTCTAACGCATGATAACACACACCTGAATCCCGGGCGCCCGACACAGCCAGGGAGGGCCCCGCTTCCTAGTCACTCTAATGAAAGGTGACCAGATTTTTAAAATGAAATCCGGGGACATATTTTATTTTTTTACTAGTAATGGCGGCAATCATCGACTCTCTGCCCGTCGCCGCTGCCGCCCGCCTCACAGCCTGTCAAGGCTTAAGCCCTGTACACACAATCGGATAACCTATGGATTTTCGTCCGATGGATTTGTCCATCGGAAATCCGATGAAACTGTTTTTCATCAGTCTTGCCCACACACCATCAGTCAAAAAACCGACCGTTCCAAACGCGGTGACGTAAAACACTCCGATGAGCCGAGAAAAATGAAGTTTAATGCTTCTGAGCATGCGTCGACTTGATTCTGAGCATGCGTGGGTTTTTGATCCGATGGACTTGCCCATAGACGATCTGAGTTTTCGATCAGTTTTTTATCCATCGGAAAAATTTAAAACATGTTCTATTTTTTCCAACCGATGGAAAAAAGACAGATGGGTACCATACACGATCGGTTGGTCTGATGAAAACCATCCATCGGACGGTTTTCATCAGTCAAACCGATCGTGTGTACGGGGCTTCACTCTGCGGGCCCCGGCTACTACTGGGTGGGGAGCAGAGAAAGATCACTCGACCAGGAGGGGCAAGGAGATAGGCAGACAGGCGGCTGGCTGGGATTTGAGCCAAGGCAGAAGAACATGCGAGCGGAGCTGAATGGGCACCCGACCAGCACATGATCATCAGAAAGGGGCACAGATAATGGAAAAAAATACACCCCCTAAGCTAGTAGGAGCGGCGGAGCGGGGGTGTGTAAGTCAGATTTTTTTTTTTTATTCTGCACTGACTGTCTTTGAAATTGCCCCAGCCCCTGTTCAAATCCAACCCGGGGACAAAACCGGGGACAGACTTGGTCCGGGGACAGTGTCCTTAATCCGGGGACTGTCCCCTGAAACCGGGGATGTCTGGTCACCCTACTCTAATGAGCCGGTGCTGGCCCGCCTAGCCGCGCCTGCGCCCTCCAACTGCCGGCCGGCACGCGTGCTCGCCCCCCCCCCCCTTCCAGGCTTTAAAAGGAAAGGTCATGTGAATAGGGTGGCACTGGGAGGGCAGGCGATGCGTGCGTTGAGGGTGACATCACGCGACAGCCTGGAGGGCGGGGCCGAAAAGTTACCTCAGAGTTACGGGCGGTGTTCTATCATATTCTCTAACCTGTCAAAAACTCCAAACGCTTGTACTCTGCATGCGGTAAGGGGTTGGTAGGTCTCTCTATGTGACGTGAAGTGATGACCAAACCCACCGTCAGTGTACAGCACAGAGAGAGACCCATGTCTGCCATTATAACCATAGAGACTGTAACACTTCTCTAATAATAAAAGTCAGCAAAAGAAATAAAAGTCCTCCAAATTTGGATGTTGTAAACATTAATTGACGACACGCTATGACACAAGGGGGAGGCGGGCCTCGAGTAATTTGCGGGGCCTGACGCAGCTTGCGTAGTGAGAGTATAGGGCAGATCGTCTCTGCTGATTTGAGGTGTGAAGGTGCAGAAATTGGGGTGCTCTGAGGAGTGAGAAGGTGCAGGAATTGGTCATTTACATTTACCGTATATACTTGAGTATAAGCCGACCCGAATATAAGCCAAGGCACCTAAGTTTACCACAAAAAACTGGGAAAACGTATTGACTCGAGTATAAGCCTAGGGTGTCCATCTGCATGCCTCACTGTGCCCATGCCTCACTGTGCCCATGCCTCACTGTGTCCATGACTAGACTGATGTTTAACTTGGGAGTCTATGGAAGGGGTGCCCGGGTTTGAAAAATCTGTGCTCCCCGGCCGTAGGTCCCCCAGACAAAAAACTTTGCACACTTGTAGAGGAGAAATGGGGATACATGTTTGCCAAGTCTATGGAAGGGGTGCCCGGGTTTGAAAAATCGGTGCTCCCCGGCCGTAGGTCCCCCAGACAAAAAACTTTGCACACTTATAGAGGAGAAATGGGGATACATGTTTGGGGTCCAGGGAACCTACGACCGGCCGGTACCGGGTCCCCAAAATCACCAAGAGAAATGTCCGTTTAACATGGGAGTCTACGGAAGGGGTGCCCAGCTTTGAAAAATCGGTGCTCCCTGGCCGTAGGTCCCCCGGACAACAAACTTTGCACACTTGTAGAAGAAGAGTGGGGCTACATGTGTGCCAAGGTTGTGGTCCAGGGGACCTACGGCCAGCCAGTACCGAGTCCCCAAAGTCCAGGAGATCAGGCGCAAAAAGGTGACTCGAGTATAAGCCGAGGGGGGGGGGGGGGCATTTTCAGGACAAAAAATGTGCTGAAAAAACTTGGCTTATACTCGAGTATATACGGTACTTTATAAAAATTTCCTTTTCGTGACTGAATGTGTGAAGTTGGCATTTTTTTCCTTTTTTATTTGTAGCCGACACTTTTTTAAAAAAACTTTTCGGCACACTATGCTTAGGTTTGCCACCTCATCCCTTTAAAACTGAACACATATTAATTACACAGGTTCTGTGGCTGATTAAGGTGGTAATTAAACTCACTTAGTGCCTGATCTGCAGTAAGTTTGCCTCAGAACCTGTGTAATTCATATGTGTTCGGGTTTAAAGGGATGAGGTGGCAACCCTAACTATGCTCAAAAGGTTGCCTACCCCTGCTATAGATACAGGCCGGAAGATTAGCTCAGCCCCACCCCGTACAGAAAAATGTGAAATGCCTTTGTTTCTCAGTGTGCAATGATTTTAGTTTCGTTTCTCTCTTCTGCTGTCAGCAATGGCGTCTGCTGATCTGAGACCGGAGCTGGACTGTTCTATCTGTCTGGACATGTATACAGATCCTGTAAACCTGAGCTGTGGACACAACTTCTGCCGGGTTTGTATTGATCGTGTGTTGGATACACAGGGGGGGTCTGGAGGTTATTCCTGTCCTCAGTGCAGAGCAAAGTTTCAGGCTCGTCCTGCACTGCAGAAGAACATAACCCTACGTAACATTGTAGAAGCTTTCCGATCTACTCAGCCAGAAGAGGGGAAGACTGGAATCTTCTGTTCTTACTGCATTCGCTTTTCTGTGCTTGCTGTTAAATCCTGTCTGATGTGTGAAGCTTCTTTATGCAAGAGACACCTGGAAGTCCACAGCAATGCCCCAGAACACATCTTAACTGAACCCACCACTTCCATGGAGAACAGAAAATGCTCTGTCCATAAGAAGATCCTGGAGTATTACTGCACTATGGAGGCTACCTGCATCTGTGTGTCCTGCAGTCTGGCCGGAGAACACCGGGGACACAAGGTGGAGACTCTGGATGAGGCCTCTGAGAAGAAGAAACAGAAACTAAGAATTGGTCTTCAGAGACTAATCACAGAGAGAGAGGAGATTCAAGAAAGAGTCCAGAGTCTGCAGGAACGTAGGAGAAACATACAACAGAAGGCAGCCGGTGAAAAGGAGAAAGTCAATGTCCTGCTCAGAGACCTCAGGAGACAACTGGAAGATCTGGAAAAGAGAGCCCTGAGGGAAATCACCATGCAAGAAGAACAACTCTCACTCCCGTTGTCTGATATAATGAAACAATTGGAGATAAAGAAGGACGATCTGTCCAGGAAGATACGTCACAGTGTGGAGGTGTGTAACATGACTGACCCCCTGACTGTCCTCCAGGAATCAGACACAGGGGACTTGTGTGATACTGAGGAGGGAGATAATGAGGACAGAGAGAGACATGATAGACTCCTCCATGATGGAGGGGATCTGGATGTGGCTGGAATAACACGGACCTTACACACAGGATTATCTGAGATGATGAAAGCGGTAAATAAATGTTTCAATATACAGGAAGCTTCAGACATATTACTGGATGTGAACACAGCTCATAAGAATCTACAGATATCAGATGACATGAAAACTGTATCCTGGTCAAATCTGAGACAGAATCGCCAAGAAACACCGGAGAGATTTGAGAATTGTGCTCAGATATTAGGTAGTCAGAGTTTTTCCTCGGGGCGACATTACTGGGAAGTGGATGTCAGCCAATCAGAGCGCTGGATAGTCGGAATGTGTTACCCCAGTATAGAAAGGACGGGATGGTTTCACTCATGGATTGGGTATAATAACAAATCCTGGGGTTTGTACAGACATGATAGTCAGTGCTCAGTGATACACGACAGTACGGTGATCCTGTCACCTGGCAATCTCTCCAGTAACAGAGTCAGGATCTATGTGGATTATGAGGCCGGGCAGCTGTCCTTTTATGATCTGTGTGACCCGATCAGACACCTCCACACCTTCACCACCACCTTCACTGAGCCCCTCCATGCCGGGTTATGGGTGGGAAAAGGTCCTGTAAAGGTGTCTGGAGGGAATTATAGAATGTGAGAAATGGTTGATGGGAGTTTTGGTAACCTTGGAGAAAAGTAAAGCAGTGTAAACTAGCAGCAGAGACACGTTCTATGAGACTATGAGACCCCCGTCTCCCGGTAAGCATTAGAGCTGGAAAATTAATCGTTAAAAAATCGTGATCTCAATTCAAACCCCCCCCCCCCCTGACGATCTCCAATGCAGAATTGCCGATTCTTTCATATAACAAGTGGAGAGAATTTATCTGCTCACTCAGCTGTCAAAAGAAAATATCCGCGCAGTCTGCCAAGTTTGGATCAAAGGGATAAACTTCTGTGTGTAAAGAAAGTCGGGCAGTCTGCCAAGTTTTTTTAACAACATGAAACATTGTAACTAACTTACTTCTAATGTCTGTGTGTAAATGCAGGAAGTTTAACCACTGAAAGTCCAAATCTTTTTCTGACAATTGTTTCTTAAAGCGGAGTTTCCCCTGAAAAAAAAAAATATTAAAAGCCAGCAGCTACAAATACTGCAGCTGCTGACTTTTAATATTCGGACACTTACCTGTCCTGGAGTTCAGCGATGTTGGCAGCAGAAGACGAGCGATTGCTCGTCACTCTGCTGCCCCCACCGCCATCCTCGGTGAGGGAACCAGGAAGTGAAGCCTTGCTGCTTCACTGCCCGGTTCCCTACGGCACATGCGCGAGTCGCGCTGCTCCGTTCTCACTGGTCCCTGTTGTGTTCTGGGAGCCGAGTGTTTCCCAGAACACAACGGGTATTCTGCGGGAAGTGACGTACTACCTGCAGAATACCCGCTAAGAGGACTCCCGGAAGTGGGTGCAAATAAAGCAGGCCATACATGGTCGAATTTCGGACAAATTTTATTTTCAAAATCAGAAAGTTCGTTTTTTTTGTGATCCGATGATGCCACCATTGATTTTCGAAATTCGGCCAACCAAGCCTTCATGTTGCCGGGAATATTCTTTTCTCTCCGGGAATATTCTTTTCTCTCTGAGAATATTCTTTTCTCTCCGGGAATATTCTTTTCTTACACATGCGCATTTTTTTTTCTATTACATTTCTCGCACGATTTTCCCATCGTTGATCAGAAAATCGTTCGTTTTTCAAAAAATTTCCAACATGTCGGATTCCTCAAATTTGATTGCCGTACGAAAATCAGCTGTTGCTGCAGCCCACTAATGGTGCGAAATTCGTACAAAAATTCTTTGATACGATTTTCGAAAGAAAATTCTTTCGAAATTCGAACCGTGTATGGTCGCCTTTAGACAAGTATCTGTACCCCCCTCCCCCCTGAAAGGTGCCAAATGTGACACCGGAGGGGGGGGGGGGTTCTGATGAGCAGAAGTTCCACTTTAGGGTGGAGCTCCGCTTTAAGTTAAAATCAATATTTTTTGCTAGAAAATTACTTGGAACCCCCAAACATTATATATATTTTAGCAGATTCCCTAGGGAATAAAATTGCAATTGCTGCAATATTTTATGTCACACTGTATTTGCCCAGCGGTCTTTCAAATGCAAATTTTTGGGAAAAAATACACTTCAATTAATAATAATAATAAATAAAAAAAACAAAAAACAGTAAAGTTAGCCCAATTTTTTTTAGTTTTAATCTGAAAGATGATGTTACGCCGCAAGACTCGTGATCTATCTTCTAAGCAAAAAAATCGTGATTCTCATTTTAGCCAAAATCGTGCAGCTCTACTAAGCATTAGCACAACTCAAATATAAAACCAACCCCATGAGGAATTTGGAATTGTGTTCTTTTTTGGAGAGAAAATCTGAATTCGATCTTTATAAATCTTTGTTTCTAATGTATGTTTTATTCTGTGATGGGAAGTGGTTGCCACCATCCCTATTACTGTACTTGAAATGGGAAAAAGACCCTCTTATGAGATTTTGAAGGCAACCAAAAAAGAAAAATGCATAACCATTTATATATATATATAAAAACACTTTTTATTACAAAACTCTAAAAAGACATATGACACACGACCGTTTTTAATGTCATTGAAAAAAACAGAGTTTTTCTCAACGTGATTCTTCTCAAGCCTGCCTTGCCTACACACTATCGTGGAAAAAAAATGCTCGAGTAAAGCGCGGTGACGTACAACACGTACGACGGCACTATAAAGGGGAAGTTCCATTCGGATGGCGCCACCCTTTGGGCTGCTTTTGCTGATCCTTGTGTTAGTAAAGTTTGGTGAGAGACGATTCGCGCTTTTTAGCCTCGTGCTTTTCAGTCCGTTACAGCGTGATGAATGTGCTATCTCCATTACGAACGCTAGTTTTACCAGAACGAGCGCTCCCGTCTCATCACTTGCTTCTGAGCATGCGCATTTTTTTCACGTCGTTAAAGCCTACACACGGCCGTTTTTCATGATGAGAAAAACGACGACGTGAAAAACAACGAGAAAAATTAGAGCATGTTCCAAATTTTTAATGGTCATTTTTCACGTCGTGAAAAATGCTCTGGAGCCCACACACCATCATTTTTAATGACCAAAAAAAAAAGTCATTTTTCTCGTCATGAAAAACGGTCGTGTGTACGCGTCAATAGCCTTGTTAAGAACACACATGACCATATTTAGGCCAATACTAGTAGGATCTGCTCTTAGAACAATTTTTTAATTAAAGGTGTAATTTTTATACAAGTCCCTTTTCCATGGTTTCTGAATCTTTATGATCCTTGCATGAATTCACACCTTCCACAAGCAAGTGGAGGTTGATCTGGGCAGTCACCCTGAGAAGTGGTAATATTTTTGGGTAAATTGTTATGTATAATGTGATGAATTATTTGAATTTATGGTTTATTTTTTGACACCATTGTATAGATACTATTGCAAGTAGGGCCGAAACAACTAATCGATTAATCGACAACTAATCGATTATGAAATTAATCGATTAATTGGCCATTAACATAATGGGGTTAAAAAAAAAAAACGAAAATTAGCCCTTTATAGAACAAAAAGAGCAAATCGCTACTGTAAATATTACTTTCACTGTCCCACAGTAAAAAATGAACGCCTTACAGTAACGATTATTTGCTCTTTTTGTACTAAATTTAGTTTTTTTAACCCCATTATGTTACTAAACATCTCAGGCCCGGGTCACACCTCTGTGTTTTTTGGTACTTTTTGCAGAAACACACTACAGTTCATTTACATGGTTGTCTCCCAGAAGACAGCGGGGGGGACGGAGGAGGCGCCGGAAGTGGTGTAGATAGCCGCGGGTGGCTCGGGTATCTATGCCCAGAAGTGGAAGCAAAATACCTGTATTAGGTATCTGCTCCCCCCTCCCCCTGAAAGGTGCCAAATGTGACACCGGAGGGGGGGAGGATTCCGAAAAGCGGAAGTTCAATTTTGGGGTGGAACTCCGCTTTAAATATGGCCATGTGTGTTCTTAACAAGGCTATGGGGTTGATTTACTAGTGCAAAATCTGGTGCAGCTGTGCATGGTAGCCAATCAGCTTCCATTTTTTATTGTCAAAGCTTAATTGAACAAGCTACAGTTTAGAAGCTGATTGGCCGCCATGAACAGCTGCACCATATTTTGCACTCTTCAGTTTTAGTAAATCAACCCCAATGTCTTTTTAGAGTTTTGTACTAAAAAGTGGTTTTATGTATAAATGAATACGATATATTTTTTTGGGTTGCTTTCAAAATCCCATAAAAGGGTATTTTTCCCTTTTTCTTTATAAAACGGTCTCAGATTTTAGCAGCTCCTTAACTGTTTCCGTTGTCCACCTGGGATTGCTGAAGCAGGGGTGGGAAATACAACATATATCCCTGAGGAAGTCACGTGACCAGTGATGCAACGCGTCGGGCGGAGCCTTGTGACCTCATTTCCGGTGTCCACAGAGCACGGAAGTGTGGTGAGGAGGCGATTGTGTTAATACTCCTTTATTGTACTGCGGATGTCACCGAACTTTTACGTAAGCAGTTATTGAATAAATTTTGTTATATTTTACTGGCAATATTGCGCTATGGCTATTTTTTCTCTCTCGGAGTGACGTTCGTTCAACAAGAGGCACGATATTGGAGTGTGTATGCAGACGTGTTGGAGCCTATACAGCGAAGAATTCTGATTAGCGTTCCATTGAGATCCCAAAGCGCTGTCTGACCATGTGGTCATTCCTGGAGGTGAGCGGCCAATTTAATCATTGGTGGCGGTGGTTGCTGTCTGATCCTTGGCTTCACTGGAGATATATATATATATATATATATTTTCTCTATATGGACTAAGCAGTCGTTTCTATATGTTTTTTGCACTTTACACTTATCCATTTATTGTTTTCACTTTGTTTTTGTTTTTTGTGTTTTGCACTTGGATTGTTTTGTCATTTATTTTGATTCATTAAGACCCGGACAATTATGCAGCTTAAAGACCTGGCCACTTTTTGCGATTTGGCACTGCGTCGCTTTAACTGACAATTGCGCGGTCGTGCGACGTGGCTCCCAAACAAAATTGGCGTCCTTTTTTCCCCACAAATAGAGCTTTCTTTTGGTGGTATTTAATCACCTCTGTGGTTTTTATTTTTTGCGCTATAAACAAAAATAGAGCGACAATTTAAAAAAAAAATCAATATTTTTTACTTTTTGCTATAATAAATATCCCCAAAAAATATATAACAATTTTTTTCCCTCAGTCCGATACGTATTCTTCTACATATTTTTGGTAAAAAAAAACCGCAATAAGCGTTTATTGATTGGTTTGCGCAAAATTTATAGCGTCTACCAAATAGGGGATAGTTTTATTGCATTTTTATTAATATTTTTTTTTTTTTACTAGTAATGGCGACGATCAGCGATTTTTATCGTGACTGTGACATTATGGCGGACACATCGGACACTATTTTGGGACCATTGTCATTTTTACAGCGAACAGTGCTATAAAAATGCAATGATTACTGTAAAAATGACACTGGCAGTGAAGGGGTTAAACAGGAGGGGGCGCTGTAGGGGTTAAGTGTGACCTGATGTGTGTTTCTTACTGTGGGGGGGCGTGGCTTAGCGTGTGACATCACTGATCGTCGTTCCCTATCACAGTGAACAGACGATCAGTGACAGGCTCACTAGGAAGCACGGGGAGAGGTTTGTTTACACTTACCTCTCCCCGTTCTTCCTCTCTTTGACCCGATCGCGGGACACCGGTGGCGATCGGGTCCGCTGTTCCCGCGGGGACGGTCACGGAAAAAAGGACTGCGTTGCGAGCGCGCCGCCGGTGGCGCGCTCGTGACCCACGGCTGCAATCTTAAAGGGGACGTACCTGTACGCCCTTGTGCCCAGCCATGCCATTCTGCCGACGTATATCGTCGTGCGGCGGTCCTTAAGTGGTTAAGTATATGTATCTTTATTTAATATATACTTGGCTACAATTAATTGAATAAGCGCACCATTTCGTACACATTACAACAGATATCATAAAGCCATTATAAAACATATAACAGACAGCTTGACTTCCATTAGAGGAACATCTGTTTCTGTTAGTAACTTGCTGGAAAATCTTACTTTATTGTACTGTAAAGCCTGGCCATAGATGGCGCAATTTTCTTTTCTGCAACCATGAGTTGGTTGCAGGAAATAAAATCGGTGGATTCTCTCATCAACACCGTCAGTGTTGATGGGGAATGGTGGCAGAGGCGGCTCTAGGCTTTGTGAGGCCTTAGGCAAAACTTGACATGGGGCCCCACTCACACCCATGATGGGAAAAATAATTCAAGGACAAGAGCCTCTTCCCCACAACCCTGACCGGTGGTTTTGGTGGTCTGCGGGCAGGGGGCTTATCTGAATCTGGAAGCCCCCTTTAACAAGGCGGTCCCCAGATCCTGCTCTTTAATAACTAAGGGGCGGGGTCCACCCGGTGATGTCACCTGGTGAACCCGCCACCGTGTGACGTCATTGACTGAGGGCATGCTGGGTCATTGATGTCACAAGGGGTGGTGTCACCGATATTCACTGGTTGTTAGGGACCCTGAGTCAGGGCTCTTAACGCTGCCTGAGCACAGCAGTGTTAAGGTCCCCTGTCCCTCAAAACTGGAGTAATGCATTGGGTAAGTTAGGCGGCCACGAGGCCACCTGTGAGTGTGAGGCCTTAGGCGACCGCCTAATTTGCCTAATTAAAGAGCCGCCTCTGAATGGTGTTCTCTATTGTGTTCTCCAGGCGGGAGGGAGCCGTTCCTCCCGGGGGAACACACAGTGATTATTGCTTGCAGCTATAGACCTACTGTTGTCACTGGCAATAATCGTATGAAAAATCTGGGTACAATCAGCCTGCCCATACAGGGGTTAGAATCTCGGCCGGTCCCTGATGAGCTGGCCAAGATTTGAACTGTCTATGGCTGGCTTAAGAGATCTACCCCGAGAAATTACATGAAGTGAAATGTAACTGCATCCTCTGGTGGAGATTGCTTTGTATTTAGGATGTGGTATTTAGGATGTGGTATGGACAAGAGCCTCTTCCCCACAACCCTGACCGGTGGTTTTGGTGGTCTGCGGGCAGGGGGCTTATCTGAATCTGGAAGCCCCCTTTAACAAGGCGGTCCCCAGATCCTGCTCTTTAATAACTAAGGGGCGGGGTCCACCCGGTGATGTCACCTGGTGAACCCGCCACCGTGTGACGTCATTGACTGAGGGCATGCTGGGTCATTGATGTCACAAGGGGTGGTGTCACCGATATTCACTGGTTGTTAGGGACCCTGAGTCAGGGCTCTTAACGCTGCCTGAGCACAGCAGCGTTAAGGTCCCCTGTCCCTCAAAACTGGAGTAATGCATTGGGTAAGTTAGGCGGCCACGAGGCCACCTGTGAGTGTGAGGCCTTAGGCGACCGCCTAATTTGCCTAATTAAATTTGCCTAATTAAAGATTTGAACTGTCTATGGCTGGCTTAAGAGATCTACCCCGAGAAATTACATGAAGTGAAATGTAACTGCATCCTCTGGTGGAGATTGCTTTGTATTTAGGATGTGGTATGTGCAGCCTATAGCATTAGGGTGTGCACCCCAAACCAAAAACACACATGCGTGTGTATGAACAGAGCAGTGGACGGTGTCAGTAGTTTTTTTATTTTTATTATTTTTTACAATATTATTTTTTATTATTTTACTCTTTTTTTTTTTTTTGTTTAACAGCCCTCCAGCTGTTGCAAAACTACAAGTCCCATGAGGCATTGCAAGGCGGACAGTTACAAGTATGACTCCCTCAGACAGAGGCATGATGGGACTTGTAGTTCTGCAACAGCTGGAGGGCTGTCAGTTTGAGACCCCTGGTCTAAACCATGGGTGCTCAACCTTTGGCCCTCCAGCTGTTGCAGAACTACAGGTCCCATCATGCCTCTGTCTTTGGGAGTCATACTTTTAACTGTCAGCCATGCAATGCCTCATGGGACTTGTAGTTCTGTAACAGCTGGAGGGACACAGATTGAGCACCCATGGTCTAAACAGACCCCCTGATGTCTCTCTTTTGAGACAGAGAAAGGGACTGAGGACAGAGATTCCTCAGCCCCTTTCTCTGCAGACTCAGCTGCACTGGACAGCAGCCGGCGGGAGAGGAGGGAAGCCAGAAGCACTGCAGTGGGGGGGGGGGAGGAGACAGGGGGCGCCAGGAATCAGGGGGAATTGGCACCGCACTGGGTCATTAGGGTGTGCCCAGAAACACCTGGCATACCCTGTGCGCACTATGGTTGTATAACATGGTGGATGGTTTCTTCATACCAATATATTGAGTGTGTGTGTATATGTATATATGTATGTATGTATATATATATATATATTGTGACAGCAGGAAGGTAAAGTCACCTGGTTGCATCCAGGGGGGTAGATATATTTCTCCCAGATTCAGGCTTTATGCCGACTTATACAACTAGGGAGTTGATGAAGCCCAGCTGAGGCTAGTGGGCTCATGGATGACTCATACCTCTAGGGAGAGGGCTGGGCGTCGTGCAGGCAGGGAGTTGATGAGACCAGCTGAAGCTTGTCAGCTCATTTAAAGGCCTCTATAAAAACTCCCAGATTCATTAGGTGTTTGCTCATGCCTGGAACCAGACCTGTGTGGACTGTCTAGGGAGAGTGAACCCCTGTGCGGTGAGGCAAAGCCTGTGTGGCTATTTGTTTGGACTTTTACTAAACCAGGGACTTAGGGACTAGGACAGCACCAGGCTGATCCCAGTTGTTAGTTTAGGAAACCTGCATGTTTAGTCAGAGGTCAAACTGACCAGGATTTATTTTGTTTATGTTTCTTTTTGGCTTTGCTGTGTTTTTGTCACTGTACATAGAGAAATAAACCGCACCTTTTGATTTTGAAAACCACAACCTCCGTCTGCTGGCCCTGTTTTTGTGTGGGGAGCCCAACCAGGGGGTCACACACACCCGCTACCGAGTTAACCCCCTCACAGTTGGTGGAGAACCAGTGGCAGTTTTTTTTAAGCCAGCATGGAGGAGATACTGAAACAGCTGGCTCTAGCAAATGCCAATCAACAGCAGACAAATGCAGGTTTGCAAAGGAGCCTTGCAGCCCAGCAGCAAGCTCATCAACAAGCCCAGCAGCAATCTGAGGCCCGCTTCATAGACCTGTTACAGAAGCAAGAGCAGAGACTACAACAAATGGAAGCAGTAATGCAGCAACGTCCGCAGACCAGTGAGGAAAGCCGTCCCACTAATACCGCGTCCTTTGGGGTGAGTCGTTTATTGACAAAAATGACTGGAGAGGATGATCCAGAGGTATTTTTGACCACATTTGAAAGGACTGCTGAAAGAGAAAAGTGGCCTGAGGAGCAGTGGGCTGGACTGGTGGCTCCTCTGTTAACTGGTGAATCGCAGAAGGCTTACTATGACCTAGAGCCTGACCAAGCAAAAGACTATGTGATGCTAAAAGCTGAAATATTGGCAAGGCTGGGTGTCACCCTGGCTGTCCGGGCTCAGCGTGTGCATAACTGGACTTTCCAGCTTGGAAAACCCCCCAGGTCTCAAATGTATGATCTCATTCACCTGAGCAGGAAGTGGCTACAGCCAGAGACTTTGTCCGCACCAGAGATTGTGGAACGTGTTGTAATGGATCGGTTTTTGAGAGCTCTTCCTACTGCCATCCAAAAGTGGGTAAGCCATGGAGACCCAGAGACGGCCAGTGGTCTTGTGGATCGTGTAGAGAAATACTTGGCTACAGAGAACCTGACGGCCTCTTCCAGAGACTCTCGGACTTTCCACCCTAAGACCAGACCATCCCCAGGGGCGGATAAGAGGATTCCAAGGGGTGAGGGTGGAGAGAGTGAGAGGGTGGGAGCTCTACCCAAAGTTTGGCGAGAACAGCCTGGGAAGTCAGGGGCTCAAGAGGCAGCCAAATGGATTGTTTGCTACCGCTGCCGGCAAGCGGGACATATTGCAGCAAATTGCCCGGTTGTGGAGGAACCCATGCAATGTGACTTTCTGATGGACAGACGTCAGTCGCTGTGTGCGACAGTCGCATGCACTGCCATTCGGGGAACTGAGAAACATTTATGCAAAATGTGTATTAATGGTAGAAATGTTGTGGTATTACTGGATTCAGGTAGCCTTGTGACCCTGATAAAGGCTGAATTAGTTAAAACAGAGGTCTCTGGGAATAGCAAGGTAGCTGTTATTTGTGTGCATGGGGACACCCGAGAGTATCCAGTGACTACAGTGTGTTTCGAGACCCCCAAAGGTACCCTCTCTCATCCAGTGGGGTTAGTATCTCAATTACCGCATGATGCCATTGTGGGAAGGGATTTTCCGAAGTTCTGGGAACTGTGGGATGATCCTGAGCCCCCCACTGGTGCCCCTATGCACCAGGAATGTGATAGCCAGAACTCCTCTGAGAGTGGTGAGGACTCTCCAGAATTTCCCTTGTCAGTATTGGCAGGGGAGACTCAAGAAACTGGAGAGGAGCCCACCTCCTCAGACGAAAACCTACCGTCTGTGGAGTTTTCTGATCTGGAGGTTCACAGGGAAAATTTTGCCACAGAACAGTTAAAAGACCCCGCCCTAATAAAGGCACGGGAAAACGTAGTGGAAATAGATGGCGAGTTAGTGAACCCAGATAATACCTGCACTTACCCATACTTCAGCGTAGAGAAGGACCTACTGTATCGGGTGGCAAAAAGGGCAGAAGAAACCGTTGAGCAGCTTGTGGTGCCCAAACCTTACAGGAAGTTGGTGTTGGAGTTGGCCCATGGGCACATTCTTGGAGGTCATCTGGGGACAGAGAAAACCCGAGAGAGGGTATTACAGAGATTCTATTGGCCTGGGGTGATGAAGGACATAGAAAATTATTGTTCCTCCTGCCCTGTGTGTCAGAGGTCGGCCCCGATGCCACATTTCCGTAGCCCGCTGGTCCCTCTACCCATCATTGAGGTCCCGTTTGAGAGAATCGCAATGGATTTGGTAGGTCCTATAATCAAGTCCGCTAGGGGGCACCAGTACATATTGGTTATAATGGACTATGCCACCCGTTATCCAGAAGCGATCCCTCTCAGAAATACCTCGGCCAAAACCATAGCCAAAGAGCTATCTCTTGTTTTTAGCCGGGTGGGTATTTGTAAAGAACTGCTTACGGACCAAGGTACACCCTTTATGTCCCGGGTTATGAAAGAGCTGTGTAAATTGCTCAAAGTGACGCAATTGCGTACATCTGTGTATCACCCCCAAACCGATGGGCTGGTTGAAAGATTCAACAAAACCCTAAAACAAATGTTGAAGAAAGTGGTGGATAGAGATGGAAAGGATTGGGACTGTCTACTTCCTTATTTGATGTTTGCTATTAGGGAGGTGCCCCAATCCTCTACGGGATTCTCCCCCTTTGAGTTACTGTATGGGAGACACCCAAGAGGGCTGTTGGATATTGCCAAGGAAACTTGGGAAAGTGAGAGTTCTCCCCACAGGAGTGTGATTGAGCATGTCGCCCTGATGCAAGATCGAATTGCACAGGTAATGCCCATCGTGAAGGAACATTTGGTCCATAGCACAGATTGGGCCTCACATCTGCCAAAAGTGCAAGCAGTCCTAGACTCTATCCGGGAAGCGGGGTTTACGGCTAACCCCAAGAAGTGTACCATTGGGCAGGAGGAGGCCAAATATCTTGGGTACACCATTGGCAGGGGAGTGATAAAACCCCAACTCAACAAAGTCGAGGCCATCCAGAGTTGGCCACGTCCCAACAGCAAAAAGCAGGTACGGGCCTTTCTGGGAATTGCGGGTTATTATCGGCGCTTCATTCCCCACTTTGCTTCTAAGGCTGTGCCCCTAACCAACCTGACGAAAGGGAAAGGGTCGGTCATGATTAAATGGACCCCCGAGGCTGAGGCAGCATTCCAATTCTTGAAACAAGCCTTATGTAGCCAGCCAGTGTTGTACTCACCCGACTTCTCTAAAGACTTTGTCGTACAAAGTGATGCGTCAGATGTGGGGTTAGGAGCAGTATTGTCCCAGGTCTGGAACAGGGAAGAGCACCCAGTCATTTACCTCAGCAGGAAGTTGAAGTCCCATGAGGTAAATTACGCCACGGTTGAAAAGGAGTGTTTAGCGGTGAAGTGGGCTCTAAATTCCCTTCGGTACTATCTGCTAGGTAGGCACTTTGACATGGTTACGGATCACGCTCCGTTAAAGTGGATGGCTCAAAACAAGGAGACAAATAGAAGAGTGAATAGGTGGTTCCTGGCCCTACAGGAATTCAACTTCACAGTAAAGCATCGCCCTGGCGTTCAAATGGGGAATGTGGATGCTTTGTCTCGAGTACATGAATGCCTGATTGCTGGTGTTCCAACCCCAAGGTTAAAACAAGAGGGGGGGGGTATGTGACAGCAGGAAGGTAAAGTCACCTGGTTGCATCCAGGGGGGTAGATATATTTCTCCCAGATTCAGGCTTTATGCCGACTTATACAACTAGGGAGTTGATGAAGCCCAGCTGAGGCTAGTGGGCTCATGGATGACTCATACCTCTAGGGAGAGGGCTGGGCGTCGTGCAGGCAGGGAGTTGATGAGACCAGCTGAAGCTTGTCAGCTCATTTAAAGGCCTCTATAAAAACTCCCAGATTCATTAGGTGTTTGCTCATGCCTGGAACCAGACCTGTGTGGACTGTCTAGGGAGAGTGAACCCCTGTGCGGTGAGGCAAAGCCTGTGTGGCTATTTGTTTGGACTTTTACTAAACCAGGGACTTAGGGACTAGGACAGCACCAGGCTGATCCCAGTTGTTAGTTTAGGAAACCTGCATGTTTAGTCAGAGGTCAAACTGACCAGGATTTATTTTGTTTATGTTTCTTTTTGGCTTTGCTGTGTTTTTGTCACTGTACATAGAGAAATAAACCGCACCTTTTGATTTTGAAAACCACAACCTCCGTCTGCTGGCCCTGTTTTTGTGTGGGGAGCCCAACCAGGGGGTCACACACACCCGCTACCGAGTTAACCCCCTCACAGTATATATATATATATATATATATATATATATATATATATACACAACAGACTTGGCGTTGAGCGGTTGGAGGTGTGCTGTAGCTCAGCTCTACATGTTATACGTGAGAACCCTTCTTCAGGAGCTTAGGCATGTATTATCATTTCAATCATAGTGGAAATTCACTGATTAAAATTATATAAAGAGAAACAGGTGTCCAGGATGTAATGGAAACCGCAAGGATGTATTGCCAAATGTTAAGATAATCTTATTGCAAGGATTACACTAGACATGTGCACTGACAAAAAATGTGTTCATTTTAGTTTCATTCGTTTTTTTGCTTTTTTTTTTGGAATTCGGAAATCCGAAAATTCTGAAAGAAAATCAGTAAAATTTGAAATAACTAATTAATAATAACTTACTATTAAATGATAGGTATTGGAATTTCCTTTTAAATTTGGCTGTTTGTGAACGTAGCGAATACAAATTTACTTAAGTTACAAATTATCCGAAATAACGAATGCCGCATCTAAACAAATGGAATGGAACAAATGAATGATACATAATAATAATAAAACGTTTTTATTATTATTATTTATAATTATTAGATCGTTACCACCCATTCGTTTAGATACGGCATTAGTTATTTCAGATAATTCGTAACTTCGGATAAATTCTTACTCGCTACGTTCACTAACAGCCAAATTTGAAAGGAAATTCCAATACCTATCATTTAATAGTTAGTAATAGTAGAGTTATTATTAGTTAGTTATTATTATTTCAGATTTTCGAATTCTCATTCTTTTGAATTTTCAGATTTTCATTCTAATTTCCGAAATTTTGAATTTCCGAAATTTCGAATTTCCGAAAATTCCGAAAATATGGAAATTCCAAAAATTAGAAAATTGAAAAATTCGGAAATTTCGGAATTAACTAATTTGTCAAAATTCTTTAAAAGACAAAATCGGAACTAAACTAATTGCACATGTCTAGATTACACAGCATACCCTGCTCAGTGACTTTCTTGTGTGGTACAATATGACAAACACAAGGTAAAGATGGGTGAATAAAGCATAGATGCTGCATGAAGGCCGGAATTATAAAAAGTTTCTCCAACCATCCATTGGGTTCCTTTAACCATAGAGTAGTTGCATGCGGTCACCACATAAAGAGACACCCAGTTCGAAGCTCTACTACTCCTGAAATGGTGAATACTCCCATTCCAGGAGTAGGGGAGCTTCGAAGTGGGTGTCTCTTTATGTGGTTAAAGAAACCCAATGGATGGTTGGATTACTATTAATAATAATAGTTTAACTAATTTCTTTTTGTTCTTTTTTAATATTTTGTAATTTTATATACTTCTTTTTTTGCCATTTTTCCTTTTTTTCATTTTCTGTATTCATATATGTGATGTTGATATATTCAGATTATTATACTAGTTCTTTTTCCTTTTGTCAAATTCAATTGTATTTTTAATTCATTTTATTGTTGCTTTGGGTTCTCTGACCAGGCGGCCCTATATTTTTAGATTATCATTATATATTTGAGTGTTATTTTTTATTTTTGCACAAGACGTCTCTCCTGAGCATTTTGTATTATGTGAGCCACTAGTGGGTTTATTCCTTATTGGTGTCACTCAGGATCTTTTATAAGTGTTGTAGCGTAATGCACCCCGTTTGGTCAATCCCCCCTGAAGATGTCATCTTCTGACAAAACGCGCATCGGGTGTGGCCTACACGGGACGTCATTATGCTATCGGCTTGCCAGAACATCGGTGTTTGGAGACCGCCTGCTTTGAAAACCGGTTTGTGTGCCTTTCAATGCGATTTTACAATGGAGAATATGTAAATGTATTTCTACTATTAAAGACAAGGATTTTCAACATATTGCGCTATGAGGTTTGTCTCTTTGCTTTGTATTCCGATATTGGTTGAGTTCCTTTAAAATGGATAACAAGCCACAGGAGAACACTCTGCTTATTTAAAGCACTGTGGACCAATTTTTTAATGGTCCTCATTGTCTGGTATGAAGCCAGTTCACGCATTTAGCACAGAGTGATATCACAGTGGTGGCAAGCACTGGAAGCACCTGTGATAGGCTCACCTGGGACAGAAGCTTTTGGAGGGGACTGAATGCTAGCCTCTTGCCTACCGACTAGGGGCCCTGGCATTGGAGGGAGCTACAAGCATTTAGGAAGATGTTCTCTTATGTAATGCAAAAGGACATTATTAAAAAGGCCATGGTGATCTCTGCCAGTGTGGGACTCATAGCAGATGTTGATGTCATCAGCAAGCCACCTGTCTGGGGCCCCCTGCCATAATGTGTTTATTGTAAGTAGGTCTGCTATTGTCTGAAGGTGTCCTGTGTTTATACTTATGACCATGTGTATTTTGTCTTCAGAGCTAGAAGACAGCAAGTCTGACCTGAAAATCACCTAGGCTGGGTAAATGACTAGTTAATTAGCTCATGTTAATTTATGTTTCTGGTTACAGTTTGTATTGTTAGGGTAATCTGGTCAGAAGAATGAATGAATGACTTGTATAGCGCTACACATACGAACTGTATCGCCTCTAGGCGCTTTTTGCAGCCAGTGTCTGCTTGGCTGATGCGGTCATTTTACCCCGTAGGATCTCGACACGCTTGGGACACACAGTCGTACACACATATATACATATATACTGGGCCAATTTGGACAAGATCCAATTAACCTACCAGAATGTCTTTGGAGTGGGGAACCTCCTTCTCAAGTGTATAAAAGCCTGTTTCTTTTTCGTACATCACGGGACACAGAGCGACTTAGTCATTACTAATGGGTTATATAGTTTACCTTCAGGTGCTGGCACTTGCAACTTCCAAACCGGAAGTACCCTCCCCTATATAAGCCCCTCCCATCCGGGAGCACCTCAGTTTTTTGCCAGTGTCTAAGGTGTTGGCCAAAGAGTAACATGTGTTTTCACTGGGCTTGCGTACAGGTTCTTTTGGGCCTTAGTAAGCTGTTCCGGATCCCACCAAAAAAGCTTCATAGCTAAACGGTCGGTACCCGGGCCTTGCAGCAGAAGAGCAAGGTTTTGCCTGTAATGCCTCTCTTAGGAGGGCTGGACCCTGGGATCCAGAGCTCTGGTCATACCCACGACCAAGATGTTGTCTGTGCAGGGTGCTATACAGGTCCAGGGGAGTGGAATCCTTGGGAACCCGGTCCCTGAAGGTTTAATTACAATGCCTGCCGTGATAGGTGAAGTTTGGGCTTCTGTGACCAAACAGAGTCCTGCGGCGGGGAACAGGTAAATGGGGGCCCCCAGGAACTTGGTTCTATTGGGGGACCCCCAAGCCTAATTTGTCTTTCTGTCTGTTACCTAACGGTATTCCCGCTAATATCTGTGTATGCCTGTAACTACTGAAAATGTAAAATTTTAATAGTAGTCAAGAAAAAAAAAAAAAGGACCGCGGTACCTGTGTTCCATTTTTCTTGTCATGTGGATCTTTGGTTTTCTCAAGTCAAAAGATCCAGGCAGTTGGTAAGTTTCTCTGTGGGAATCCACTTCCTCTGCCCTGTTGCTGCGCTCATCCACCGCACAGGCCCTCCGGCAAAAAGGGCCCTGGCTCCTAGTCCCTGTTTGATTTTCGAAAAGGGCGCCAATGGCGCACGGGCGCGCGCGCGGGCGCGTGCACGCGCCTCCTATGGAAAAAAAGGGGCGGGGCGGGTGGATGACGCTCGATGCGCGCCACGGCGCTTCTGCGCATGTGCAGGCGTCCCAGCTTGTATAAAGACACAGTACAAGTGTCAGCTGGATGCAAACAGAGCTAAGCAACAAACAGTGGCACACAGAGGCGGTTGATGCAGGCATCCCCATAGAAAGGCACTTTAGTGGACACCAGCTGGTATATAGCAGCAACTGTGTTAGACTATTACCAGCAAAATTGGTGTATGACGACGGGAATACCTCAGCTTTGTGCTTATAGGATATGTCGTCCAGACGCTCTGGAAATAGATCTTCCAAGAAGCGAAAGGGGTCTCCGTCGGGCTCTGAGGATTTTGGGCATGCTGTACTGCGCCAATCTCCCCTGAAATTTCAGAGGTCAGTAGCCGTAGGAACCCCGCAGGAGTACCTGGTACTGCGGCTGTCCCCAGTCCACCTGCTCCTGTATATATAACAGAGGAGGTTTTATCCTCAACTCTGGGAGGATTGGAAGAGAGATTAACAGCATTGATCGCTGCTTCCCTGTCACAGGAAAAGCGTGTCCGATCTCCGTCTCCTCCTGCAGAGTGCCTGTTAGTGGAGGAACAGTCCCAGAGATCGACCTACCTGAAGGGGATCAGGTGAGGTTGATAAAGTTATAGAGGAATCAACAGTGGAAGAACCTTTCTCAGCATCTCAGGCTGAAAGATTATGGGTTCAGTCTCTGACTAACATGGTCCGATCAGCATTTAAAATGCCTCTGGCGGAACCATCAACCACTACTGTCTCCTCGCTGGGGTCGCTGAAAGCTCCCCAGACTGTCTGTTCCTTCCCAATCCACCCTTTATTGGAAGGGTTTATTTACCAGAATTGGGAGCATCCTGTAAAATATTTACTCCCCCCAAGAGATTTCCAGTGATCTATCCCATGGAGGATAAGTTCATAAAAAAAAAAAAATGGAGGGTCCCTACAGTGGACACAGCCATCTCTTGTGTAAATAAATCACTGACATGTCCAGTAGATAATGTTCCAATGTTCAAAGACCCAATAGATAAAAAATTGGAGTCTTTACTAAAATCTGCTTTCTCTACAGCAAGCATGGTGACACAACCTGCAGTAGCAGCGATTGGAGTCTGCCAAGCAATGAAAGATCAGTTGAAACAAGTCTTAAGGGACTTACCAGATCAGCAGGCTCTTGCCCTAGCTGACCTACCTAGAGCCTTGTGTTGCGGTGGACGCCATAAAGGATACAATCCAACAGGCATCCCGCTTTACGCTGTCTGTAGACATATGCGTAGGCTTCTATGGCTCAAAAACTGGTCTGCTGAAGCTCCCTGTAAGAAATTGCTGATTAGCTTCCCATTTCATGGAGAACGCTTATCTGGAGATGATCTGGACAAATATATCCAGAAAACTTCTGCCGGTAAAAGTACACTCTTGCCGGTTAAGAACAAGGGTAGAAGTCCTTCTTTTAAGAGGCCTACTTCTCCAGTCCCTGGCACATCGGCTGTGAAACAGTTCCGACGGCCTCCGCGGTCAAATCCAGGGGGCAGAAATCAGGGACAATCACAGGGTAACAAGAAACCCTGGGTCAAGAGAGGTACAAAACCTCCCCCCAAGTCATGAAGGGTTGCCCCCACTCAATCGGGTGAGGGGAAGACTTCAGTTGTTCACAGAGACCTGGCGGTACACCATCAGAGATGGGTGATCTCCGCAGTAAGTCTGGGATACAGGCTGGAGTTAAAAGACATTCCTCCTGCCCATTTTATAAGGTCAAACGTGCCAAGCGATCCCCAGAAGAGTGGATCCCTCCTTCTGGCACTAGAGCAACTATTGCCCCAAGGGTAATCATGAAGGTTCCCTTGGAAGAAAACGGGTTCGGGTTTTACTCGAACCTTGTCACAGTCCCCAAACCAAATGGGGACATGAGGCCCATATTAAATATAAAAGGGCTAAACAAGTTCCTACATATCAGGACTTTTTCGGATGGAGTCGATCCGATCGGTGGCCACCGCCCTACAAGGGCAGGAATGGTTAGCCTCGATCGACATAAGGGATGCTTATTTGCATATTCCCATCTGTCCGGCCCACCAGAAATTTCTACGCTTTGCAGTAGAAGGGCGCCATTTTCAGTTCAGAGCCTTACCTTTCGGTCTGGCCACAGCACCACGAGTGTTCACAAAAATTCTGGCCCTACGATTGGCCAAACTAGGAACACAAGGTGTAACGATAATGGCATATCTAGACGACTTGTTGCTGATAGACCACTCAGTGAAAAAACTAGAAGTGGTCGTTCACAAGATAATCAAGTATCTGGAATCTCACGGTTGCATTATCAACCGAGACAAGTCAGCCCTAAAACCAGTCAAAAGCCTGGAATACTTGGGGGCTAAGACTGGATTCAAATCAGAGAAAGATTTTCTTACCTCCAGAGAAGGTGTCGTCTTTGAAAGATTTGACCCACTTAGTGGGTACAAAAAAGAAAAACCATCCATACGCCTGTGTATAAGGCTGCTGGGAAAAATGGTGGCTTCATTCGAAGCAGTACCCTACGGTCAATTCCATTCAAGGAACTTGCAGAGGGCCATACTGTCAGCCTGGAACAAAAAAGTTCAGGCTTTAGACTTACCAATGTCCCTGTCCCCTTCCGTTCGCAAGAGCCTCCATTGGTGGTTGGTGCCAGAATCTGGAAAAAGGGAAACCCTTCAGTCCGGTTTCTTGGAAGGTGGTCACTACAGATGCCAGCCTCATAGGCTGGGGGGGCAGTACTGGAGCAATGGTCTCTCCAGGGCAAGTGGTCAGAAGCAGAGAAGGCCCTGCCCACCAATCTCTTAGAGATACGAGCAGCCCGGTATGCCCTAGTAGCATGGACATCCAAACTCCAAGGGTCACCTGTCAGAATTCAATCAGACAATGCCACAGCAGTGGCATATATCAATCACCAGGGTGGCACCAGGAGTCGTGCAGCCCAGAGGGAAGCGAATTGCATCCTGGAATGGGCAGAAAGGTATGTCACAGCCATATCCGCGGTTTTCATCCCAGGAGTGGAAAATTGGAGAGCGGACTTTTTAAGTCGCCAGCAATTATGCCCGGGGAATGGTCTCTTCACCCCGAGGTTTTCCAGGCAATATGCCAGCGGTGGGGAACACCGGATGTAGATCTGCTAACATCCAGATTCAACGCAAAGGTGGACAGATTTGTGTCTCGCACAAAGGATCCCCTAGCTTGCGGTTCGGATGCCCTAGTGTTCCCTTGGGATCAGTTCAAGCTGATATATGCATTCCCACCGCGATTAATCCGCAGAATCAGGGTAGAAAAGAAACCAGTGATTCTGGTGGCTCCAGCGTGGCCCCGAAGGGCATGGTACGCGGAGATTGTAAAAATGTCAGTGGGAAGTCCTTGGACCCTCCCACATCGTCCGGACCTGCTTTCGCAAGGACCGATATACTACCCTTCCTTACCAGCCCTAGGTTTGACGGCCTGGCTATTGAAGCCCACATTCTAAAAAAGAGAGGGCTCTCTAATCCTGTGGTATCTACCATGATCAATGCCAGGAAGCCGGTATCCAGGCAGATCTATTATAGGATCTAGAAGGCGTACATCACGTGGTGTGAGGCCAGGAAATGGCATCCACGTAAGTACGTAATAGGTAGGATTCTGGACTTCCTACAGTGGGCTGTACATAGGAAGCTTGCCTTGAGTACTATCAAGGGTCAGACGGCCTTGTCAATATTTTTTCAAAGGCCCTTGGCTTTGCATTCATTAGTCAAAGCTTTTATACAAGGAGTGATGCGTATTAGCCCTCCGGTTAGTATTCCCATATGTCCATGGGACTTAAACCTGGTTCTGTCGGTTCTACAGAAACAACCATTTGAACCATTGCGGCACATTTCCTTGGTTCTTTTCACCAGGAAATTGATTTTCTTAGTAGCCATTTGTTCGGCTAAAAGAGTATCGGAATTAGCCGCCTTGTCCTGTAAGGAGCCATATCTGGTTATCCATAAGGACAGAGTAGTATTACGTCCTCATCCAGCCTTCTTCCTAAGGTGGTATCGAGGTTCTATTTGAACCAAGATGTGGTTCTTCCTTCCTTTTTCCCCAAACCTAGTTCGGTAGAGGAAAAGTTATTGCATTCTTTGGATGTAGTAAGAGCAGTTAAAGCTTATCTAAAAGCCACTGCTCAGATTCGTAGAACGGATACTTTGTTTGTTCTGCCGGAAGGCCCCAGAAAGGGTCAGGCAGCATCAAAAATCTACTTTAGCCAAGTGGATTCGACAGGTCATAATACAAGCCTATGGCTTGAAAAGGAGACCGCCTCCGTTCAAAGTTAGGGCGCACTCCACAAGAGCAGTTGGAACTTCATGGGCAGTGCATCACCAAGCCTCCCTGGCTCAAGTTTGTAAGGCCACAACATGGTCCTTAGTACACACGTTTACTAGATTCTACCAGGTAGACGTCAGAAGTCAGGAGGATGTCGCCTTTGGGCGCAGTGTGTTGCAGGCCGCAAAAGAGCCTCATGCCTGATGGCGCCCAGCTTATGTATAGTGTATCCCTCCCCTCATTGGGCATTGCTTTGGGACGTCCCATTAGTAATGACTAAGTCGCTCTGTGTCCCGTGATGTACGAAAAAGAAAAAGGGATTTTTATAACAGCTTACCTGTAAAATCCTTTTCTTGGAGTACATCACGGGACACAGAGCTCCCACCCCTCTTTTTGGGACACTTATTGCTTTGCTACAAAACTGAGGTGCTCCCGGATGGGAGGGGCTTATATAGGGGAGGGTACTTCCGGTTTGGAAGTTGCCAGTGCCAGCACCTGAAGGTAATCTATATAACCCATTAGTAATGACTATGTCGCTCTGTGTCCCGTGATGTACTCCAAGAAAAGGATTTTACAGGTAAGCTGTTATAAAAATCCCTTTATTCTTGTTCGAATAAAGAGTTCCAGCTTCGCAGCCAAATGAGTCCTGCCTAGTTCTTGGTTGTAATATGCAGCTATAATATCTAATATCTATATTCAGACAGGAGGAAGCGGTATATGATGGAAGCACTTAAGCGGAGTGTGGGACATTCCATTACAGTACCTTTTTGGATTGAACAGATTTATCAAGCTTCATATGATTCTTGCATTGGGATAAGCTTTTTTTTTTTTTTACTTGCACTTGGATTTGGGATTATACTGTACACTTCTCATCATGTTGGAGATTGCATATTAATTATGAACTTTTCCCCCAAAAAAATTCACTTCATGAATTGGGACTTTATTTAATTTTAGTTTTTATGCACATTAAGTTTTGTGGATTTTTTATTACTACTTATTGATTTAACATCATACTATTTGAGAAGATTGATTATCGACCCACTTGTTCTGGGCACTGGGTGATGGCCGTTGATGTGAGGCTCCTAGAATAAGTGTGGTTAAGGTAGCTGGCCAATGCATTACTAAGACCACATGCCACAAACTCAAGTGTCCCCAACACTTAAAGTTTATATAATTTCTAGCAATAATCATCTTTTTGTTTTTTTATGAGTGTAGCGGCCTCACCCTCTCTTCTTCCTTATCGGTTTTACACACCAACTCATGTCTAGGGGTTGTGAGAGTGAGATGCGCCACAGCCCATGTCCTCCCCATTGTAGTAGGGAGGTGAAGGCCACTTCCTGATGTTTCCTCGGGCCGGTGTGTTCTGTGAATGCACTGAGTCTGTAACCACAAGCTCACCCGCCTCCCCTTTGCTTCCAGTAACTGGAGTTCACACACCGAAGAAAGGTCCAACACTCGTTTATTTGGCACTCCAATAGCAAAGCACGATAAACAGTTCTTATTGCAGCAGACTGGTTGGGACCTATAACCTTTCCAACGGTGGGATGAGCAGATCGAGGCACTTCCTAAAGTTTAAGTTCTAAAGATAGGGTCTCTTCTAGCAACCCCTATGAACAGCAATGGAGCCCCCTTCGATACGCTGTGGCCCCTATCAGGGGATGTGTCCTCCCAAGAGAGTTCCCAGAGGCCCACCGTCACCGGGTTGGTGCTGCTCCGGGTCTTCAGTGGGTAACCTCCCCGGCCTCCTCACCTCAGGTACGAGTCCCTCCGCTCAGGGACCCTCGGACAGTCCAACCTAGCGGGACCCAGTCGAAGGTACTGGGCCCCAGGCCTCCTCGATAGTACCTCACCCCAGGCTAAAGGTGCCTGGGATGGACGCCAACATGACTCCGGACCAGGCCATGGGCACCTGGACCAGACTCCTGGATCTCCCGCACCCAGGCCTAAGGGCCCTGGGTGCGGACCGCAGCCCTCCTCCTCCGAGGACCTCCTTCTCCGCAAGAACCTCGTGGCAAGGGCGTCTCCCCCTTTTATCTCCTCCCATCAACGGCCCGGCGGGTTCCCCGCCCCAGCCATACCATCTCCGGGAAGGGACAAAACAGGGAGCACTGCGAAGATGATTCTACCTGAAGCCTGTGGGTACCTCGCCACCCACAGGCAAAGGAGAATATTACATCCTCCAATCCTCCACGAGATAAAAAGGGGTCTGAATCCTAACACAATTATACACCTGGGTCACACTATTGCCCAGGTGTATCCCATCTATTTGAGGACCCCGCTACACACTCCCCCCTGTAATTTGACGCTGGTCCCCAGCGTCAGGTGCACACCCATGCCTCCCATAAGTGGTGGCATGGAGTGAAACCCCTGAAGCAGTTCCTCTAAATTTCCCAAGTGCCAAGACCTGCTCAGGGAATGGGAAACATACAAAACAACTTATGTCATAAAACACTTTAAACATTTGCATAGTCACAACCCCTCTCCCACACTGTCTAAGAGCCACCCACTCTTAATGTTCTTGATTGACGATTCTCCTGCAAGGGAAAGAAAAAAACAACATCCTACCATAATTTCGTGTCATTTGGGATGAGTGGGCCCGTCAGCCGAGAGACCCACTCACTCCAACAAGCAAGGTGATGTGTGTGTGAAACATTTTCAAACATTTGTTGCGCAACACTGCCACCTGGTGACAACGCCGCGGTCATGACACTCAACGAATCTTCGTTCTTCCAGCTTTCCCTACTCTGCCACTATTCCCAAATGTCCTTGCCTTTGGCACATGAAGAAAAGGGGAAACACGAAAACACAACAGTCCCCAAGTCTCCAACGAGAAAAAGAAAAGCCCAAACAAAAACAAAAGCAGGGCACAGTCCTGGGTGTCTGGGAATGGCTCTTCCAGAAAGTTCAAGTGCACAAAGGAAATAAACAGGAGTTCTTTTCTCCTATAAGTAAAACTTTGGATCCGGCAGGTACAGGGGTTTCAGGTGTTTGTCAAATGCCTCTATCGAATACTCGACATCTTCTCCTTCTCTTCTGCAAATGACTATCTTGTCAGCATGGATATGGCGCCCCAATTTCCATTCAGCTTTGCAATCCTCAAACCTCTTAGACACTGCCGGCATACATTCCAGGTACCTACGAGCATGGGGCACCTTCAACTTGTCCCACACAAACTCGTCATACCATCTTGTTCTCCAGACCTCCACCTCATACAGCAAGTCCCGGGGCAGATACGGATACTCCCACCCATATTCCCGAGCTACTTTGTGGCAAAACAGTCTCTGCAAGCGGGCCAAAGGTGGCATAGTGGCTTTCTCTCCAGTTCCAGGCAGCACAATAGCTTCCGGATGCCGAGGTGCCTTTACCAGCTCCCTGAAACTGACTTTCGGCGCTCTCAGAGAAGCGCGGGGTGCCCCCACAACCAAAGTAGGTGAGGTAACAGTAGATGAGGACACAGGTGGAGGGGTAGGTTCCCTCGTAAGCTGCGGGTCTTCCACCCGAGGCGTGCTGTCTCCTGTGTACATCGGTGAATCCCGTACCGCACGGGAAGCAAGAAGTGGCACTCTATCCCAGCCCTTGCGGCTGAACAGTTCGTCTATCTCGCCATCATCTCCGCAATCAGACAGCGACTCTAGGTCAGAGGTGTCATACATCTCCACAGGCAGATATCTTCCGGTGGACACAGAATCTACCTCCCTGGGGGTCTCCACCTCCAATGGGCCCCCGACACCTCCAACCACCACCACAGTCCCAGCCCCTGGCTCACCTGACCCTTGTAGAAGACTGGGATGTCCGGGACTTCCTTCTCGACCGGCGCCATCCAGGCCAGGCAAGCAGTGGGGTGAAGCTCGACCACGTCCACAGGATGCCTGTACTAGGCCAACTTTCCTCTTCGGTGGTGGGAGCAGAGAACTTGTGGCGACCGAGGCAGCATCCTCGGATTTTTCTCTGTTGGGCAGTCCATCGCCCTGGTCAGCGCGCACAGGAACCTCGACAAAGGCCTTGATCTCCCCTTCCGGAGTAGCAGTACCCGTGAGGTGGTTGAGGCGAAGGGCCCGGGGCCTTGCTGTGGACGACTCGACCTCAAAAAGGAATTCTCTGCACTCCTCACATCGCCCGAATGGCTTCAGGGTGACCACCAGTCCCGAGCAGCCGGGACAGATCACACCGAGGGCCTCCGTGTCTCTGCAAGTGTACAGAGCCAACCGCCCTCGGGGCCTAAGTCTTATCCCCGTGTCTGTGATGGGGGCAGCAAAAGAAGTCATTCTTGTGGGGTGAGGAACCATAACCCACGGGGCACTTGAGGTCCTCCCGACTATCTGCTGCTCCATCATGCACTGACCCCGCGCCGGAGTCTCCACGTGTATCCCCACACTTGGCCAGACTCCTCCCATGAGCTGTACATTTTCGCGGGCTTCCTCTTGACTCCGCCCACGAACGATGTCGCCATGGGGTGCCTCGTGGCGCAGTGCGTTAACAGTCCCCACGTGCAGTACGTCACACGGCTGGACCTCTCCCTTTTTCCGCTCCTCCGCATGGGCCTTTCCCGTGTTAGGGTCATTTCCACAACTCCGAGCAGGGACGCACTTTGGCCAGTAATATGGCCGATCTGCTCGGAACTCCTCTGGGCAGCAAAGTTCAAATGTAGACATTCTCAAGTCCATCTTTAGAACAAACTCTATCCCGGACGAGCCCCCACGTGTAGCGGCCTCACCCTCTCTTCTTCCTTATCGGTTTTACACACCAACTCATGTCTAGGGGTTGTGAGAGTGAGATGCGCCACGGCCCATGTCCTCCCCATTGTAGTAGGGAGGTGAAGGCCACTTCCTGATGTTTCCTCGGGCCGGTGTGTTCTGTGAATGCACTGAGTCTGTAACCACAAGCTCACCCGCCTCCCCTTTGCTTCCAGTAACTGGAGTTCACACACCGGAGAAAGGTCCAACACTCGTTTATTTGGCACTCCAATAGCAAAGCACGATAAACAGTTCTTATTGCAGCAGACTGGTTGGGACCTATAACCTTTCCAACGGTGGGATGAGCAGATCGAGGCACTTCCTAAAGTTTAAGTTCTAAAGATAGGGTCTCTTCTAGCAACCCCTATGAACAGCAATGGAGCCCCCTTCGATACGCTGTGGCCCCTATCAGGGGATGTGTCCTCCCAAGAGAGTTCCCAGAGGCCCACCGTCACCGGGTTGGTGCTGCTCCGGGTCTTCAGTGGGTAACCTCCCCGGCCTCCTCACCTCAGGTACGAGTCCCTCCGCTCAGGGACCCTCGGACAGTCCACCCTAGCGGGACCCAGTCGAAGGTACTGGGCCCCAGGCCTCCTCGATAGTACCTCACCCCAGGCTAAAGGTGCCTGGGATGGACGCCAACATGACTCCGGACCAGGCTATGGGCACCTGGACCAGACTCCTGGATCTCCCGCACCCAGGCCTAAGGGCCCTGGGTGCGGACCGCAGCCCTCCTCCTCCGAGGACCTCCTTCTCCGCAAGAACCTCGTGGCAAGGGCGTCTCCCCCTTTTATCTCCTCCCATCAACGGCCCGGCGGGTTCCCCGCCCCAGCCATACCATCTCCGGGAAGGGACAAAACAGGGAGCACTGCGAAGATGATTCTACCTGAAGCCTGTGGGTACCTCGCCACCCACAGGCAAAGGAGAATATTACATCCTCCAATCCTCCACGAGATAAAAAGGGGTCTGAATCCTAACACAATTATACACCTGGGTCACACTATTGCCCAGGTGTATCCCATCTATTTGAGGACCCCGCTACACGAGGAACAGCACTTCCTGTTGCAAGCTGACAACACTAAATCACTGTCTCACAATGAGCACCATTGTTGTCAGCCTACCATGTGCACTCCTTCAGTCGGCCATTGGGCTGCTTGTCAGGTCTATCAGATAGGCAACTCATCCCCTAACTGAAGGGGCTCTTATCACTAAGCCACCCTCTTTCCCCAACGCTTCACCTTTAACCTGTCCCAAGAAAAACCTTAGAACTTTTGACAATGTTTTTACTGCTGCCTGTACTTCCGTCTCCCAGTGACGACTACACCCCATATTCCCTTTGTTGATGTCACAGTAACCAGAAGTAAGGAAGAATTATAGACGGGCATGAACAGGCAAGGCTTCACTTTCCGATTCCCTTACTGAAGATGCCGGCGCCTCCGCCCGAAACCGAAGGACGGGTCGACTTCGGGTGAGGACATCGCAGGCGTCCTGGACAGGTAAGTGTCCTTATTTTAAATGCCAGCAGCTGCACTATTTGTAGCTGCTGACTTTAATTATTATTATTTTTTCCGTCAGAACTCCGCTTTCACTCTCTCTACCCTATTCAACCTACTTCTCAACACTTAACCCTTAAAGGATCAGTAAAGGAAAAAAAATTAAAATAACAAACATGTTATACTTACCTCCACTGTGCAGCTCGTTTTGCACAGAGTGGCCCCGATCCATGTCTTCTGGCGTCCCTCGGCGGTTGTCTCGGCTCCTCCCTGCAAGGACTCCACACCTTCATGCGAATGAGCTCGCATGGTGTGGAGTTATTGCGGGCGCGCTCCCGTGATACAGCGGCGGCCATAGCTGCCGACTGTATCACTCGGCCCCGCCCCCCGGCATGCCGCGTCATTGGATGTGATTGACAGCAGCGCCAGCCAATGGCTGCGCTGCTTTCAATCCATCCAGTGTAGCCAATCGACAGCCAGGCTGAGAACCGAGGAGGATGACGGGGACGAGTGCGGGACTTTCCAGGGGTAAGGTAAGTAAAACGGGGGCTCGGGTGGGGGGGCTTAACTGTCGGATGTTTTTTCACCTTAATGCATAGGATGCATTAAGGTGAAAAAACATTTACCTTTACAACCCCTTTAAAGTACTGAACCCCAAAACTAACCTCATACCCTGTAGGGCTTTACGGTATGCATGAAAGTAAAAAAAAAAGTTCTGTGCACTGCTCCACCCACAGCCCGCCCCCGCCCCAATACTTACCAGAGCCTCCTCTCGATCCAGCTATGTGCACAGGAGCCTCGGCTGTCCCTGGTATCTTTCTCTTCTCATTGGCTGAGACACAGCAGTGGGAGCCATTGGCTCCCACCGCTGTCAATCACAGCGAGTGAGCCAATAAGGAGAGAGCGGGCAGCAGAGCCAAGCCATGGCTCTATGTGTCTTATGGACGCATAGAGCGGGGCTCGGGAGCTAGCATGCACTAGTGCCCCTATAGCAAGCGGCTTGCTATTGGGGGGCACTGGACAAGTGGGAGGAGCACCAGAAACCCGAGAAGAGGGGGATCGCAGCTGCTCTGGTCTGTGCAAAACTAATTACACACAGCAGGTAAGTATGACATGTTTTAGAAAAAAAAAAAACTTAATATCAAATCAGGCAGACCCTCTCTCTACATAATTGTTGGCAGATTTATAGGATCTTTTACAATCAGATTGTATAGTGAATAGTCAGTCTAAAAGCCCCACTTATACATGAAATTTACATGCGTCTATAAAGTCATAGGAGAGAGGCTGTGACTCATCTGAGTGGCTGAATTATTCCGACTTGCTGGCATAACATACCTTCTGGATATCTGCTAACAGAGAACAATAGACCTCATTTACCTACATAACAAAAGCAAACACACCGTCGTCATAAATCTCCAGATCCGAGATGGGAACTGTACGTTTTTTTTTCCAGGAAAGTACTTCGTATTTGGCATTTCATAGAACTTACAGTTGTGCTCAAAAGTGTGCATACCCTTTAACCACTTCAATACCGGGCATTTTTCACCCCCTTCCTGCCCAGGCCAATTTTCAGCTTTCAGCACTCTCACGCTTTGAATGACAATTGCGCGGTCGTGCGACGTGGCTCCCAAACAAAATTGACGTCCTTTTTTTCCCACAAATAGAGCTTTCTTTTGGTGGTATTTGATCACCTCTGCGGTTTTTATTTTTTGCACTATAACCAAAAAAGACTGACAATTTTGAAGAAAAACACAATATTTTTTAGTTTTTGCTATAATAAATATCCCAATTTTTTTTTCTCAGTTTAGGCCGATACGTATTCTTCTACATATTTTTGGTAAAAAAATAAAAAAATCACAATAAGCGTATAGTGATTGGTTTGCGCAAAAGTTACAAAGCTACAAAATAGGGGATAGATTTATAACTTTTTATTTTTATTTTTTACTAGTAATGACGGTTATCTGCGATTTTTGTCAGGACTGCGATATTGCGGTGGACAGATCGGACACTTTTGACACGATTTTGGGACCATTCACATTTATACAGCGAACAGTGCTATAAATAGGCATTGATTACTCTGTCTCACCCATAAGTGCACACAAGGAAACGCTCCTCAATACTTATGCGAGAAGATAAAACACTACACCCCCAATCGCATTCTCCGATCAACCAACCAAAACCTCCTCCACATCCCCAAGTCCCACTACAAATCGAAGGGAGAACGAAGATTTGCAGTCCAAGGACCACGGCTATGGAACGCTCTACCCACGGACATCCGCATGGGAGAAAACCATCGGGCCTTAAGGAAAAAAACTTAAGACCCACCCCTTCTGATGGATGAGGACGTCACTGGATGCAAAGCGCCTTGAGGCGATTTAGTTCGCATTTGTAGCGCTATACAAGTTTTTCACCCACCCACTCACTGTGTAAATGTGACTGGCAGGGAAGGGGTTAACACTAGGGGGCGATCAAGGGGTTAAGTTTCCTAGGGAGTGATTCTTACTAGGGGGGGAGGGGAGTGACTGGGGGAGGAGACCGATCTGTGTCCCTATGTACAAGGGACACGCCATCGGTCTCCTCTCCCTGACAGGACGTGGATCTCTGTGTTTACACACAGAGATCCACGTCCCTGGCTCTGTAACTGCCGATCGCGGTACCTGACGGACATCGCGGCCGCCAGGCACGCGCATCGGCATCTGTGTGACACGGCGGGCACAGCTTTTCCCCGATGCGCAAGCAAAAAGTAAACAGGAGGCAATTCAGGTCCGCGTTGCGGCCGTCTTTCGGCTATAGCGCGGATCTGAAGTGGTTAAAAATGATACATACTGTATATTACCAAACAAAAACATAAGTGAGCATGCAAAATAAATTTATTTTATTTCTTATGGGTTTCCTATTCTGTAACTGTAGGTCATAACAGAATGGCCAAATGATAAAACAAAACATGGCAAAAAGTAAACCAATGAAATGTTCCCTGTTCAAAAGTCTGCATCTCTTAGTTCTTAATACTGTGCATTGCCCCCTTTAGCATCAATGACAGCGGTCAGTGTTTTGTAGTATATGCAGGTGGCAGAGCAGCCCATTCGTCTTGACAAAATGCCTCCAGGTCAAGCAGAGTCTTTGGTTGTCTTGCACGAACCGCATGTTTGAGATCTTCCCAGAGTGGCTTGATGATATAAAGATCAGGAGACTGTGATGGCCACTCCAGAACCTTCACCTTTTTCTGCCGTAACCACTGGAGGGTCAACTTGGCCTTGTGCTTACAGTCATTGTTGTGCTGGAAAGTCCAAGACCGTCCCATGCACAGCTTTCGTGCGGAAGAAGGCAAATTGTCTGCCAATATTTTCTGAAAATGTAGCAAATTCATATTGCCATCAATTTTTACAAGATCCCCCGTGCCTTTAGAGCTCATACACGCCCCAAAACATCAGGTGAGCAACCACCATGCTTCACAGTGGGAATGGTACTCTTGTCGCTATAGGCCTTGTTGACCCCTCTCCAAACATACCACTTATGGTTGTGACCATAAAGCTCTATTTTGGTCTTGCCACTCCAGATTACAGTGTGCCAGAAGCTGTGAGGTGTGTCAAGGCGTTGTTGGACATATCGTGACCGGGCTTTTTTTGTGGCATTGGTGCAGTAAAGGTTTCTTTCTGGCAACTTGACCATGCAGCTCATTTTTGTTCAAGTATTGTCGTATTGTGCTCCTTGAACAACCACACCGTCTTTTTCCAGAGCAGCCTGTATTTCTCCTGAGGTTACATTTGGATTTTTCTGTATCCTGAACAATTCCTCTGGCAGTTGTGGCTGTAATCTTTCTTGGTCTACCTGACCTTGACTTAAGAAGTGGAAGATTCAGGAATCTCTGAATATTAACAAGTGATTGAACAGTACTGACTGGCATATTCAAGGCTTTGGATATCTTTTTAAATCCTTTTCCACCTTTATCAAGTTTCATTACCTTGTTGCACACTAGACTTGTGCACAACGGATAAATTTGTTTAGTTTCGGTTCGTTTCTTTTCGGTTCTGTTGATTCGTAATCGTTCGTAATTTTGCTAGACGGAATTTTTCGTGTTCGGACTTATTCATATTTTCGCAAGCGACATTTTTAGTTGAATCAGAATGATTCGTATTAATGTAAGCCTTATTTTTCGTTGATTTATAATTCGTACTTTCGGTAGGGTACATTGTTTTTCATTGATTCTGGACACAACTCCTACTTTCGTAACTTTTTTTGGGTTAGTTGATTCGTAATTTTCCGTGTCTCTCTCACAACGACGCTGCCTATTATGCCTAATGTGCTTCGAATGGATTTGTACTTTTCTAAATACAGAGCGGTTATTTGTAACGATTCGAAATCTCGTATTTTACTTTCGTTTTTTACATGCGGCTATAGCCTCCGCCCCTGTACACCATTTTGAGAGGGAGTTCAGCACGGTGAGGGAGAAGCAGAGAGAAGAGTGAGTGTTATTGTGCTTTGTATGGATTCGTACATTCGTAACTTTTTTCATAGCTAATTATGCCGAAGACATTCGGGCATTCGCTATTTGCGATATAATTTATTTTGGATTCGGTTTTATTCGTAATTGCTTTGTTCGGAAATTCGAATGCTTCCGAATGTCCGAAAGTTGCTAAATTCGGACGAATTTTGATTAGTTACAAAACGAATTGCACAAGCCTATTGCACAGGTCTTTTGACAGTTCTTTTCCACTTCCTTTGGCTAGTATCTAGCCTGCTCAGTGCATCCACAAGAGAGCCAACAAACTCATTGACTATTTATACACAGACACTAATTGCAATTTAAAAAGCCACAAGTGTGGAAAATGAACCTTTAATTGCCATTTTAACCTGTGTGTGTGTCTGTACCAAGGCCAAACATTCCGGGGATCTAAACTTTTTATCAGGGCCATTTGGGTGATTTCTGTTATTAGGATTTAAAAAGGAGTAGGGCTGCGGAAATTAACGATTAATCGTACATTTTTTTGATCGGTACTCACCTCTCCACCGGCTTCCGGGTCTCCGCTGCCTCGCCCATAGGAAAGGCCGCGGCTTCGGCCTAGCTCTGGAGCGGCGGCGGCCTAGGTGAGCTCCTAGAGCGACGCGCTGACTTCATCACCCCTCAACTGCTCGTGGATCCAGACGGAGGGGGTCTGCCGGCTTCTATTCTGGTATGTCTAGTGGGGGAGATGGTCCATTACAGTGGGGGAGATGGTCCATTACCGTGGGGAGATTGCGGATATTACAGTGGGGGAGATGACATGGATATATTACAATGGGGGAGACTGTGGATATTACAGTCTTCCTTTATAATTAATCAAAATTAGTCGATTAAAAAAAAAATTGATTAATCGAACACGAAAATTTTAATCAGTAACAGCCCTAAAAAGGAGCCAAATAACTATGCGATAATAAATGGCTTAATTGGATCACTATCCTTAAAATAAAGACATTTTTATGGCATGATCACTCATATTTTCAATATTAATGCCAACATTCCACGATTTCTGCCAGGGGATGCAAACTTTGGGCACAACTGTATGTGCAAAAAAGGAGAACTTTAGTAAAGAAAAAAAATAGGGGTATGGGCCCTAATCGGACTTTCAGCAGCACAGTAAACAATAGAGATGTGTAAAAAATGTTTTGGTGGTGCTGCTGTGTCTCAGCCAATCAGGAGGAGAGTCCCGAAAGGCTTAGACATCGCTGGACAGAGATGGGGCTCAGGTAAGTAATCGGGGGGTGCAGGGGAGGATGCTACACACAGAAGGTTTATCTTAATGCATAGCATGCAATAAGATTATAAAAAACCTTCTGCCTTTACAACTCCTTTAACCACTTAAGCCCCGGACCAATACGGGCCATTATGACCAGGCCCCTTTTTGCGATTCGGCACTGCGTCGATTTAACTGACAATTGCGCAGTCGTGCGACGTGGCTCCCAAACAAAATTGGCGTCCTTTTTTTCCCACAAATAGAGCTTTCTTTTGGTGGTATTTGATCACCTCTACGGTTTTTATTTTTTGCGCTATAAACAAAAATAGAGTGAAAATTTTGAAAAAAATGACATATTTTTTACTTTTTTCTATAATAAATATCCCCAAAAAATATATAAAAAAAAATTTTTTTCCTCAGTTTAGGCCGATACGTATTATTCTACATATTTTTGGTAAAAAAAAAATCACAATCGGCATTTATTGATTGGTTTGCGCAAAAATTATAGCGTTTACAAAATAGGGTATAGTTTTAAGGCATTTTTATTAACTTTTTTTTTTTTACTAGTAATGGCGGCAATCAGCGATTTTTTTCGTGACTGTGACATTATGGCGGACACATCGGACACTTTTGACACATTTTTGGGACCATTGTCATTTTCACAGTGATCAGTGCAATAAAAATGCACTGGTTACTGTGAAAATGACACCGGCAGTGAAGGGGTTAACCACTAGGGGCGCTAAAGGGGTTAAGTGTGCCTAGGAGCGTGTTACTAACTGAGGAGCGGGGCGTGGCTATGACTGACATGTCACCGATCTTCGCTCTGATTACACAGAGCGGAGATCGCTGACATTGTCAGTAGAGAAGCGGGGAGATGTTGTGTTTACACACACATCTCCCCGCTCCGAGCCTCCGTGAAACGATCGCGGGGATCCCCGCAGCGATCGAGTCCGCGGGACCCGCGGTCCCACTCACGGGGAAGGCAGGGGGGGTCGCGAGCGCGCCGCCGGTGGCGCGCACGACCCCGACGTCGGCAGTTAAAGGGCCACGTACAGGTACGTGATTGTGCCTGTACGAGCCATTCTGCCGACGTATATATGCCGTGAGGGGTCGGCAAGTGGTTAAGTATTAAGAGTTTTAATCACTATTAATAAATCAATATTTTTCTTACTTTGTAAATGTGGACACATCCTCAGTCCATCCCTGTAGCTGCAGCTTTTTTTTTCTTTTTTTTTTTTATTCTATTTCGGGCTCCTCCTAGCAGACAGCCGGGGGTGCGAAATATTATTTTGCTGACGATTGTAAAAATACATTTCCCATATTTCCTTGCAATGCCCCAGTCACTCTCTTTGTAGCCACAGCAGCTGAGCTGTGAGAGTGGCGGGGGGGGGGGGGGGGAATAGACGGTGTTTGGAATGAACCACGGTGGCCATTGGGGGCTCAATTCTAACATCCGGTCTATTCTACGGTTAGGATGGCCCAGGGTAGGAGACTAAATGCCCACTGTGCCTATATGGCGCCTTTCTAGTAATTCACAATTCCAATCTCAACTGAAACAACTACACCTTCTACCTAAACATTGAATAATACGCTAAATGGGACTTTATATGCAACTTTACTATCAAATTTGGGTTAAAATATTATTTATTTATTTATACACTTAAAATCAATGTGTCAATGAAACATCTTCACATGCAATTGCATAACAAGTTTGTTGGAAGGTACATTGGTTTAACCACTTGCTTACCGGGAACTTAAACCTCCCAATTTTCAGCGCTGTCACTCGTTGAACGACAATTGCGCGGTCATCCAACGCTGTACCCAAATGACATTTTTATAATTTTTTTTCCCACAAGTAGAGCTTTCTTTTGGTGGTATTTGATCACCTCTGCGGTTTTTATTTTTTGTTTAAAAAAAAAACAAAAATGCAGAATTAAAAAAAATAAAAAATAAATACAAAACCGTTTATTTTGTTATAAAATTTTGCAAACAGGTAATTTTTCTCCTTCGTGGATGTACGCTGATGAGGCTGCACTGATGGGCACCGGTAGGCAGCACTGGTGGGCACTGAGAGCTGGCACTGATAGGTGGCAGTGATGGGCACTGATCGGCACTGGTAGGTGACACCGATAGGCATCACTGCTAGGTGGCACTGATTGGCACCACTCGTGGGCACTGATTGGCACCACTCGTGGGCACCGATAGGCAGCACTGGTGGGCACTGAGAAGTGGCACTGAGAGCTGGCACTGATGGGCATCACTGCTAGGTGGCACTGATTGGCACCACTCGTGGGCATTGATAGGTGGCACGGATTGCTGGCACTGGTGGGCACTGATTCATGGCACTGTGGGCACTGACGAGATGGCTGTGCAACTTCCTCTTCGGGACACATGTCCCTTGCACAGAAGCCAGTGATCAGCTTTTTCTCCTCACTGTCAGCATGAGGAGAAAAAAGAAAAAAGAAAAGATTACCGATCTTCTGTTTACATCACGTGGTCAGCTGTCATTGGTTGACAGCTGATCACGTGGTAAGGGGCCGGGATCTGTGATCACCCGAGTCTCATTGACTCGGTGATCATGGCACGCAGGAAGCGTGCAAAGGGGGGGGGGATGGCTATTGACGGCCTCACGGCAAAGTAGGTCCGCGCTGTAGCCGTCGTTCGGCTATAGCGTGGATCAGAAGGGGTAAATTTTATATTTCTGGAGTTTTACTGCCTGGAGGATACAGCCATTTGGCCTCTGTTGGAAAATGTCATCTTGGAATGCCAGTACAGAAAGTTAAACCAGCAGGGTGTTCATGACAAGGAGTCATAAATGGGAATTCATCTCCTAAACAGGACGTTCTTGCCTAGGCCTCCTGATGTGAGGTACGGGGGTAGAGAAGCACCAGATAAGACTTCCCGGGGAGGTACGAATTAAAATGTCCTGAGCATAGGCGTGTGCAGCCTATTGCATTAGGGCGCAGGGGCCAACTGACAACACTCAGGGCCCGCGGACCAAATAAAGCAAGGGCCCCCTGTCTGGCCCAGCCCATGACCTACCCCTGACCCCGCCCCTACATTTTGCAGAAGTACAACTTCTGTCTTTTTTTTTTTTTTTAAAGGGACCTGGAGGGGGGGGGGTCTCTCTCTAACAGTGTCCATTAGACAGTCTGTTAGAAAGCATCCCCTCCAGGCCCCATTAAAGTCTACAACAGAGTCTAATGGGACCTGAAGGGTGGGTCTCTCTCTAACATAGGTCCTTTCAATGTCCATTATATAGACTGTTAGAAAGAGGCCCCCCCCCCCCGGTCCCATTAGAGACTACAAAGGGGTATAATGGGACCCGGAGGGGGGCCTCTTTCTAACAGAGTGTACAGTGAATACCTTCATTCCTTCTGGTCCTCACGGGACCCCCCTCCTTGTGCCATGACTCATACCCCACCCCACCTCTCACAAGGTAGAAATAAAATTGT
Source organism: Rana muscosa (assembly GCA_029206835.1). Classification (NCBI taxonomy): domain Eukaryota; kingdom Metazoa; phylum Chordata; class Amphibia; order Anura; family Ranidae; genus Rana; species Rana muscosa. The sequence continues at coordinate 203,879,359 of JARGYO010005626.1, read as the reverse complement.
CACTGTGTAGTGCTCTTCTTACCTTAACTATGGGTACGGTAGCTGGGGCTGGCTGGCCCTGCTGTGGGTGGGTCAACGTGGGTGGTTGGCTGCCTGGCTAGCACCCTGGACCTGCTGTGGCTGGCTGGTGTGTCCTCTCCTCTTCCACCGTTCCAGGCACCATTTGCGGAGGTGAGGGAGGGACTTGGAAGGAGGGAGGCAGGGGCCTTTGCCCTATATGGGTTGGTAGAGCTAGGTTTGCAGTGGGCCCAGTGCGCAGAGACACAACACGTAATGACGTTGTGTGCATGTGTGTGGGTCCTCTCTGTGTCCATTTGAGAGTTTATGTTGGAAAGAGCCCCCATTAGTGCCCCGCAATGCAGTCTCACCATTGCCCATCAATGCAGCCTTAACCAGTGCCCATTATTATAGCCTCACCTGTGCCCATGAGTGGAGCCTCACTGTGTTCATGTTGGCAGCCTCACTGTGCTCCTCTAGTGAATGGATAGGCTGCATTCTCAGTGATGTCACCACTCTAGTGAATGGATAAGAGCTGCATTCTCAATGATGTCACCATTCTAGTGAATGGATAGGCTGCATTCCCAGTGATGTCACCGGTCTCTAGTAAATGGATAGGCTTCATTCTCAGGGATGTCACCACTCTCTAGTAAATGGATAGGCTGCATTCTCAGTGATGTCACCAGTCTCTAGTGATTGGATAGGCTGCATTCCCAGTGATGTCACCAGTCTCTAGTGATTGGATAGGCTGCATTCCCAGTGACGTCACCAGTCTCTAGTGATTGAATAGGCTGCATTCTCAGTGATGTCACCATTCTAGTGGATGGATAAGGCTGCATTCCCAGTGATGTCACCGGTCTCTAGTAAATGGATAGGCTTCATTCTCAGGGATGTCACCACTCTCTAGTAAATGGATAGGCTGCATTCTCAGTGATGTCACCAGTCTCTAGTGATTGGATAGGCTGCATTCCCAGTGACGTCACCAGTCTCTAGTGATTGAATAGGCTGCATTCTCAGTGATGTCACCATTCTAGTGGATGGATAAGGCTGCATTCCCAGTGATGTCACCGGTCTCTAGTAAATGGATAGGCTTCATTCTCAGGGATGTCACCACTCTCTAGTAAATGGATAGGCTGCATTCTCAGTGATGTCACCAGTCTCTAGTGATTGGATAGGCTACATTCCCAGTGACGTCACCAGTCTCTAGTGATTGAATAGGCTGCATTCTCAGTGATGTCACCATTCTAGTGGATGGATAGGCTGCATTCCCAGTGATGTCACCAGTCTCTAGTGATTGGATAAGCTGCATTCTCAGTGACGTCACCACTCTAGTGAGTGGATAGGCTAGTTTTGGATGGAGAAGCAAAGGGTAAGGATGCTTGTAAGATATTATATATATATATATATATATATATATATATATATATATATATATTAGGGCTGTGGAAATTAACTAATAATTCCTCGATTAATCGATTAAGTCTTTTGATCGATCAAAATTCCGGGTCTTCAGGGAGTTCCGTCGGAGATCTGGTGACGCCACAGACACCGGCGGGGCTTGCCGTGTCCATCTGAAGGGCTCCTTTGCTGTGCCTTCATATCTGCATGCCGGCGGGACCTTACTATCTGCCACACGCAAGGGGTGTTACACTTCCCTCTATCAACCTGGGATTCTACAGCCATCCACTGGGAGTTGTGATAGTTCCCTTCACGGGACATCTACATGCCGATGGACGGATGTTAACCCCTTCTCATCTGGATTCAGCAGTGGTATCGTTGTACACATTTTTATACCAGTATCATACTTGGCTACATGTTTTTATGACTGCTTTTACTACCGTTTGGTATTACTCGCACCATTTTTACAGTTTATGTAGCTACATCGATTTTCTCTCCAGTGCAATATTTATTTTGTTACCTACTTGAAGACTATAAAAGTTTTAATGCCATTCCCATCGAGCGCTGCCTTTGTGTGTGTTTTTTGTATCCTGCTATCCATTTTTCCAGTGGTTGGGAGCTGCACTGGGAATCAGCCTGCAAGGAGATCAGCTAAAAAGTAGTTAGATCTGTATGTGCTTTATAATTAATCGAAATTAATCGATTAAAAAAAATTGATTAATCGAACAAGAAAATTTTAATCAGCAACAGCCCTTTTTATATATATATATATTATTTCTTTAATGCTGCGTATAGTTGGGGGGGATTGACACTTTGATTGTCTTGGTGACCATAGATAGTATCAGGAGAGAATCAGATGTTACTAAACAGAAGAAATCTTCCCATGTAGACACGCATTTTAGCTACAAGAGTGTTTTCTCTCAATTTCTATTGCAACTCTGGGACAGGAAGTGAAACCTTTACAAAAGGACCACAGACGGCAATAGCACAAAAAAAAAAAAATACCTCAACAGGGGTAACTCTTCCTTACTCCACCCAAAACCAAATGGTTTTAGCCTTAGGAACCCCCAGTTCAGGCTGCTGGTGCATTGGAGTTCACTCACCACCACAGTACATGGGTTCCATGCTCATTTGGATGGGAGGAATGGAAATAAGTAGAAGAACTGGTCTTAGTCCTTGCTCCCCGCAGGCTTCCTCTTCTTAATGCAAACAGCTTCATGAACACTTTTCTTCTCACTGTCTGGCTGGTCACAGCTTTCACAAGACCCCCTGCTCCTACAGTGTAAGGGTGGAAGGCAAGGGCCAGTCCCCAACCCGGAGCAGCAGAGGGGAACACTGCATTCCAGGGAAGAGAGGAATATGTTAGCCATTTGTAACAATCCCTTCCAAAATGAGGGCTCACCAGAATAAGTGTCCCTTTGAAGGCTAGGTTTACACTTGAGGTTTTTCAAGCATTTTTGAAGCTTTTTCAGGAGAAGTGTGCTTGTACATGCGTTTTTAACGCTTGAGTGTTTTAGCCAATGGAAAGCTGGCTACTGGGAGGAGATTTGAAAAATTTGTTTTCAGGCACTTCCATTCTATATAGGGACCCAAACTTGTGTGCTTTTTCAAGCGACAAGCTTTAAGCAACATGATGCTCACATGTCCATGGGCACCATAGGATACAATGTGAATCTTCATGTCGCCCACGGGGAAGTGATGAGGATATTTTTTTTTTTTTTTAGACATTAGGTTTGCATTTAGCAATGAATTTAATTGAAAGCAAGCATTTTACTGAATGGCAATTGTTTTTTTTTTAGCTTTGATTGGCCACAGCTGATCACATGGTACAGGCTGGGCCAATCACAGCTAGCAACACAATGGATGGCTTGAAATGACACCATCCATTGTGTACAACCGTCATGTGACCTGCTGTGATTGGTTACAGCCGTCACATGGTACCAGCAGCGGGCGGATACAATGATCAATCATCTACTGTATCCGGTGTATGCAGCCAGTGACCGATTGCACTGCAGCGTGGCCCCAATCTGAGAGGACATCATAGGCCATCCACCTGAGAGGACATCATAGGCCATCCACCCGGATTGATGAGAGGCCCACCCAGCCTATAGTCGATTGAAGTGCAATCTGTCACCGACTGCGTCCACCGAAGTGGTTAACCTGTTCCCATCAGCTATACACATACATATGGTGGCTGAGCAGGTGGGTTTTTAAAGAGATTAAAAAAAAAAAAAAAAGCTTTACAAACATGTTATACTTCCCACCTCTATGCAAGGGTTTGGAACAGAGCGGCCCGATCCTTTTTCCTGGGGGTCCCCCAGCAGCACTGCTGGCTCCTCCTCTTCGAGTACCCCCACGGAGAACTGCATTCCATTGGTGCACCCTTGCAGGCGTGCTCCTGAGTCCTGTTGCGTTCATTGCCAACAGCAGGACTCAACCCCCCGACTCCCGTGTCACAGGATTTGATTGACAGCAGCGGGAGCCAATGGCTCCTGCTGCCATCTATCCAATGAGGACCTGTGACAGCGGCTGGAGCTGTAGTGCAGAAGGATTTCACCTTAAAAAAAAAATTGCGGGTGGCATCCCCCTTTTAACACTGTAGCTACTGACTTTTAATAAGAACACTTACCTGTCCTACTCGCCCGTGATGTCAGCTCCCCCAAGGCCGATCCCTCAGCGCTGGCAGCTCCTGGCGCCGCCACCCTCCTTAAGGGAAACAGGCAGTGAAGCCGTGCGGCTTCACTGCCCGTTTCTTACTGCGCATGTGCGATCCGCGTGGCTCTTTGTGAATGGGCCAGCTGCTCTCTGGGATACACACAGTTCCCAGAAGGCAGCGCGCCCAATTCACAGGAAGACACCGCAGGAGGACAGGGGAAGTAGACCCACCGTGGACAACGAAGAGGCAGATTAGGGAATTCCGCATAGCAACCACTATTTCTGGTAAGTATAAAAAAAAATAGGATTTTTTACTCACCGTAAAATCATTTTCTCTGAGTCCATGGAGCGACACAGCTTCTCTATTGACAAAGTGGGTATTATCCGTTAATTAGGAGTGACTAGGCAGAAAAACTTGTAAAAAGTGTTGCATCACACCTTCTACAGTACCGCCCAGGGGGCAGACCCTCTGGGTATACCCTCTCAGTCTGCATCTTCGCAGATCAGTTCGTCAAAAAGCAGTACAAACTTAGGAGGGGTGGGTGCTGTGTCGGTCCATGGACTCAGAGAAAAGGATTTTACGGTGAGTAAAAAATCCTATTTACTCTTTCGTCCATGGACCGACACAGCTTCTCTATTGACAAAGTGGGACGTCCCAAAGCAGTGTCAGAGAAAAAACGAGGGGTGGTAACAGCATAAAAATAAACTTCACCCCAAACACAAAACAGCACTCCAACGGAGGAGTTGCAACTCTAAACAGCCACTTGCAAAACCTTGCGGCCAAAAGAGGCATCCGAAGATGCACCTACATCAATTTTGTAGAATTTTGTGAAAGTGTGTGCGGACGACCAAGTCGCCGCTTTACATAATTGGGAAACAGACGCTTGATGTCGGAAAGCCCAAGAGGCACCTATTGCCCTGGTCGAATGCGCCGTGACAGGAAAGGGGGGCGCCTGACCCTTTAAGGCGTAAGCCTGGATTACCATCTGTCGGATCCACCTAGAGATGGTGGCCGATGAGACTGCTTGGCCCTTCTTGGGACCAGCCACCGAAACAAACAGTGAGTCTGACTTCCGGAACAGGGAAGTAGCAGATAGGTATACTCTCAAAGCTCGGACAACGTCCAAGGAATGCAACGCCGACTCCTTAGGATTCGACAGCTGAGGACACAAGGATGGAAGTACAATGTCTTCGTTGAGATGAAAAGCCGAAACGACTTTCGGAAGAAAGGAAGGCTGCGGCCGCAGCACCACCTTATCCTTGTGGAAAATCAAATAGGGAGCCTTGCAGGACAAGGCTGCCAGCTCAGAGACTCGTCTAACTGACGTAACAGCCACCAAAAAGACCACTTTCTGAGAAAGTGTCAACAGGGGAATATCTCTAATATTCTCAAACGGTGCCTTCTGAAGCACCGAGAGGACCAGGTTCAAGTCCCACGGAGGTAACGGGGGATGGACCGGAGGGGCCACCTGTCGGACCCCCTGCACAAATGTACTCACGAGAGAGTGAGTCGCCAGGGGTCGCTGAAAAAAAGACAGCCAGGGCAGATATCTGTCCCTTAAATCGTACTTAGGGCAAGCCCTTGGTCCACCCCATGCTGTAAAAACAGCAGGATTCTGGAAACCAAATAGGTACGCGGATGCCATTTCATTTCCTCACACCTGGAGATGTAGGCCCTCCAAGTGCGGTGATAGACCTTCCTAGAGGACGGTTTTCAAGCACTTCTCATAGTAGAGATTACTGAGTCTGACAGGCCCCGGTCTCTCAGTACCCGGTTCTCAACAGCCATGCCGTTAAAGCCAATGACTGTAAAGCAGGATGGAATATGGGACCTTGCGATAGCAGGTCCTTCCGTAGTGGTAGGCGCCAGGGGACGTCTGCTACCAGACGTACTAGATCGTCGTACCAAGGACGCTGAGGCCAATCTGGAGCGATTAGGATCATTGGAATTCCCTCTGCCTCCACTCTGCGGAGCAGAAGAGGAAGAAGCCTTAAGGGAGGGAAGGCATAGATTAGCCGATACTGACCCCACGATGGTACCAACGCGTCCGTTGCGTCTGCCCATGGGTCTCTTGACCAGGCCACAAATCTCAATACCTTCCGATTGAGTCGGGAAGCCAGAAGATCTACGTCTGGTGTGCCCCATCTTTGGCAGAGGAGTTGGAACACCTCCGGGTGTAAGGACCATTCTCCCTGGTCCAGCATCTGGCGGCTCAGGTAGTCCGCCTGCCAGTTTTCCACACCCGGAATGTACACGGCCGACAGTGCCAGTACGCTCCTCTCTGCCCACTTCAGGATGCGAGCGATCTCCGATGCTGCAGCTGAGCTTCTTGTTCCTCCTAGATGATTGACATATGCCACTGCTGTGGCGTTGTCTGACTGGATCCTGACTGGACGCCCTTGCAGTCTCTGAGACCATTTGAAGAGGCACAGCTTGATCACCCGGATCTCCAGGACATTGATCGGCAGGAGGGCTTCCTCTGGGGTCCAGCGACCCTGCGCCAACTGGACACCCCAGACTCCCCCCCAACCTGTAAGGCTGGCGTCCGTCGTGATCACTATCCAGTAAACCGGAAGAAATTACTTCACGGCCATTACAGCCGGTGCTGTCAGCCACCATACCAGGGATCTCCTGACTAGGTGGCTCACTCGGATTTGATAATCCAGAGATGAAGGGCATCTGTTCCATCTGGACAGAACTTCCTTCTGTAACACTCGAGTGTGGTATTGAACATATGGGACCGCCTCGAAGGAGGCTACCATGAGGCCCAACACTCGCATGCAAAAACGGAGTGACGACCAATTCCTGGAAGTCAGCTGCCGTACTGCAGCCCGGAGCGTCTGCAACTTCTCCACAGGGAGGAATTCCTTTGCCTCTGAGGAATCCAGAATCAACCCCAGGTACACTAGGCGTTGAGTGGGCACCAATACTGACTTTTGCGTGTTTAGTATCCAACCACAGTCTCGAAGAGTCTGACAGGTAATGGACACGCTTACCTCTAATTCTGAGCTTGAAGGGGCCTTCAGCAGGTGGTCTTATAAGTAGCCTGTGATAGCGATACCCCGCTGTTTTAGAAGTGCCAGAATCGGAGCGAGCACCTTGGTGAACGTCCTGGGTGCTGAGGCAAGGCCCAACGGGAGGGCCACAAACTGGTAGTGGTCCTTCCCGATAGCAAATCGCAGAAACCTCTGGTGTCTGGAGTATATGGGGACATGCAGGTATGCGTCCTTGATGTCCAAGGAGGCCAGAAAGTCCCTCGGATGGAGAGCCGTGACTACAGATCGAACCGACTCCATCCAAAAACTTTGTACCTTCACAAAGCAATTGAGGGCTCTGAGATCCAAGCTTGGACGAACCCCCTCCTTCTTCGGCACAATGAACAGATTTGAGTAAAAACCCCGTTCCAGTTCTGGAACTGGAATAACTACCCGGCGTTCCAGTAGACCCTGGACCGCCCCATACAGGGCCTCCCGACGGGTCGGTAGTAGCTGGAGATTGGAGGTGTTGAATCTGTCCGGTGGACAAGAGAGAAACTATCTTGTAGCCTGAGGAGATTACTTCGCAAACCCACCTGTCGGAGATTAGTGCTGTCCACTGAGTCGCGAATTTGCGAAGACATCTCCCCACCCGAGAGCTGGGTGGGGGTGGACCTTCATGCGGACGCAAATTTGTCCGCAGGCTTATTGGGTATGCGGGACCAGGGATGCTTTTGTCCTTGGGCAGGCGCTTTATCGGCCTGGGGTCTTTTCCCTGTCGCCCTAGGGGGACGAAAAAAACACTTGTGTGCAGTAAAGGAGGGCCCTTGCCCTTGGCGTGGCCCCTTACCCTTGCTAATTTGGGGAAGCAAAGTGCTTTTACCTCCTGTGGCATCCTTGATGATGTCATCCAGAGAAGCCCCAAAAAGTCTGTCGCCCTTAAAAGGCAGATCCAACAGGGCTTTCTTGGAAGTCTGGTCCGCAGACCAGCCTTTTAGCCAGATCAGGCGGCGTATTGCTACTGCATAAACCAAAGTTTTAGACAGCAGGGGAATAGTATTCATGTCTGACTCGCAGACAAACCTAAGGCCATGGACCAACAGGTCGGCCAATGTTATCTCATCAGGAGGAGCATCTCGCTCCTTAACCCCTGGAGTAGCAATCTTGCCCATTCAGTAAGTGTGTGAGACACTAGGGCCCCCGCCAATGCCGGGCGTACTGCCGAGCCTACCACTGAGTATAGGTAGCAAGCGAGTGCTTCAGCCTTCTTATCCACAGGGTCCTAGAAAACAGGAGCCCCTTCTACAGGAATTGTGGTGGCTCTATTAAGTCTGGACACCGGAGGGTCCACTATAGGGGGGAGAGGTCCATTTCTTCAGAAAACTCTCCTCAAAAGGGGTACCGTACTGCAAACCTCTTTGGGGCTGTAAAGACCCTCAGTGGGTTCTCCCATTCCTTGTATAAGAGTTTATCAAAAGACACACAAGGGAACACCTTAGCAGTGCGGGCAGGTCTATGAAACCCAAGTGGACCGGAGTCTCTGCTGCTTCTGCAGTATTTTCCAATTTTAGCATATCCCGCACTGCAGTAATAAGGTCAGATACCAAAGCCGTCTCGCGTACTGACCTGGACTTGGAGTCATTCTCACTGTCCGGTCACGGTCTGCAGTCTCTGATGCGTCAGAATCTGGGCCCCGAGCCGTAGCTGGACCTGGTTCTGCACCAGAATTATCCCCAGAAGCTTGCAGGGGATGGGGCGTTTACTACCCCCTGTATTCCCGTGTGCTGCTTCCACCCTGGCAGCAAACGCCTCTAGGATTGCAGTCATAGCGTTCATAGACACCTCAGGGGCACCAGCTGCTAAATCTGGTGTTTCAGGGGAGAAGACATCTGGCTCAGATGCCACGCTGACACTCACAGGGCTCCAGGCAAGATATCAATAGGCCACCCTCCTGTGCTGCAGAGAGGCCGGGTCACCCAGAGGACTCACCACCCTAGATAGGTACTGCTATGCTGCGCCTGTGATGCTGTCCCCCTGCTGCTGTGTCGGTCTGCTTCTTTTATCAGCACTTCCTGTGTGAATTTTCGCGCCAGTGTAATGCACCCTAGAGGCCAGAGGCTCTCGAAAAATGGTTGCCAAAAACGTCTGTATGGAAGATAATGTGGGCTCTAAGAAAATGGCCGCCGACAGAAGATAGAGGTCAAGCAGCCATAGCCCACAAAAAGATGGCCGCCGAACAGCAATATCTGCATACAGGGTGGACAAACATGGCCGCCGATCAGCTGATAGGGGCCAGTGGGTGTGGCCGAACCACAGGAAGATGGCCGCCGGGCAGTCACAAGAGGCCAAACTTGGCATGGACCACCTCAAAATGGCCGCCGACAGCATGGAGGAGGAAGGACACAAACACAGGTAAGAAAAAATTACATTTCTTTTAAATGTTAGTTACAGCCAGCCCCGCTCCAGTGGGACCCCCAGCACCCAGCAACCTTTAGCTAGAAGCCCAGGGAGGAGGGAAAGGCAGGGAGAGAGGGAAGAAAGGGGCCACAACCACTTACTTGATCTCTCCAGGAATGTCCAGCTAAATCACCCAGCCGAGGCAGGGGAGTTTTACTTACCTATCCTGCATGTATTCTGCTGGAAGACATTCCAAACAGATCATCGTCCGCGCACGGAAGGTGACTGTTGGCCAGGCATGCTGTGATTGGACCCAGAAGGGACGATCATATGTATGCCCTGGAGCATGACGCTTACCGGACAGGCTGCTGCAACTCGGCCGTAAGGTCAGCCGAAGCTGAGCGGTCCGATGCAAGCCTTGGAGCGTAAGCTCACCGGCCAGGCTGCTGCGACTCGGCCGTAAGGTCAGCCGAAGCTGAGCGGTCCGATGCAGGCCCTGGAGCGTAGGCTCACCGGCCACCCGTGGAGCGACGGGCATGTCGTGGAAAACCCAGCGCGTAGCTAGGGTCGGCACACGCTCGATGGCCGAAACTGGGGAGACTACAAGGATCGAGGATCCAGCCTGTCACCCAGTCGGCAGTTGATCGAAGATCGCAGGAAACAACAAATGTAGCAAAATATATATATATATATATATATATATATATATATCTCTTTTTCCCCCGGACCAATGGGCCCGAAGGGAGCCATGTCCTACTCCTTGCTAGACAGAAAAAAACTGATCTGCGAAGATGCAGACTGAGAGGGTATACCCAGAGGGTCCGCCCCCTGGGCGGTACTGTAGAAGGTGTGATGCAACACTTTTTACAAGTTTTTCTGCCTAGTCACTCCTAATTAACGGATAATACCCACTTTGTCAATAGAGAAGCTGTGTCGGTCCATGGACGAAAGAGTAATAAATGTTTTTTCCAATTTTTTTTCTTCCAATTTTTGCAAAAAAAAAAAATATAGGGCGGAACTCCACTTTAATGCATTAGGTGAAAAACCATGAGGGTTTACAACCCCTTTAGGGCTGACCCGCTGCATACGTGTGGCCATGGGGAACGGCTCGCAGCACAGTATGTAAGCTTGCAATTGGGAGCTTCCAATCATGTGACTGCTTTGACAGCCAATGGCAGCAGTCACCTGGTCTGAAAGCCGGCCTCCTGGCACTAAGACCCCGTTGAGGGCTGGTGGGGTGATGTCAAAAAGGAATAAAAAAAAATAAAAAAATCAAACAAACACATTTTATAATAAATTCCAGTGCTATAATTTATTTTTCAAAATTGATAAATTTGTACATAAAAAGGGAATACTCAATCCATTAAAGACAAAAAAAAAAAAAAAACGGACTTGAAAATAGAAGCATATGTTATTAAAAAACAAAAGAAAACATACATTTGATCAGAACGTAATCTGCCCATTTGTCAGCCATATTGTGAAACACAACAAACCGCCACGCGAGACAAAATTTATGTACAAAAAGTGATTGTTAAATAAGGCTTTTCACAACCAGAAAATTGGATTCAGATTTTTTTCTTTATCCAACGTTAGAAAAAAATTAAGGTGTGTGAACTCGAGTATCGGACATTCATAGTACTATGTGCTGAGAAATGGCGCAGGGACCCCGACGGCGGTTTCATAGCCCTCCGCAACCAGAGGTAGATACAAACTGGAGAGGCAAGTGCTTTGACGCAGGTGCTGCGGACCGCTGGCTATGGAACCGTCCTCAGGATTGGGTGGCGTTTTTTTTTTTTTTTTCGGGAAACAATTTTCTAAGATTTCCCTTCACGTTTGTAGTCATAAGAGAACCGTTCTCAGACAGTGAGAAAGCCAACAAAGGAAAAAAAGTGATAATGTAACAGACGTTTTTTTTTTTTTTACAAAAGGAGTCACAATCTTGTTTGCGATCTTTGTTGGGCATGTAGGTCACTTCGGGTAAAATGGCCATAACTGAGGTCATTCATCCTCCCACAGCCACTGTGATATAAAAAGAGTACCTGTTGTCTATGGAGGCAGCTAGCGCTCAGATTGGTGGCCTACTGGTTCGCTAGGAAGAAAATTTGCTGGAGGCATTTGGCATATTGTGCCACTATCTACTAAAATTCTAGATATTAAAAAACGACAGCATAAAAAACACCTTTGGTGCACCAGAATCCTGTTGTAGTCATGTGATCATTAAACACCTAGGCATCTGGTTATGCCATCTCCGCTGAAAAGATCGGCATTCATGTAAAACTTCTGACCCTTCCTATTCAGACCGGGTTCACGTACACTATATTACCAAAAGTATTGGGACACCTGCCTTTACACGCACATGAACGTTAATGGCATCCGAGTCTTAGTCCGTAGGGCTCAATATTGAGTTGGCCCCGCCCTTTGCAGCTATAACACCTTCAACTCTTCTGGGAAGGCTGTACACAAGGTTTAGGAATGTGTCTATGGGAATGTTTGACCATTCTTCCAGAAGAGCATTTGTGAGGCCAGGCACTGAAGACGAGAAGGCCTGGTTCGCAGTCTCCGCTCTAATTCATCCCAAAGGTGTTCCATCGGGTTGAGGCCAGTCAAGTTCCTCCACCCCAAACTCGCTCATCCATGTCTTTATTGACCTTGCTTTGTGCACTGGTGTGCAGTCATGTTGGAACAGGAAGAGGCCGTCCCCCAAACTGTTCCCACAAAGTTGGGGGCATGAAATTGTCCAAAAATGTCTTGGTATATCGACACCTTAAAGCCCTGCACACACAATCGGATTTCCTATGGATTCTAATCCGATGGATTTTTCGATCGGAAATCCGATGAAGCCGACTTCCATCAGTCTTGCCTACACACCATCAGTCAAAAATCCAACCATCCCAAACGTCGTGACGTAAAACACTCCGACAAGCCGAGAAGAATGAAGTTCAATGCTTCTGAGCATGCGTGGGTTTTTTGTCCGATAGGAAATTACGATCGTCTGTGTGGAATTCTATCGTTTTTTTCCCCCCATCGGATAAATTTAAAACATGTTCTATTTTTTCTCACCGATGGAAAAAAAAAAAAGACTGATGGGGCCCATACACTACACTATCGGTTTGTCCGATGAGAAAAGTCCATCGGACTGTTTTCATCGGTAAAACCGATCGTGTGTACACGGCATAAGAGTTCCCTTCACTGGAACCAAGGGGCCAAGCCCAACCCTTGAAAAACAACCCCCACACCATAACCCCCCCTCCAGTGCACAAAGCAAGGTCCATAAAGACACGGATGAGCGAGTTTGGGGTGAGGGAACTTGACTGTCCTGACCTCAACACGATGGAACACCTTTTGGATGAATTGGAGCGGAGACTGCGAGCCAGAGAATGTTCAAACATTCCCATAGACACACTCCTAAACCTTGTTGACAGCCTTCCCAGAAGAGTTGAAGCTCTAAAGGGTGGGCCAACGCAACAATGAACCCTACGGACTAAGACGCCATTAATGCGTGTGTAAAGGCAGGCGTCCCAATACTTTTGGGAATAGAGTATGTGTAGCCGCGGTTTCGTGCCTGGGGTCTGGTGCGTTACGGTTAACCGGTTCCGGTGCGATTTAGGTCTGAATTTTTGCCTGAATTTGCACTTGAATTGGACCCAAAAAAAGCACAGGACCCTTTCGCAATCAGCACCGTGGCCACCCCAGACCTTTGTGAACTGGTTCATTTGAGAGCTGGTCACAATTGCATGTCATGCGAATTGGATGGGGTGAAAACTGAATCCAATTCGCACATATACGAACCCGGCCTCACAGGTGTTTTGAGTTAATTAGCCGATTAGAGTGAGAGACCACGAGTCATATGGGAACCTGGCCTCAAAGTTCTTGTGATTACAATGCCTAGGCAATTAGTCATGTGACCAATGCTTTAGTGGTAAATATATTTTATTGCATTGAAGTGTATGTAAATAGCTTCAAAAAGGGACGGCAACAACAGCCTTGCATCTAAACAGCCTAAGTGAGTGGGGTGGGCATCATGGAAGTTGGGGGGAGGGTCTCCTTTGAATGTAGGTTGAATACCAATAGAGCTGCTCCATCACACAGGCAAGCTTCAAAAAAAGTCAATGTGACTCCCACAATAAATGTACCAATACATGTTCAGTCAGCTAGCACAGATTTATACAAGAAAAAAAAATTGTATTTTTACAAAACTCTGCTGGAAATCCCATGTCTGCAATCCAGCGTGGACACGCCAGGGCGCCAAGCACACAGTCCCCCCCCCCTATCTATGGTAGCCGGCGGCACTTCTGCAGAGGACCGTCGCTTTGCTGGACGTCGCTCGCGTCCGCTGGACGTCTCAAGTAGGGATATAAAGCTCCAAAGTGTCATTTAGTCCCTATGTGACCTACACAGCACACAGTTGTGGAAACCAATGGCTTGAGCGCCCCCTTTTGGGCCAAAAAATATTTTTTTTTAAAAGAAAACGAGCAAATCGGGAGTAACAAAAATACAGCAAAAAAAAATACCGTTTGCTCTTTGCACGTTTTTTTAAGCTTCACGTTTACATTTCGGCTCAAATAGTTTTACCATTCTTAGCAACAAGATATAACCAGACTATAGGAATTCATATTCATTCATATGTAGTATATATACACACATTGACATTTAGTGTACCTGCTCTTTCCTGACATGTCTGAATAAAAGGATGGGCAGCAGATTCGTAAACTTTGTAGATAGTTTGTATTACCTCATCTCTTATGCTTGTACAGGCTGTACAGTAGAATATGTAAATGTATTAAGTTATGGACATGTGATCAACCTAACCCTTACCACCAGCTCCCACGAGCCCTTTAAGGCACTTCCCCAGCTTCCTGATCATGTGATTGGCTGTTACAGCAATCACATGACTAGAAGCTATCCTAAAAGCTCCTAATTGGATATAGTGAAGAGAAGCAATCGGCGATCACAGTACGAGGGGCGCGCCGAGGGAGCGCGACCACAGTACTAGGGGCGCGCCGAGGGAGCGCGACCACAGTACTAGGGGCGCGCCGAGGGAGCGCGACCACAGTACTAGGGGCGCGCCGAGGGAGCGCGACCACAGTACTAGGGGCGCGCCGAGGGAGCGCGACCACAGTACTAGGGGCGCGCCGAGGGAGCGCGCTCCCATCATTCAAAAGGGACGCCAGCTGTGCGCAACATGGCATTACAACCCCTTCGCTCAATGCAAGTCTACAGTCAAAACTGTCTACAGTGAAAAGGTGGGCAAGCTTGGACCTCCAGCCATTGGAACACTACAAGTCCCATGATGCACCCCAACAGGCATGACTCCCACAGTCCGGATGGAATTTGTAGCTTCACCACAGCTGGAGTGCCGAGGCTGCCTATCCTTCCCATTGGCCTTCAAACGAGACTCTCTAGAGCTGGTCAAACACGTGGCAATGTTCAGTGGATTTCAATCACCTTCAAATGAACGGGAACCACACACAAGACAGCAAGTAATCACCAGAAACGAAGAAATCCACTACCCACGAGTTCAGTTGACCAACCAGAGTTTGAATGAGGACTGTAAAAAACAGGCAATTTTTGGATCTTGACGCCCATTTTACATCTTCAATTGCTTTGAGGTTTCAAAAACGAAAAAAGGATCAAAAAAGTATGATGGCTTTATCAAACTGTCACCTGTCTGGTCAGCTCAAGTGATCTCCTCCACACTTCTCATAACAGTTCTGCAAGGACATGGACTGTGCCGTCTGACATACAGTGAGCCACTAGAGAAGTCCTTCTCAACCAGGGCTCCATGTAACACTAGAGTTCCTCCAGGGGTTCCCAAGGGTTCCTTGAGCAATTCTTGCCCTTCAGATAAGTTCCCACTGACACCATTCATCTTTTTAGCTATCCATAAAGGGAGTAATTCTTCCCAATGGCCACAAGTGTAAGAAGAAGCATTCTCTGCAGAGAACATCACATTAATGGAACGTAAGTTCCAGATATAGCAACTATTAGCAGGGGTTCCCTGAGACAGGAAAGTTACTTTAAGGGTTCCTTCATGTTTAAAAAAGGTTGAAAAAAAGCTGCATAACCAAAATTTTGATCTTGGGTTATAAAAGAATGACCAATATTATCCTATGATCAAATACATCACAAAATATAAATGTAAAATAATTACATTGATACATTTTTATTAAAGTTTTTAAACAAACAAAATATGTGCTCGCTTTCATCTTCAAAGCGTCAGCAAAGTAGAAATTTATAGAACATTAACTTAAAGAAAAGCTAGCCTAGCACACCTATCCAGGGGCAGTAAAAAAAAATTATATATACAAAAAAAAAAAAAAAAAAAAAGTAAAAACAATACAAAATAAGTACAATAAGAGCCGATTCACACTGGGGCGACTCAGCCGCCTGACAAGTCACGCTCCGCTCTATTCAATGGAACCGTTCTAATAGGAGTGACACAAGTGGCTCCGACTTAGAAAGAGGTTCCTGTACGACTTTGGGGGCGACTTGCATTGACTTCAATACAGAAGTCATTTTGCAAGTTGCCTCTCAAGTCGTCTTGAGATCGCCTTGCCGAGTCGCCCCCAGAGTCGTGCCGCCCCTGTGTGAACCGGCTCGAAGGGCAGATTAAGCCGACTCTATTAGAGTCATGGTTTGTATTTTGGGATCTGAAGGCGTCTGTGGTCCTTGGATAATTTTGGTGATCATATACGCCATGTGGTGAGATCTGACCATCTAATTTTCTTAGGGTTCACGGCCAGTAATCATTTTTTTTGAAACAATTGGATATATATCGGATAGCCCAGGCACCACATCCTAATGTTAGAAATCCTACTATTTTATACCCACAATGGACTCCTGAGATGCCCCTGAAGAAAGCAACACCAATACAATATTAAAAACTTGGGGGAAGTACACTCCCCTTTACAATTTTATTAGCAAGGATAATTAAAACTGGACATGAACCAACCTACCAGTTTATAAAAAAAAAAAAAAAGACAAAAGATTACTTAAAAAAACTGTATCCTCACCATAACTGTATACCGAACACGTATTTGACAAACGATATCCAATATGGGGTAAAAAAAATCCCCTCGATTAATAGGACATTCACTTTAATGGTGAACACAAGTCCTCTACATGTTTCAATTCCTGCTTCTTCAGGACGACAGTAGATGGGAAGGCCGCCCTTTCATCTTTAGAAAAATACAACATTGCGCTGGGCACAGCAAGGCTGAATCCCTCGAGCAGGACAACCTGGGAACCAAGGTAGTTGAGGGCAGGTATCCCCCACATGAGGACTCGGGGAGCATGCAGGGATCCTCAGCTTTCTAGCCAGGACAAGGAGGAAGGTGAAAAGAGAAAATACACCATCTGCTATATCATACATTTTTGGAGAATCACCAAGGGGGATATGGTGAGAGAAAAATGTGGCATCATCTCCCCCCCCCCCCCAGGATTGGGGCACCACCAGTGCAGAGCTTGCTCAGGAATGGCAGCAGGCAGGTGTGAGTACATCGGCATGCACAGTGAGAAGACTGAGGATGGCCTGGTGTCATGAAGGGCAGCAAAAAAGCAAATTCTCTCCAGGAAACACATCAGGGACAGACTGATATTCTGCAAAGGGTACAGGGATTGGACTGCTGAGGACTGGGGTAGTCATTTTCTCTGATGAATCCCCTGGAACCCCCCACACAAATTCTGACAAACTCCAAGCATTGATTATGTAATGATGGGCTGCCATCAGTCAGGATGTGGCCTAGGATTTGATTGACAGCATGTCGGGGGGGGGGGGGGGGATTCATCCTGTGTCTAAGGTGGGAACACTTCTTACTGGTCATAAAGATTTCACCAAGAGCCTATTAACTCAACAATCCTTTGTCCAAGGTGGAAGAAACACGTCCTACTGGAGTTAAAAGGTTTAGCCAAGTACCAATCCGAGCCAAGGATCCTACGTCTAAGGTAGAACACATCCTACTATGCAGAAAGGTTTCACCAAGAGCCTAAAGAAAACCCCAGAGTTTGAGTCCAAGATGGGAACTTTTCCTACTGTGCAGAAAGGTTTCACGAAGAGCCTATACTAACCCCAACAATCCCATTTCCAAAGTGGCAGCACTTCCTATTGAGAAGCAAGACTTCACCAAAAATCTATTCAAGCCAACAATCCCGTGTCTATGGTGCAAACACTTCCTACTGGGCATAAAAAGGTTTCACCAAAAGCCTATAATAACCCAACAATCCTGTGTCTAAGGTGGGAACACTTCCTACTGAGTAGAAAGGTTACACCAAATACCAATCCAAGACAAGGATCCTACCTCTAGGGTGGGAACACTTCCTACTGGGCATAAAGGTTTCACCAAGAGCCTGTAGAAAACCAGAGTTCCCAAGTCTAAGGTAGGAACTCTTCCTACTGTGCAGAAAGGTTTCACCAAGAGCCTAAGACAACAATGCTGTGTCTAATGTGTGAACACTTCTTACTGGGCAGAAGAGGTTTCACCAAGAGCCTACAAAAACCCAACGATCGGTGTCTATGGTGGGAACACTTCGTACTTGGCATAAAAGGTTTCACCAAGAGCCTAAAATAACTCACTCAGTTGTACTGAGTCTAAAGGTAGGGATATTTCATATAGGCTATTTCACCAATGGCCTATACTAACCCAAAGATCCTGTGTCCAAGGTGGGAGTGCATCCTACTGGCCAGAAAGAGCACCAAGAACCTATCCAAGCCAACAATCCTTTGTCTAAGTTGAGAATACTTCCTACTGGAAAGAAAGTTTTCACCAAGAGCCTACAGGAACCCAATGATTCAGTGTCTAATGTGGGAACACTTCCTGCTAAAAAGGTTTCACCAAGAGTCTGTAGCAACCCAACAATATTATGTCTAAGGTGGCCAAACGTCATACTAAAAAGGTTTCACCAAGAGCCTGTACACGCATAACAAAAATGAGATAGGTAATTAACACGTATTTACAAAGGTCATGACTTTACTGCCCAATCTTAAAGGATCACTACAGGTTTTGTCAAAGTCAGAGGCCAAGAAATAGAACTGCTAATTATAATGCTTTACCTTTAGTTTCAGACTAAGCCATTCCTGGTCTGGCCCGCGTGAGTTACCGATCCCGTGCTGGCACGTTCTAGCTCAGTATCTAATTTCTTGCTCACGCTCCTCGTCTCCAAGAGTTTTTTTTTTTTTTATAATCTTCATTCATTAAACACGGGGAGGAGAGTTCTATATTGTGATAGGTCACAGTAAATAATGCGTGACCTGCGCACCTTCTATCCCTACTGGACACTAGGGGGTGTGCAAGAGCAATGAGTTACAAAAACTATAGCATTTAAAGCACCAGGATCCGCGTGGGCCGGCCAGTTCTAATAAAACGTGGTCTAAACTAAGGGTAAAGAAGTAAAAACTAAATTTATGTCCCCCAACTTCAACAAGACATAACATCGAATAAAAAAAAATATTGTGAAATGTGCAGCTGGACTACAAGTCCCCCTCCCCAAAGTCTGGCCCACACATTAAAGGTGTCAAAACACCCCCTGCGCGCCCCCCCCCCAAAAAAAAATACATAATGCATTATACAGTCGCAAATGAATATTTACAAGAAGCTATATAAAATGTAAATCTCGTGGGAAAACAACCGAGTAGCTTCTACTTCAATCTTGCCCTTGCTTTTTGCAGTGTGTGAGTGGAGGAGGGGTAAGCCTGTGTGTGCAGGGGGGTCTGATGTAGGTGTGCTTTGGCAATAAGTCACAGCGGTTACATAATGCAGCACTTGTTCTTGTGGTTGTGCGGGTCTTTGAATCGTAGCCTCTGCTTTGGCCGGTATTTCTCCAAGTAAGTCAGCTGCTTGCTGTTGATGGCGCCCCGCCGTTTCCTGTAAGAAAAAGAACAAAGGCTCTTGAGGTTTCTAAACAGGGATTCCTTCAGGTTTTGCACAGTTATAGCGGTTCCTCTACTGGACTGAAATGGCTTCCTCTGATATCACTGCACACTGTAAGCTTCTCATCATGTGCATTAGAAGCTGCAGCAAGCCAGATAGAACCCCGCCTCATTTCCTGTCTGGAGGACGTCCAGCATAACTGGCCCTTTCCTCCCCCAGCCTGACTGTCCCTGGCCCCACCATGAAAAGGAAAATACTAGCAGATTAAACTTCAAGTGTTTGTAAAGATTTTTTATTTTGTTTCAAATAACAAACATCTCACTTAAAGCCAGGGGGTGACTTAGGATCCGACTTCAGGTCGCCCGACATGAGAAAATCAATGGAAGTGAATGGAGCTGTCTTAAGGCACACTACTGCAGTCGCTCCGACTTCAGAAAAGGTTCCTGTACTACTTCAATCCGACTTCTAGGCGACCTGTACCCATTGATTTCAATTGAAGTCGCCTCCAAAGTCGGATCCCCTGTCTTAAAGTGGTTGTAAACCCACTTTTCGTTTTTTTTTTTTCCCCACCTGCAAGAGAAAGGCATAATGAGCTAGTATGACTAGCATATTAGCTCATTATGTACCACTTACCTTAGATCAGGGCCCCCGAAGCAGTCCGCGTCCCTCCATCTAGACGCATCCATCGCTGCGGCGATAGCCGGAATGTTAGTTCCGGGTATCGCCGCACCAGCCAATCACAGCGCCGCTCCGGCGCTGTGATTGGCCGGAGCGGCGAAGACGTGACTCTGCGCATGACCCGTCGAATTTGGCTACGTCGTCGAATACTGCGACCTAGCCGAATTTGTGAATGGGATTAACCCCATGCGCATGACGTCACCGCATTTAAATGCAAATATCTCCTTAACCGTGTAGGTTAAGGAGATATTTCATGCACCTACAGGTAAGCCTTAATCTAGGCTTACCTGTAGGTGTTTGTTTAGAAAGTGGGTTTACAACCACTTTAACTGAAGCAACTTTACAGGAAGAGAAAATAGTTTTCTCAGGCAAACCCCTCCCCTCCCACAGAGCTGATTATTCTTTGATTGGCCACTGGAAAAGTCCCCTGTCCTGGAGGCGCCTTCAAGTCGTGTTGCAAGTCGCCCACAAATCCGAGTTGCCCCTGTGTGAACCGGCTCTGTGCAAGGTTTTTGCCTCACTTAGAGCCGTTGGCAGCCCTGGCAGCGCTCCTGGCTGAAAAACCTCAAAAATGTACAACTCCTTTTAGTGTTCCACATCAATAAGCGGGCACTTTCGCCCCCTTCCTTCCCAGACCAAATTTTCAGCTTTCAGCGCTCTCGCACTTCCAATGAGAATTGCGCGGTCATGCAACGCTGTACCCAATTGAAATTGTTATCATTTTGTTCACACAAATAGAGATTTCTTTTGGTGGTATTTAGTCACGACTCCGTTTTTTATTTTTTGCGATAAAAGCGAAAAAAGAGCGGAAATTTGGAACAATATTTTCTTCTATTTTAAAAAGAATCCAATAAAATCGAATTTTGTCATAAATTTAAGACCAAATTTAATCTGCTACATGTCTTTGGTAAAAAAAAAAAAATCCCGTTAAGTGTTTAGTAATTGGTTCGTGTAATCACGGACAGATGTACGCAGATGATCATGTACAGATACGCGCAGGTGATCACGGACATGTGTGCAGATGATCATTGGGACATATGTGGGGGACAGGTGTTTTTACTGTGTGGGGACACTAGGATGGTGATCAGTGTGTAAAAAGCTGTAAAAACAGTTCATACTCACTGATCACCAGCCGGCTGCAGTGATCCGTTCTCCCCACTGATAACTTCTGTGTGAGGAGAGGAGAGCCGATCGCCTAGCAACCAGCTCTTTATTTACATCACATGACGGCTGTGATTGGACAAGGCCGTCATGTGATCAGGAGGGCCAATCAGAGCCCTCCTGCCGATCGGAGATGCGCCGTGTCAGGGTGACACGAGCGCATCGGAATCGCGCCGCTGAACGGGCACGCGACACCCCTCCTTCTGAAGGATGTTCCTGAACGTCCACTCAGGAGGAAGCGCCCACCTGGCCGTATATGTACAGTGGCCGGGTGGGAAGTGGTTAAGTGGAACTAAACCCTCCTATTGTTTTCAGCCAAGGAAGCTTCCATCTTGGCCTGTGTTTGATCTACTACCATTATGCTTCACATGCGACCAGTTATGACTCCAGCCATTGGATGGTTTGAAAGTTTGGCTGATTGAACTGGCTGTTACATTCCTGACACATTGCGGGAGTGCAACGGTTTGTTTTTATTTTTTTAACGGATGGGCTTAGTTCTGCTTTAAAGCAAAATATCACTCCTTTCATTTTGGATGAAAGGGGGGGGGGGGGGGAGACTCCTTAATTTGGTTTCAACTTCTGCCTGTGTCCCCCGCTGAGATCATCTTTTACTTCCTGTGCTGTAGATGCAAGAGGAGATCTCCCTAAAATGCTGGAAAACGATCTCTTTAAAATTGTCACAGATGTCCGATTTTGAGAGATCACCTTGCCTTCTGTTCAGGGATGGTGAGAACCACTCATAATGGGCACAGCAGCTGTACAAACTCAGGAACTCAGCACAGGGATGGTGAGAACCCCTCATAATGGGCACATCAGGTGTACATACCCAGGAACTCAGCACAGGGATGGTGGGAACCCCCCAGAATGGGCACAGCAGCTGCACAGACCCGGGAACTCAGCACAGGGATGGTGGGAACCCCTCATAATGGGCACAGCAGCTGCACAGACCCAGGAACTCAGCACAGGGATGGTGGGAACCCCTCATACTAAGAGTCCCTGAGAATAAGCAGAGGCTGTCCAGTACTTCTAACCTACCAATTTCTACCAAACACAGATATCAGTTTTGGGAGGACAGACCCCTTAGATCGGCCAATAACAAACATTTCCACATATTCAGCAGCCTGTGGAGTCCTCATCCTCTAGCTGTAATATGGGAAGACGGTGACATGCTCTCTCATACAGGACGACAGCTCAGCCATAGGGAAGAATTAGCCAATGTGAACTCCAATCCTCCCTGCAGCAGAGATCATGTGACCAAATGTCCATGCTTTTGGCTATGAGAGAAGCACTGAATGGAGCCTGGAGGAGCATTTTAGCCCTTTATTACAGGAAGCTTGTAAATATAGCTGCAGTCCTAGAAGAGAAAGGTGGAGCCAGGATACAAAGCGACAGATACTCACAGCCGGATGAACTGAATGGCATCTTCGTACTTCATTCCGCTCTCTATAAGGGCGAGGGCCACGAGGACAGGAGCTCTGCAAAGGAAAAAACAACTACTAAGAAACAGAAAGGAACATACCATATTGTAAAATATATTAGCTTTTTTTTTCCCCCCATTATATTTTTTTATCATTTTATTATTTTTAGTTTTATAGTTCCTACTTTGTTTCATTTTTTTGCAAGATGATTGCTTGCAGTCTGTATTTGCAATTTGGTCAGGAATGTGACACAGGGTCCCAACCCCCCAGTATCCCCGCCCACTACCCCTAAGTCCCCGCCTCTCCCACAGCCCCCCCACTCTGTGCAGCCCCCCCGCTACACCGATCTCCATGCAGCCCCCCCCGCCTCTCATGCTACACCGCACTCGGCAGCCCACCCCCTGCCTCTCGCGCTACACCGCACTCGGCAGCCCCCCCGCTACGCCTCCCCCCCCACTGCAAACCCACCCGCCTCTCCCGCCGCCCCCGTCTCTCCCGGAGCCCCCCCTCGCCTCTCCCGCTACCCCACACTGTGCAGCCCCCCACCTCACCGCACTCTGTGCAGCCCCCCGCCTCACCCGCTACTCGGCAGCCTCTCGCGCTACACCGCACTCGGCAGCCCCAACCCCCCCGCCTCTCCCGCTACCCCACACTGTGCAGCCCCCCGCCTCACCCGCTACACGGCACTCTGTGCAGCCCCCCCGCTACACCGCACTTGGCAACCCCCCGTCCCTCGTGCTACACCGCACTCGGCAGCCCCCCCCGTCCCTCGCGCTACACCGCACTCGGCAGCCCCCCCGCCTCTCACGCTACACCGCACTCGACAGCCCCCGCGCCTCTCGCGCTTAACCGCATTCGGCAGCCCCCCGCCTCTCCTGCACTCTGCAAACCCCCCCGCCTCACAGCCCCCCGCTACACCGCGCACTATGCAGCCCCCCCGCTACACCGCACACTATGCAGCCCCCACCGCCTCTCCCGCTACCCCGCACTCTGCAGCCCCCCGCCTCTCCCGCACCCTGCACTCTGCAGCCCCCCGCCTCTCCCGCACACTGCAGCTCTCCCGCATGCTGCAGCCCCCCCCGCACTCTGCAGCCCCCGCCTCTGCCATGACCCTACAGAGAAGCGGAGCAAGTGGGGACCCAGGGTTAGGAAGCCGTTGGACTGAGGTGTCCACAGGCAGCCCCCTGATGCCCCCCTTTTACTGATCTTAAAGGGGCCACACTGGAGGACTGCCTGTACCTCCCAATTGGTGGCCCTGCTTCTGCATGCTTACACTAGGACCAGAGCGTACCCGTGTACAGCTGCATCCTGCAATTCATTTGTACAAGAGGCTGTGTACAACACCTGGGGCTCATGGGGGCTGAAATAAGTCATGAATAAGGTGCATGAGCCCTAAATGGAAGATTTTTTATGAATAAAAATATGTTATATTAAAAGCTACTTTACTAAAGTTATAGAAAGACCAATATTTTTCCTCTTTGCAACAAGGAAATTTATTTTTAATTTTTTTTAAACGCCAGTCTACATTTTCTTCTATATACAGTAGATCCAGTATAGGAAACCAAGACAAGTCTTCATTTTGGTGTGCTGTAATCTCCTGCACAGCAGCACACAGGCCAGGAAAGACCGTCAGCACAAGGAGTCAACCAGACGCTGGCAAGAAACCGCCAATAAAAAGGCTCATCCTTTACTGGCAGATGTAGGTTAATGCAGTCGGCAGCATTGACAAATATTTGCAGGTAGAGGGAGCTCTTGTCAAACATCCTAGACCCACTAAAGTAGTTCTCCGCAGAGTGTTCATTTGCAAGGGAACCATATATATGGCACCAGGGATGCACTGATCCTGCAAAGTTAACCCTTCATGTTCTGAACCAAAAAAAAGAAAAAAAGGGGGATGAAACCCTGTGTGGCAGTAAAGCAATGGGATTTAGAGATTAGAGGCACCTGTAAATGTATATTATTTCTTTATTAATGTGTCCCCAGCATGCTGTATTGTATCAGAGAAAGTTCAGATTGTGGGCGGAGTCCATTAAATAAAACCGTTGGAAACGCTTAAAGCACTTGGCAGACCGCAGAGAAAGCCACCTACCTGCCCAGTCCGGCCACGCAGTGAACGGCTACACAGCAACCGGGATCTTCACAGAACTTTGCTTTCAGCAGATTTAACCAATCGTCAACGATTTTGGTTGGGGGAGGAGCTCCGTCATCGAACGGCCAATCCTAAAAGAAGAGAACCAATCAGATGAGATCCCTCTGTTCACCACTTTGCTCAGTTCTATCAATCAGGGAGAATCAGCATCACATGTGGGCGTTACCTATGCAAATACAGCCTGCCTAGGAACGCCCACTCCCCCAGACTGACTCAGCATCACCTATGCAAATACAGCCTGCCTAGGAACGCCCACTTCCCCAGACTGACTCAGCATAACATGTAGGAGTTACCTATGCAAATACAGCCGGCCTAGGAACGCCCACTTCCCCAGACTGACTCAGCATAACATGTGGGCGTTCCCTATGCAAATACAGTTTGCTAGGAACGCCCACTCCCCCAGACTGACTCAGCATCACATGTGGGTGTTACCTATGCAAATACAGCCTGCCTAGGAATGCCCACTCCTCCAGGCTGACTCAGCATCAGTCACTGCGGCGCGGTCTCTCGGAAGCTCGTCCGCAGCTGGGCCAATTAGAAAGCGCAGCGTGCTTCACGCATGTGCAGTAGGAAAGCGGCTGTGAAGTTGAAAGGCTTCACCGCTGGGTCCCCTTAATGAATGGCAGCAGCTGCACCTGACAGACAATCCAAAGATCGGCTTGGGGTGCAGACATTGCGGGCTCCCTGGACAGGCAAGTGCCCCTAAATTAAAAAAGTCAGCAGCTACAGCATTTTAATTATTTCCGCCCCCCCCGCCAAGCTGGAACTCCTCTTTAATTGGACAAATTACAGCAGAGATCCAGTAAATTCCAAGGGGTTCACACACACTAACACAATATATACATATATATATATATATATATATATATATATATATATATACACACACACATATACATATACATACATATACATACATACACACACACACACACACACACATATATGTCAGTGGAATGAATAGTGACCCATATCACACACACTTTTGCACTTGAGAACTGTTGCACTGACATAAATGAGAACTACCACCATTTTATTCTCCAGGGACACTGCTTTTAGAAAAGAATATGTTTGGAGGTTTTAACTAAACTTCAGGCCTAAAGTTTTTTATTTATTTTTTGTTTAACATAGAAGAGTTTTTGATTTACATAGAACACAAGTCACGACATTCGTATGGAACATATGTATAGTTTAAATGGAAATTACATTCTTAAATGTTAATAGCAAAACTAATATTTTTTAATCATGTAAAGAAAGTTATTACTGTTTAATACATTTGTATTGAACTATATTTCGCGTTTGATTGTTTTTTTTGCATGCGTTTAGAAAATAAAATTTTAGGAAGGAAAAACAAAAATTTTCTAAACGCATGCAAAAAAAAAAAAAAAAAAAAGCGCAATAATCAATAACACAAAATATAGTTCAATACAAAATTTATCAAACAGTAATCCCTTTCTTTACATGATGAAAAGATTATATATGTTTTGCTATTAACATTTAAAGTGGTTGTAAACCCTTCCAGACCCCTTTTACCTACAGGTGATCCTAGATTAAGGCTTACCTGTAGGTACAAGAAATAGCTCCTAAACCTACACGGTTTAGGAGATATTTGCAGAAAATACTGCACCGATGTCTACGACGCGCATCGGCGCAGGCACACCGAGCGTGCCGTTAGTGAAGGCGATCGTGCCATCACCGACGGCTCCCGGCACGCATGCGTGGGAGTGACGTCATTGTAGCTCCAGAGCCGCGATACCCGGAAGTCACTCCGGGAGTAATGGCGGCGACGGAGGAGGCGAACAAGGGCCGCGACATCAGGCAAGTACCTCATAATGAGCCAGTATGCTATGCAAAATACCAACCAAGCCGCTCTCTTCGGTCCTCCCAAGACCTCCTGCTCTCTAGCTTCCTTGTCACCTCCTCCCATGCTCGCCTCCAGGATTTCTCCAGAGCTTCTCCCATCCTTTGGAACTCCCTACCACAATCTGTCAGACTGTCCCCTAATCTATTCATCTTTAGACGATCCCTGAAAACCCTTCTCTTTAAAGAAGCCTATCCTGCTTCTAACTAATTCACCGTTTTACTTTCTCCATCAGCTCATCCCCCACAGCTTTTACCTTTTGTATCAATTGACCCTCCCTCCAAGATTGTAAGGTCTAACGAGCAGACGGATTCCTCTTGTACCAAATTGTATTGTAATTGTACTGTCTGCCCTCATTTTGTTAAGCACTGCGCAAACTGTTGGCGCTATATAAATCCATAATATTATTAATAATAATGTCTTGGTCTTGCAGGGTTTATTTTTTTTTTTTTCAGGAGGCTTTACTTCCTCTTTAAGAATGTAATTTCTATTCAAACTATACATAAGGTATCTTCCATATGAACGTTTTGACTTATGTTTTATGTAAAATAAGAACTCTTTCAATAAAAAAAAGTTTGTAAAAAAAAAAAAATTTGAAAAAAGTTGTTTTACATAAAAAAGCATAAGTCATAACATTCGTATGGAACATTATAACTACCGTATATACTCGAGTATAAGCCGAGTTTTTCAGCATTTTTTTGTGCTGAAAATGCCCCCCTCGGCTTATACTCGAGTCACCTTTTTACACCTGATCTCCCAGAATTTGGGGACCCGGTACCGGCCGGCCGTAGGTCCCCTGGCCCCCAAACTTGGCACACATGTAGGCCCACTTCATCTACAAGTGTGCAAAGTTTGTTGTCCGGGGGACCTACAGCCGGGGAGCACCGATTTTTCAAAGCCGGGCACCCCTTCCATAGACTCCCATGTTAAACGTCAGTCTAGGCATGGGCACAGTGAGGCATGCAGATGGACACCCTACGCTTATACTCGAGTCAATACATTTTCCCAGTTTGTGGTAAATTTAGGTGGCTCGGCTTATACTCAGGAAAAAAAAAAATTATATTTATATATACACACACACACACACACACACGTGTGTGTGTGCGTGTGTGCACGCGCGCGTGTGTGTATATATATATAATAAATATAAATTATACACACACACACACACACACACACACGAGTTTGAAAATAAATTACATTCTCAAATGCTAATAAATAGCAAAACATTTTTTCATCATGTAAAGAAAGGGATTACTGTTTGATAAATTTGTGTTTTACTATATTTCGTGTTATTGATTATTGTGCTTTTTTTTGCATGTGTTTAGAAAATAATTTTGTTTTTCCTTTCCTAAAATTTATTTTCTAAAACACACATGCACAAAAAAAAAAAAAAGTGCAAATATGGCCCTGGCAGTGAAAGTGTTAATCGCTTGGCCCCATTTGCATCTCATTGAATTTCATTTGCTTGTTTACTTCCTGCAGCGCGGGGAATGAGACCCAAGTATCCTAATTTTTTTGTTCTGATCGCTACAAATTCCTGAAATCAAAGCCTCGCATTTTATAGACAATGTCGGTAAACGGGTCTCCTCCGTTTGAGCGGGTGACGGCGGTAAACCACGGAAAGCGCATTTTCCAGCGAGCCGCGTAAACAGCGAGAGGACGAGCGTGTTGCCATCCGGGGATTATTCAGCCAGAAAGCCTTTCATTAGAGCGACAAATATAGCCCTGATCACGCTCTCCGGCAAGGTCTGCTATTTATAGCGCAATGTAAACAACGCCAGCGCTGCAGGAAAGGCCTTCGGCTCGGGGCTACAGAGACCGCGAGCTGCAGAGATGCCTTTCCTTCTCGTCGGCAAAGTGGCTACAGATCATAAATTGGATGACATTGAGCCGCTAAAGCCCTGCGTGCCATCAACTATTGCCACTTTTTTTTTTTTCTTTAATACAGGATACGGTTTTGTTTTTTTATTATTTTCTGCTGATCTCCTGCAGCCTCTTTCCGACACGTCCTGCAACCCTTTACTCTTATATCTTCTTTGTCGCTATTTAAATAAAAGGTGGTTGTGCCCAGAGTCCGGCTTTAATCCGAGTCTGCAATGTCCTCATGGTGCCTCTGGGGACGTCGGAGGAGATTCACTTGTGCCAGAGGGTATTAAAGCAACAAAGAATTAGAAAGCACATCGCTTCGCTGGTTCTGGAATTCCAAGGCTGAAGGGTGACAGACTGGAAAGAAAACCGAGCAAAAAATAAACTGGCAAAAGTTGGCACCACCAGCCTGGCATTAACCGAGTACACGGGACCGCCATCCAAACACCGCCCGCCATAGGAGCACAGAATACACCATCACATCACTCAGTATATATACACAAGGGCCACTCCACCCAGACATTATATTACAGTGATAGGTAAATGCTGGAGGGCTACACCTTTTTTTTATCCCCCAGGGGTCCTATTGGTGAGATGCCTGCCCTGGGCTCCCTGGTCTGTACATATGTTGTGCCCATTGTGAGGGGTTCCTACCATCCATGTGCCGAGTTTCCAGGTCTGAACACCTGCTGTGCTCATTGTGAGGGATTCCCACCATCCCTGTGCTGGGTTCCCCTGCTGTGCCCATTATGAGGGGTTCCCGTCATCCCTGTGCTGGCTTCCCGGGTCTGTACACCCGCTGTACCCATTATGAGGGGTTCCCACCATCCCTGTGCTGAGTTCCCGGGTCTGTACACCCGCTGTGCCCATTAGGAGGGGTTCTCACCATCCCTGTGCTGAGTTCCCAGGTCTGTACACCTGCTGTGCCCATTATGAGGGGTTCCCACCATCCCTGTGCTGAGTTCCTGGGTCTGTACACCTGCTGTGCCCATTATGAGGGGTTCCCACCATCCCTGTGCTGAGTTCCCAGGTCTGTACACCTGCTGTGCCCATTATGAGGGGTTCCCAGCATCCCTGTGCCGAGTTCCTGGGTCTGTACACCCGCTGTGCCCATCACTCAGCACACCTGTCACCACCTCCAAATAAAATGGCACCTTTTGCAGGACTGGCTCTTTACGAGCCAGCAGGAACCTTTAAAAGAAAAGCTGTAGCGCATTTTCTCCACCTACGCACCGAGTTATTATTGTATCTGAAAACCATTCTTAAGGCTTTTGCATTTTATCTACATGCGGTTCCATATTTTAGTCATCTGTATATCAGGGAATAGGGAGATCAGCTCAGCCACGACACCCAGAGGCATAGGAGAACATTTGGCCACGGGTCGAATACCTTGACACACCTGAGTCACCTGTCCCAGCCCCCAACTGGAGTTCTGGTCTAAACATAAATGCTTGGGGTCGGGGTTGGCAGAAAATATCAAGGGGGGGGGGGTGGGTCTTCTTCCTATGAGAGGGGACACCTGGCCGTTGTGCCTCCCACAATAGACTTGAGATAGTCACCTCATCTGGCCCAAAAATGTCTAGAATTAGGAGAGGGACTACCTACAAGATCTATATTCAGATCTACTAAGCAGGAATGAGAGTCTGCAGAGGCTGGGATGGGCAAAGCAGGACTTTTCTACTCTCCATAAAATCCCTTTTGTGGGATCCATTGGCGGACATAGAAGTCTTTGGCCTTTTTGGTTATGCCACCACCTACAATAAGATTGGACACTGGCAAACAAAAAAATTGTAGGTCAGCCCAGGCTAATGCCTCACTATCAGTCTCGTATTTTGCTGGTGTTCTAGAAGGATGGACATCTTTCTTCAACCTTGGGCATCAGTTTGTTTTCCTATATGCTCCCTCTGGTGGTGATGGCCGGTTCCCACACCAGGCGGAGGGGGGGGGGTTCGGCCTCATTTGGTGTCAAGTTTCAGGTGTTGGTCCTTTAACACCTGAAACTCCTTTGATGGAGATAGATGGGTCCCGTCCCCTGGGTCAATGATCATGCGCTGGGTACTACAAAACTGAGGCCATGCTGGTATTGAGAAGGGTTATCCTGTGTTGGCTTATAGTTTGTTTGCCAGTGTCCTCCTGTAGGTGGCAGTAGAACCTGAAAGTGAATAACTTCCTTAGACAGTCACATGAACAAGCGTCCGTGGGAGGAATGGTGCCCCCGTCAGTGGCGTCCGTGGGAGGAATGGTGCCCCCGTCAGTGGCGTCCGTGGGAGGAATGGTGCCCCCGTCAGTGGCGTCCGTGGGAGGAATGGTGCCCCCGTCAGTGGCGTCCGTGGGAGGAATGGTGCCCCCGTCAGTGGCGTCCGTGGGAGGAATGGTGCCCCCGTCAGTGGCGTCCGTGGGAGGAATGGTGCCCCCGTCAGTGGCGTCCGTGGGAGGAATGGTGCCCCCGTCAGTGGCGTCCGTGGGAGGAATGGTGCCCCCGTCAGTGGCGTCCGTGGGAGGAATGGTGCCCCCGTCAGTGGCGTCCGTGGGAGGAATGGTGCCCCAAGGGTTGGATAAAGGCAAGCAAAGTGCCACATCTGGCCCCGGGCCGCAGTTTGGAGACCACTGGTAGAGAGCAAGAACTTTTTCATCCTAGAACAGAGAATGCTTTAGAACTACAGCACATCCCGCTCCTCCCATCTCCATAACATAGGTGAAGAGGGGAACTGATCCGACTTCCTGGAATTTAAGTGATGCAGAGACAAAAGAATAAATAAAAAAATCCGCTCATTGGATTTCGGTCAGGATAATTTTTTTACACTTGGATATAGGAACACTTTTGATGGTATATTTGCAAGACAAAAGAGAAGATAAGAAGAAGAGTGATAATCAGCAGCTTGCACCTCCCACTATGGGGGGAATTTTCACTTACCATAACGGTGATGCCATCTTTCTCCAGGGGCGTCTTATCGTAGGTGATCTCGCACACTCTGACCACGGTGGTGGCCCCGTACTTCTTCAGATCCTGCATAAAACAACACAGATGGTGAGGACAACGCAAGGCAGGAGAAACGTGGAACTTCAACCAAATCTTCTGCTCTGAGCCGAGTGGGGAAGGTGGACAACTGAAGTTTGGGGAGATTTCTCTCACCTGCCATCCCTGTAACTACACAGGAAGTGGAGAGAAAAGTCTCCAAACACGGGCAGAGGTGACCTTCCCACTCTACTCAAAAAAACAACAACTTTTTGGCCTGGAGTTCCATCTAGAGCTTCATACACAAGAGGAAAATAAATATCTAGAAGGAGTTCACAGAACAAGGAAAGAAGGAGGTTCATTCTCATTGTCAAGGGCCCAATACACCCCATCATCTCAGCAGGGTCTTGTTAAATACCTTAAAGCTAAACTCTAACCTTAATAATCTCCATTTATTTTTTTAACAATTTTTCCATTCAGTGCAGTAACACACTCGGGGCCCAGGCTGTGTGATGGATCCCCAGGGGGCGGGTCAAAGACAGCCTGGGGCAGGAAGTTGGATGAATGACACGGATCGTCATTCAACTTGGAAGACTGGCGGCCTCTAGTGGTGAAGTACTAGAGAGGAAATCTCCACATTAAAAAAGCAAAAGCACTTCAACGGGCACTCTTACCCCTTCCTGCCCAGGTCAATATTTTAGCGCTGTCACACTTTGAATAAGAATTGCGCGGTCATGCAACACTGTACCCCATGACATTAACTTTTTATTTTTCACATAAATAGAGCTTTCTTTTGGTGGTAATCACCACTGGGGTTTTTTTTTTCTTTGATGGAAAAAAAAAAAAGCATTTTTATAAATTTGTTATAAAATTTTGCAAATAAATCTTTTATAAATTTAGCCCAAAATGTATTCAGCTACTTTTTTTTTTTGCAAAAAATAATCCGAATCAGTGTATATTATTTAGTCTGTAGTAAAGTTAGACAAACTATAATAGAGAGAAAAAAAAAATATATATAAAAAAATGTGTATATATATAGTGGGTAAGTATTCAGACCCCCTTAAATTTTTCACTCCGTTATATTGCAGCCATTTGCTAAAATTATTTAAAGTTCATTTTTTTTCCTCAATGTACACACAGCACCCCATATTGACAGAAAAACACAGAATTGTTGAAATTTTTGCAGATTTATTAACCACTTGACAACTGGGCACATAACCCCCTTCCTGCCCAGGCGAAATTTCAGGTTTCAGCGCCGTCACGCTTTGAATGACAATTGCGCGGTCGTGAGACGTGGCTTCCAAACAAAATTGACGTCCTTTTTTCCCACAAATAGAGCTTTCTTTTGGTGGTATTTGATAATTTCTGCGGTTTTTATTTTTTGCGCTATAAACAAAAATAGAGTGACAATTTTGAAATAAAAACACAATATTTTTTAATTTTTGCTATAATTAATATCCCATTTTTTTTTTTTTTAACTATTTTTTTCCTCAGTTTAGGCCGATACGTATTCTACATATTTTAGGTAAAAAATAAATAAAAAAAATAAAAAATCGCAATAAGCGTATAGTGATTGGTTTGCGCAAAAGTTATAGCGCCTACAAAATAGGGAATAGAATTATGATTTTTTTTTTTTTTTTACTAGTAATGGCGTCAATCTGCGATTTTTTTTTTTGTGACTGACATTATGGCGGACACATCGGACACTCGACACATTTTTGGGACCATTCACATTTATACAGCGAACAGTGCTATAAATATGCACTGATTACTGTACAAATGTGACTGGCAGGGAAGGGGTTAACCACTAGGGGGCGATCAAGGGGTTAATATGTTCCCTGCTAGATGTTCTTACTGTGGGGGGAGGGGACTGACTGGGGGAGGTGACCGATGGTTGTCCCTATGTACAAGGGACACACCATCCGTCTTCTCTCCCTCACAGGACGTGGATCTCTGTGTTTACACAGAGATCCACGTCCCTGGCTCTGTGACAGCCGATCGCTCGTACCTGGCGGACATCGCGGCCGCCAGGCACGCGCATCGGCACTCGCCTGACACAGCTTTTCCCTGATGCGCGCTCGCGGTGGCGCGCATGTAAATGGGAGGACGTCCATAGACGTCCTATCAGCAATTGACGACCGCTTTGCGGACGTCTTTTTCATATAGCCCGGGCGCGAAGTGGTTAAAAAAGAAAAACTGAAATATCACATGGTCCTAAGTATTCAGACCCTTTGCTGTGACACTCATATATATAACTCAGGTGCTGTCCATTTCTTCTGATCATCCTTGAGATGGTTCTACACCTTCATGTGAGTCCAGCTGTGTTTGATTATACTGATTGGACTTGATTAGGAAAGCCACACACCTGTCTATAGAAGACCTTACAGCTCACAGTGCATGTCAGAGCAAATGAGAATGAGGTCAAAGGAACTGCCTGAAGAGCTCAGAGACAGAATTGTGGCAAGGCACAGATCAGGCCAATGTTACAAAAAAAATTCTGCTGCACTTAAGGTTCCTAAGAGCACAGTGGTCTCCATAATCCTTAATGAGGTAAAGAAGAACCCAAAGATCACTGTGGCTGAGCTCCAGAGATGCAGTCGGGAGATGGGAGAAAGTTGTAGAAAGTCAACCATCACTGCAGCCCTCCACCATTCGGGGCTTTATGGCAGAGTGGCCCGACGGAAGCCTCTCCTCAGTGCAAGACAGATGAAAGCCGCATGGAGTTTGCTAAAAAAACACCTGAAGGACTCCAAGATGGTGAGAAATAAGATTCTCTGGTCTGATGAGACCAAGATAGAACTTTTTGGCCTTAATTCTAAGCGGTATGTGTGGAGAAAACCAGGCACTGCTCATCACCTGTCCAATACAGTCCCAACAGTGAAGCATGGTGGTGGCAGCATCATGCTGTGGGGGTGTTTTTCAGCTGCAGGGACAG
Organism: Rana muscosa; assembly: GCA_029206835.1. NCBI lineage: Eukaryota > Metazoa > Chordata > Amphibia > Anura > Ranidae > Rana > Rana muscosa. Next base: position 203,845,043 of record JARGYO010005626.1, on the reverse strand, counting down.
GACGACTGGTTGCTATCGAGGGAAAGATGAATGCGGCCAAGAACAGGGATATCCTGGACGAAAACCTTCTCCAGAGTGCTCAGGACCTCAGACTGGGCCGAAGGTTTACCTTCCAACAAGACAATGACCCTAAGCACACAGCTAAAATAATGGAGGAGCGGCTTTACAACAACTCCGTGACTGTTCTTGAATGGCCCAGCCAGAGCCCTGACTTAAACCCAATTGAGCATCTCTGGAGAGACCTAAAAATGGCCGCCCACCAACGTTTACCATCCAACCCGACAGAACTGGAGAGGATCTGCAAGGAGGAATGGCAGAGGATCCCCAAATCCAGGTGTGAAAAACTTGTTGCATCTTTCCCAAAAATACTCATCAAAAGGGTGCAAATACTAAATACTGAGCAAAGGGTCTGAATACTTAGGACCATGTGATATTTCACTTTTTATTTTTTAATAAATTTGCAAAAATGGTAACAATTCTGTGTTTTTCTGTCAATATGGGGTGCTGTGTGTACATTGAGGGAAAAAAATGAACTTAAATGATTTTAGCAAACGGCTGCAATATAACAAAGAGTGAAAAATTTAAGGGGGTCTGAATACTTTCCGTACCCAGTGTGTGTGTGTGTGTGTGTGTGTGTGTGTGTGTGTGTGTATATATATATATATCTTGCCTACAGTCAGGCATGGTGGTGGGAGTGTCATGGTCTGGGGCTGCATGAGTGCTGCCGGCACTGGGGGGCTACAGATCATTGAGGGAACCATGAATGCCAACATGTACTGTGACATACTGAAGCAGAGCATGATCCCCTCCCTTCAGAGACTGGTCCGCAGGGCAGTATTCCAACATAACGACCCCAAACACACCTCCAAGACCACCACTGCCTTGCTAAAGAAGCTGAGGGTAAAGGAGGAGGGGAAGAGGACTCCAGTGGCAACCTGTGAAGCTCTGGTGACCTCCATGCCCAAGAGGTGTTGGAAAATAATGGTGGCCACATAAAATATTGACACTTTGGCCCCAATTTGGACATTTTCACTTAGGGGTGTACTGACTTTTGTTTCCAGCGGTTTAGACATCAAGTCCACTCCCGCGGCTCATGAGCCCAAAAAAAAAAACAAAAAAAAAACTGTACCGGGGTTATGGCCGATATCTTCGTTCATAATCCCAGTAAACCTTGTATATATATTATACATATTGCGGTCAGCAAGTGGTTGAGTTGGCCATACACAGCTAATTGTTCTGTGTTCACCCAGCGGACTGAATGAAAATAAATCTGGATTCCTCCATCAACAAGGTGTAGCAATCTCCCCTACCGGGGAATTGTGTTGAGAGTGGGACCCAATTTTCCAACATTACCCTATTTATGAATGGGAAGGGTGGGGAAAGACGGGGGAAGGGTGGGGAAAGACGGGGGAAGGGTGGGGAAAGACGGGGGAAGGGTGGGGAAAGACGGGGGAAGGGTGGGGAAAGACGGGGGAAGGGTGGGGAAAGACGGGGGAAGGGTGGGGAAAGACGGGGGAATGGTGGGGAAAGACGGGGGAATGGGAAGGGTGGGGATGGGGGGGGAAAGACGGGGGAATGGGCAGGGTGGGGATGGGGGGGAAGGACGGGGGAATGGGCAGGGTGGGGATGGGGGGGAAAGACGGGGGAATGGGCAGGGTGGGGAAAGACGGGGGAATGGGCAGGGTGGGGAAAGACGGGGGAATGGGCAGGGTGGGGAAAGACGGGGGAATGGGCAGGGTGGGGAAAGACGGGGGAATGGGCAGGGTGGGGAAAGACGGGGGAATGGGCAGGGTGGGGAAAGACGGGGGAATGGGCAGGGTGGGGAAAGACGGGGGGAATGGGCAGGGTGGGGAAAGACGGGGGAATGGGCAGGGTGGGGAAAGACGGGGGAATGGGCAGGGTGGGGAAAGACGGGGGAATGGGCAGGGTGGGGAAAGACGGGGGAATGGGCAGGGTGGGGAAAGACGGGGGAATGGGCAGGGTGGGGAAAGACGGGGGAATGGGCAGGGTGGGGAAAGACGGGAGAATGGGCAGGGTGGGGAAGACGGGAGAATGGGCAGGGTGGGGAAAGACGGGAGAATGGGCAGGGTGGGGAAAGACGGGAGAATAGGCAGGGTGGGGAAAGACGGGAGAATGGGCAGGGTGGGGAAAGACGGGAGAATGGGCAGGGTGGGGAAAGACGGGAGAATGGGCAGGGTGGGGAAAGACGGGAGAATGGGCAGGGTGGGGAAAGACGGGAGAATGGGCAGGGTGGGGAAAGACAGGGGAGAATGGGCAGGGTGGGGAAAGACAGGGGAGAATGGGCAGGATGGGGAAAGACGGGGGAATGGGCAGGATGGGGAAAGACGGGGGATGGGCAGGATGGGGAAAGACGGGGGAATGGGCAGGATGGGGAAAGACGGGAGAATGGGCAGGATGGGGAAAGACGGGAGAATGGGCAGGGTGGGAAAGACGGGAGAATGGGCAGGGTGGGGAAAGACAGGGGAATGGGCAGGTGGGGAAAGACAGGGGAATGGGCAGGGTGGGGAAAGACAGGGGAATGGGAAGGATGGGGAAAGACGGGGGAATGGGAAGGATGGGGAAAGACGGGGGAATGGGGAAGGATGGGGAAAGACGGGGGAATGGGAAAAGACGGGGGAATGGAAGGATGGGGAAAGACGGGGGGTCACAGACGACGAAAGGACACACACACACACACACACACACAATGAAAATCCTGCCGATCCCTGTTGCTCCACTTGCCCCCTTTACAAAATCACATTAATCCCTATGGACTTCCAAGTACAAGTTTACACTTCAGACTAACTCTCCCTCCATAGGATTGCATGGGGGGGGGGGGGGGGGGGTGTGACAACGCTGCGGCACTACTTCTAATTTAGAGCAGCGTTGTCGCCCTCTTGTGGGCTGTACCTGCATGCACTACAGTGGGAGAAGACGACATTGCAAGGGCAAGGCAACCAGCCTGGTCACTGCCGACTCGTAGGCCGGTAGCCTGTCAATCACCTGCCACCCTCTAGCCCTGCCCACTGCCTTCTGGATTGACAGCACGGCCCTTGTTGCTAAACCCTCCCACTGTGAGCTGCAGTGTCTGGGAGGGGGAGCGCGCGAGACACAAATGGAAGATTTGGCTCAGTCAGGGAGGGTAAAAGGTAGTTTTTGGTTTCCGTTATGAGGGTTTTACGTCACATGGAATCCAGACCGGGAACGGTTTAGACTGTCACGTAGGAGTCCTCTATAGACCATCAAAAATTGCAGCATGCTTTTTTTTTTCTTATAAATAAAATACATGCCTGCAAAGTTTTACTTTATCATTGGATTTTTGCCCCCCCCCCCCCCCCATTTAAAATACGCCATGCTGCAGTTTGAAGGTTAGGTTCATTGTGCACTGTAGTCAGTGAGGAGAAAAAAAGTCTCACTCATTATGCGGTATTTTTTTAGTTTTGTACAATAACTTGGAAGACAAAAATAGAGTGCAAATTTTCTCCTCCATTTTTAACCAGTTGCCTCCCAGCACAGAGAGCGAGCGAAGCTGTCAAAGAACGTGATCAGCCCCCACCAACAATAGGTAGCTGGAGGGACTGGCTACTGATCATGTGACCACTAACAGCCATTCACAGTGGTCACATGATTGCCGGTCCTTCCAGACCCCCGGGGGGTCCTGAACCTATTTAAGAGATGCTGGGGGGCAGGTGGGAAGGGGTTAAAAACTTTGTGATTTTGTTGAACCATTCTGTTGAATGGTTGTTTTGTCTTTATAGTCTTATTTTAAAGAACAAAATTTCCCCCTTCTGTAGATTTTAGGGATGTGGCCCATATAAGCAGTTAATATCATTTTAAATCTTTTTTGAATATAGTTCTTATTTTACCCCCCCCCCCCCCCCATTATACTAGAGAAAGGGGAGACTTTTACATGAACCAAAACTTATGCAAAGTGTTCTTTTCTTATCCTACCTGGTAAGGGACGTTAAAGTGACCCTGAACTGAAAAAGTGAAGAATTGCCAAACACCTAAAAATATCTCAATTGTGCCTAGGCTCCACTTTTAATTTACCGTATATACTCGAGTATTAGCCAAATTTTTCGGCACATTTTTTTGCGATGAAATGCCCCCCCTTGGCTTATACTCGAGTCTGTGTCCATCCTCACCTTTGTGCACACATGTAGCCCCACTCTTCCTCTACAAGTGTGCAAAGTTTGTTGTCCGGGGGACCTACGGCCGGGGAGCATCGATTTTTCAAGCCGGGCACCCCTTCCATAGACTCCCATGTTAAACGGTCATTCCTCTGGTGATTTTGGGGACCCGGTACTCGGCCAGCCATAAGTCCCCTGGACCCCAAACTTGGCACACATGTAGCCCCACTCTTCATCTACAAGTGTGCAAAGTTTGTTGTCCAGGGGACCTTACGGCCAGGGAGCACCGATTTTTCAAAGCCGGGCACCTCTTCCATAGACTCCCATGTTAAACGTCAGTCTAGTCACACAGCGCCGGAGATCAGGTAGGGAGATTGGGCACAGTGAGGCATGGACACAGTGACAGTGAGGCATGCAGATAGACACCCTAGGCTTATACTCGAGTCAATAAGTCTTTCCCAGTTTTTTGTGGTAAAATTAGTTGCCTCGGCTTATACTCGAGTATATACAGTAATTTATTTCCTCCTGAAAAATAACAGGAGTGCCTAGGCACAGGAAGTGCACTGCTATGTATCCTCCTAGCCATTTATCTGCAGTGTGAGATCATCTAAGGAGCTGTTGTCTGACTGATATCACCAGATTAGGTTGGGATTTGGTGATGCTGTTATTGTGCTGATCACGATTCTCCTTGCTGGAGAGGAAGCTGTACCTGAGGATCTGCAGTGCAAGGATCCCCCCTGCTGCTGCTTCATCCATTCTGTGGCTACATTTCTAATCATTACTCTACCAGAGATCAGATCACCAGCATTGCACTTTTGAACCCACCTGTACCTTTCAAGTACCCTGAAAATTTTTATTTAACCACTTGCCCTCCAGATGATTTACCCTCCCTTCATGACCAGGCCATTTTTTGCGATATGGCACTGCGTTCCATTAAGGCACTTTCACACTGGGGGCGGTGAGAGCGTCTGCGGAAAAGCGCCGGCAGTTTTAGCGGCGCTTTACCGTCATTTTAGAGGGGCTTTTCGGCTTTCAACTTCGGCCGAAGTGGGAAATGGTGCCCGCAAGGTGTCGCTGCGCTTTTGCAGGCACTTCGGCAGCGGTGCCCATTCATTCAAACCGCCCCAAAGATGCTGCTTGCAGGACCTTTTTTTTTTTTTTTTTTTTAACGTCCCGCAACTGCACCAGTGTGAAAGCACTCTGGCTTTCACACTAGAGAAGTGACAGGAGAGGCGCTTTAAAGGAGCCATTTTTAGCGCTAAAAACACCTGTAAAGCGCCTCAGTGTGAAAATAGCCTAACTGGTAATTGCGCGAGTCTTGCAACGCTGTACCCAAATCAAAATTTATGTCCTTTATCCCATATTTCCATCTATATATCTATAAATCTATCTACACACAGGGTGACACTTTTGTGGGGACCAGTGACATGATAAAGCGATCAGTGCTAAAAATATGCACTGTCACTGTACTAATGACACTGGCTGGGGGGAAA
>JARGYO010005626.1:203582925-203839320 GCA_029206835.1 Rana muscosa | reverse complement strand
GGGAAACGTCAATATAGACATGGATGAGCGAGTTTGGGGTGGAGGAACTTGACTGACCTGCACAGAGTCAGTAACTCAACCCGATAGAGCACCTTTGGAATGAATAGTCGCTGTTGAAACACTGATCCTCAATCCGGCCAATCAGAATCAGGTGTGAGACACGTTTTCCGATCGGCTTGAAAAGAGAAGACTCCCCGATTGGCTGCAGAGGAGAAGGAAGGAAATGAAAGCATCCGCCGTCATGATGACCCGGGGAACGGGAGGCTGCCGAGCAGGGGAAGCCAACGGTGATGGGATAAAGTGTTGACCGACCTTTATTCGTGACGGGCAAACATTCCCATAGACACTCCTAAACCTTGTGGACGGCCTTCCCAGAAGAGTTGAAACCGTTATAGCGACAAAGGGTGGGCCAACTCAATATTGAACCCTACGGACTAAGACTGGGATGTCATTAAAGTTCATGTGTGTAAAGGCAGGCGTCCCAATACTTTTGGTAACATAGAACGTAGTGAGAGGATAGGTGAAAGGTCCTCTTTATAGAGAGATTACCTTCCAATGCTGCTATTCAAAACACAGACTGTGCTTGACTAGCTGGGGAATGGCAGTTGTGACCCTGGAAGTGACCCAACACATAATTTCCCAATACTTTTGGTAACATAGAACGTAGTGAGAGGATAGGTGAAAGGTCCTCTTTATAGAGAGATTACCTTCCAATGCTGCTATTCAAAACACAGACTGTGCTTGACTAGCTGGGGAATGGCAGTTGTGACCCTGGAAGTGACCCAACACATAATTTCCGGGGTCATTAGTCACAGTAGGGGGGGATCAGAGAACAAGAGTTGCCAGAGTTCCTCCTGCTTTCACTGGGGAAGTCTTCTCCTGTGGCCCTAGGCTCCTCGGAGGACCAAGAGCCTCAGCGGGAGCCACAGGCAGTGGGAGACGCCCTTCAAGAGCCCCATAAATGGGGTCAGGTTGTCATCATAACCCCAGGAAAACCGACACCGGTGGATTTAACCGCTTGTCAACCACGCCATTTATAAAAAATAAATTAAAAAAAAAGTACCTTTTGGTAGACAAGTGGTTCGTAGAAATCCATTCCCTGGTGTCCTCAGCAGCTATTTGCTCCTCTGAGGGCACGGCCTGGTTTGAAAGGTGCAGCGTTCTCTGTACAACGTCGTAGAATAGGTCAGCATTACTTTGGTAATACAAACCATATTTCTGTGCGGCCTCTGTGGTCAACGCCAGTTTTACGCACACAGAAGGAGCGGGATGATTGTAATGTATCCCCCCCCCCCCCCCCCCAAGCTGGCTGTGTGATCAGAACACGGCATTCTTTCACACAACATAAAACCTGGATACAATGTAACAACCCACATCCCCTCCATGCCAAGGGCCCCGGCTCCCCGCGCTCCGCCGGCCAATGTCAACAAGGGCCGGCCATAAAGCAGCGATGTCCCGGGCTCAGAGCAGACCCCCGTTACACAAGAAACGTCATTCCAGCTGTGGCAGGGGAGATGTTAAAATGCTGCACAAACAAAGCTTTAATATTGACATGGGAATAATAATCCTCCAAGGCCTGGGAGAAAGTCAACTGTGCGACAAAACAAAACTCATACCGCCGCCATCTTCCTTCTTTCCATACTGAATTAAAGGTTATTCTCCTGGACTGAAATGGCTTACTCCGATTTCACCGCACACTGTGAGCTTCTCACAATGTGCATTATAAACTGCAGCAAGTCAGGAAGAGACGGCCTAATTTCCTAGCTCAATGTGGTGTGCTATGCCTAGCAGCTCAGACAGTCTCGCATTTCTGGCTCTATATAGATGTGTGTGGTGGGAACACTACACTAGCCACACAACACACAACCCACCCCCACACACAAACCCCTTGTGTGTGTTTTGGCCTCTTTCAGAATGATTGAAAGCCAACGTAGTGCTACTGCCTACACTTGTTTATGTTTACATCTACTCCCTGACCCCGAAAGACACTAAGCAGCGGTTGGGCACAAGCGCAGAATGATCATTGCCCACATCATTCAGTAGGACCAATGCTGAGGTCATTCTGTGCCGCTGCCTACACTTGATTACATCCCCACCTGACCGCGAAAGATTCACTAGGCAGCGGTAGCACAGGTGCAGAACAATCTCAGCCCACATCATTCAGGAGGACCAACGCTGAGATTATTCTGTGCCTGCGCCTACACTTGTTTATGTTTACATCTCCCCCTGACCCAGAAAGGTACAACTCACTAGGCAGCGGTGGCGCAGAATCATCATGGCCTACATCATTCAGGAGGACCAACGCGGAGGTCATTCTGTGACGCTGCTTACGCTTGTTTATGTTTACATCCCCCCTGACCCCGAAAGATTCACTAGGCAGCGGTGGCACAGAACAATCTAAACCCACATCATTCAGGAGGACCAACGCTGAGGTCATTCTGTGCCCTGCACCGTTGCCTATACTTGTAAACAAACATCTCCCCCTGACCCAGAAAGGCACAACTCACTAGGCAGAGGTGGCACAGGCACAGAACAATCTCAGCCCACATCATTCAGGAGGACGAACGCTGAGGTCATTCTGTGCCTGCGCCGTTGCCTATACTCGTTTATGTTCATCTCCCCCTGACCCAGAAAGACACTCACTAGGCAGAGGTGGCACAGGTGCAGAATGATCATGAACTACACCATACAGAAGAACAAATGCTGAGGTCATTTTGTGCCGCTGCTTACGCTCGTTTAGGTTTACATCTCCCCCTGACTCCGAAAGACACTAACCAGCGGTTGGGCACAAGCGTAGAATGATCATTGCCCACATCATTCAGGAGGACCAATGCCGAGATCATTCTGTGCCTGCGCCGTTGCCTATACTTGTTTATGTTTACATCTCCCCCTGACCCAGAAAGACACAAGTCACTAGGCAGCGGTGGCGCAGAATCATGGCCTACATCATTCAGGAGGATGAACGATGAGGTCATTCTGTGCAGCTGCTTACGCTTGTTTGTTTACATCTCCCCCGGCCCCAAAAGACAGTCACTAGGCAGAGGTGGCACAGGTGCAGAATGATCATGGCCTACACCATTCAGGACGACAAATGCTGAGGTCATCGTGTGCCTCCGCTTACGTTTGTTTAGGTTTACATCTCCCCCTGACCTCGAAAGACACTCACTAGGCAGCGGTGGCACAGAATGATCGATCATGGCCTACACCATTCAGGGGGACAAATGCCAAGGTTATTTTGTGCCGTTGCTTACGCTTGTTTGTTTACATCTCCCCCTGACCCCGAAAGATTCACGAAGCAGTGGTGGCACAGAACAATCTCAGCCCACATCATTCAGGAGGACCAACGCTGAGATCATTCTGTGCCATTGCCTATACTTGTTACTGGGTCGGGGGGGGGGATGTAAACAAAGTGTAGGCAGCGTCACAGAATGACCTCAGCGTTGGTCCCCTTGAATGATGTAGGCCATGATTATTCTGCGCCACCTAGTGAGTGTTTACATCTCTCCCTGACCCAGAAAGACACACTCACTAGGTGGTGCAGAATAATCATGGCCTACATTAGTGTTTCTCAACTCCAGTCCTCAAGGCGCCCCAACAGGTCATGTTTTCAGGATTTTCCTCAGATGAAACAGCTTTGGTAATTACGAAGGCAGTGAAACTGATCAAATCACCTGTGCAAAATAATGGAAAGCCTGAAAACATGACCTGTTGGGGCGCCTTGAGGACTGGAGTTGAGAAACACTGGCCTACATCATTCAAGGGGACCAACGCTGAGGTTATTCTGTGACGCTGCGTACACTTTGTTTACATCACTCCCTGACCCAGAAAGACAAAGTGTAAGCAGCGGCACAGAATGACCTCAGCGTTGGTCCTCCTGAATGATGTAGGCCATGATTATTCTGCGCCACCGCTGCCTAGTGAGTGTGTCTCCATCTGGGTCAGGGAGAGATGTAAACAAAGACACTCACTAGGCAGCGGTGGCACAGAATCATCATGGCCTACATCATTCAGGAGGACCAACGCTGAGGTCATTCTGTTCCGCTGCCTACACTTGTTTATGTTTACATCCCCACCTGACCCCGAATGGAGACATTTACTAGGCAGCAGCGGTGCAGGCGGATCATGGCCTACGTTATTCAGGAGGACCAATGCGGAGGTCACTCTGTGCCGCTGCTTACACTTGTTTAGGTTTACATCTCCTCCTGACTTTGAATGGGTCATTCACAAGGCAGCATGGAAAGGACAGAATGAGCCTCCCAAAATGCCTGAAGGCCAAGGTCCATCCCTGCCTGCGCCGCTGTTGTCTGGGGGTAGTGGGCATGTAAACAAGGAGCTACCAAAGCATCGGCGCAGTTCAAAGTCCATTTATGTATGCAAACATTCGCACATTTAAATGCATACCATGTAAAATTTGTTCACACGCAAGACCGAGAAAGCAGGTTTTTCTACTTTAGCTTTTCACAACTCAAAGCAATTGGGGGGGGGCGACTGAGGGACTGATAACGCAGCTGTGTGCACGGGCCCCATTGCCTACAATACTGCCATGGCAAAAAACAATAAAGCTACACGCAATACAGATCCGAAGGCAGCGTTTTCTACATTCATTTGCATGGCCCTGTTTAAAGATAATAAAAAAAAAATTATACACTCACCGGCCACTTTATTAGGTACACTTGTTCAGTTGCTTGGTAACAAATTGCTAATCAGCCAAATCACACGGCAGCAACTATGCATTTAGGCATCTAGACGTGGTGAAGACGACTTGGAAGTTCAAACTGAGCACCAGAATGGGGAAGAAAGGAGATTTCAGGGACTTTGAACGTGGGATGGTTGATGGTGCCAGACGGGCTGGTCTGAGCATTTCAAAAACTGCTGATCTACTGGGATTTTCACACACAAGCATCTCTCAGGTCTACAGAGAATGGTCCGGAAAAAGAGAAACTATCCAGTGAGCGGCAGTCGTGTGGAGGAAAATGCCTTGTTGAGGTCAGAGGAGAATGGGCAGACTGGTTCCAGATGATAGAAAGGGAACAGTAACTCAAATAACCCCTCGTTACACCCAATGTATGCAGAATACCTTCTCTGAACGCATAACACATCCAACCTTGAAGCAGACGGGCTACAGCAGCAGAAGACCACACCGGGTGCCACTCCTGTGAGCTAAGAACAGGAAACGGAGGCTACAATTTTCACAGGATCACCAAAATTGGACAAGAGAAGATTGGAAAAATGTTGCCGGGTCTGACGAGTCTGGATTTCAGCTGCGACATTCAGATGTTGGGGTCAGAATTTGGCGCATGGATCCATCCTGCCTTCTATCACCGGTTCAGGCTGGTGGTGGGGGTGTAATGGTGGGGTATTTTCTTGGCACACTTTGGGCCCCTTAGTACCAATTGAGCATCATATAATCACCACGACCTACCTGAGTACTGTTGGTGACCATGTCCATCCCTTTATGACTACAGTGTCCCCATCTTCTGATGCCTCCTTCCAGCAGGATAATGCCCCATGTCACAAAGCTCCAATCATCTCACCACTGGACAATGAGGTCACTGTCCTCCAATGGCCTCCACACTCACCACATCTCATCCAATAGAGCACCTTCGGAATGTGGTGAAACGGGAGATTGGCATCATGGATGTGCAGCCGACAAATCTGCAGCAACTGTGTCATGCTATCATGTCACTATGGAGCAAAATCTGAGGAATGTTTCCAACACCTTGTTGTATCTATGCCACCAAGAATGAAGGCCAAAGGGGGGGTCCAACCCGGTACTAGCAAGGTGTACCTAATAAAGTGGCCGGTGAGACACACACACACACACACACACACACACACACACACACACACACACGACAGTTGTACAAAACAGGCAGACATCACAAACCCTGCGCTCAGAAATAGCGGCTCTCCGGGCCGGGAAAACCGCCATTTATGTTAATCACCAGATCGGCGAGGAGAAGACAAGTCATGTCCACAACCTATAATCTCCCAATTCTGAGCTTTTAATTGTACTATGGAGAGCTTAGCAGCAGCTACAAGACGTCTCTGCAAACCCTGAGAGACGCGCGGCGCAGTGCCTGTCCCAGGACTGGAGACCAAAGAAAAATCATTCAGGAGATCCAGATTGTCTAAAGAGCAATTCAAGACGAGCCAAAAAAATAAAAAATATATCAGCCAACTTCTAATACGATCCAGAGAAAGCAGCAAAATGTGCCAAAATCAGCTTTGTTTTATATACTCCAACCAGATTCTAGAGAGCACCTTGCATGGATCCAGGGTGGGTCAGATTCCTGACACCTGTGTTCTATAATCTATACCCAGTTTAAAGCTTCATCTACCTTTCCTGGTTCCTCCCTCCCACTTATAAGCACAATAAAGAAATTTTTGAATAAAGACTTTCCATGCTCCAACCGGGGGGACGCCGCCCCCTCCAACCGGGGGGACGCCGCCCCCTCCAACCGGGGGGACGCCGCCCCCTCCAACCGGGGGGACGCCGCCCCCTCCAACCGGGGGGACGCCGCCCCCTCCAACCGGGGGGGGGGGGGGCGGGGACGCCACTCCGTCCGTGCTACAACCTGGGGGACTTTCAAATCTATAGTGTTTTAGGACAGCATTATACAGAGGGGCCTTGACGTGGGCATTGCGGCTTCCACATATATTTCCAAACGTGTGCAACTAAAACCTCTGTTTTTAAACAAAAATTGTTAGGGTAAATTTGGATTGTTTGCAGGCTAGCTGGTATGGGTGCTGTATATAGCGTCTTGAAAACATTACAGCACAATAGATGTAAACTTAGGGACATTAAACAACTTTTTTTATCCAGTACTCGTTTTCTTTTTTTGTATCATTGTGCTTCTGATCTCATGCATGACATTTCTCAGAGCCAAGTTTCCCAAAAGGTGACATCGGTGGACTATCCCCATACATACGGCCACCAGAAACCATGGCGACACCTGGGAGACCAGGACAGAGTGTTGTCATCCTACATCCAAGCAGTGCAAGGCCACTTCCCTAGGACATGACGGCTGAGGACAAAGAAGAACAAACAATGTCCTTCAAGTGAAAATCTGACACCCCTTTGGCAGAAAAGGAAGGGGAAAGTAGAAGCACCAGACTTGACCTTATGAAAAATCAGAAAAGGAGGCTTACAAGTAGGGCCAAAACAACTAATCAATTAATCGACAACTTATTGATGAAATTAATCCATTACTAATTTCATAAGCAATTAAATCGGCCAGTAACATAATTGGGTTTTAAAAAAAAAAAAATTCTCCCTTTATAGTACAAAGAGCAAATCGCTACTGTAAATATTACTTTCACTGTCCCACAGTAAAAAATTAACCCCTTAGAGTAGCGATTTGCTCTTTTTGTACTAATTTTAGTTTTTTTTAACCACTGTTATGTTAAACATCTGAGGCCTGGTTCACACCTCTGTTTTTTTGGTGCTTTTTGCAGAAACACAATACAGGTCATTTACATGGTTCCCTTTGGGACACGTTCACATGCATGCTTTTTTCAGCTGCTGCGTATTTGGAAACAGGGCCGCCATCAGGAATTTTACACAGCTTCGGGGGGAGCGAATCGAGAAGCGGGGGGGGGCTGACGCGAGCGAATCGAGAAGCTGGGGGGGGGGGGCTGACGCGAATTGAGAGGGGGGTACACCATGAGTTGAGAAGCGAGGGGCTACCATTAAATTAAGAAGCGAGGGTTGCCGCCACTGCAAATTGTTGAGGTCGGAGGGCTTTGGGTTCCAACGAAAATAAATAAAAGAGGGGTTGCCATTCGGGGCCCCCATGGACCTCCGGGCCCCTTACAGGTGTACTGCCTGTACCCCCCTGATGGCGGCCCTGTTTGGAAAGGGCAAGGACTTTTTTTAAAAGCAAAAACGGTGCCATTTTGTTTTTTTGGTACCATATACTTCAATGGAGAAGCTGCAGAAAAGCATGTAATGCATTTTTGCGGCAATTTGTGTTTAATCTGCTCAACAAAATTCGCCAAAAAAAATAAAGTAAAAATGCAAATCGCAGCAAAATTAACTTTTTTTTAAGGTCATTAACCGATCTAAAACAATGATCGGCCAACTAATCGATTAGGAAAATAATCGTTAGTTGCAACCCTACTTACAGGACAAAGCCGCCAACTTCAACACCCTCCAAAGTGATAGCGACTAGAAAGGCCACTTTTTGGCGAAAGCGTGAGCAGGGGGGATATCCCAGATGCTCTCACAGGTAGGCTTCTGCAGAGCCAACAACACCAAATATAAGACCCACGATGGCAACAAAAAAAGCACAGAGGGCACCACGTGACAACCCCCCCCCCCGAATGAAAGTGGGAACCAAAGTGTGTGGCCAAAAGAATGCTGAAGAAAACAGCCAGAGCAGAGACTAGATAGGGCTCAAAGCAAGCTTCGGATCTATGCCATGTTGCAGTAAGGCCAACACCCAAGCCACCAAGAAGGAGCGAGGATGGAACCCCAGGGCTTCTCCCCAAAGGATATAGGCTCTCCAGGTGCAATGATAACTCTACTGCAAGGTAGACTTCAGAACCTTCAACAGAGGCGGGAATGCCGAAGCAGACAACCCCCTGTCCTTTAGAACATGGCTTTCAACAGTCACCCCAACAGAGCCAGCGACAGCAAAGCAGGGTGGAACAACGGCCCCTGGGACAGCATGTCCTCTCAAAAAGGCATCCGCCAGGGGGCATTAGTGGTGTAGTGGTTAGCACTTTCACCTAGCAGCAAAAGGGTCGCTGGTTCGAATCCCGACCACGACACCATCTGCCTATTGTTTGCATGTTCTCCGTGGGTTTCCTCCGGGTACTCTGGTTTCCTTCCACACTCCAAAGACATGCTGGTAGGTTAATTGGATCTTGTCCAAAATTGGCCCAGGATATATGTGTGTCCCAAGCGTGTCGAGATCCTACGGGGTTAAAATGACCGCACCAGCCAAGCAGACACTGGCAGCAAAAAGCCCCATACAAGTCATCCATTCATTCACCAACCGCACCATGGTTGGTCGACAAAGCTAGTCTGGAGCCAGCAGGAATCCTTTCGGCATAGACGAGACTGATTCCCCCCCCCCGGCGCCAATAGAGCATCTGTCTCGTTTACCAGAGGATCCAACGATCCCGGGAAAATAGGATTTTTATAACAGCTTACCTGTAAAATCCTTTTCTTGGAGTACATCACGGGACACAGAGCGACAGTCATTACTAATGGGTTATATAGATACCGTCAGGTGCTGGCACTGGCAACTTCCAAAACCGGAAGTACCCTCCCCTATATAAGCCCCTCCCATCCGGGAGCACCTCAGTTTTGTAGCAAAGCAATAAGTGTCCCTAAAGAGGGGTGGGAGCTCTGTGTCCCGTGATGTACTCCAAGAAAAGGATTTTACAGGTAAGCTGTTATAAAAATCCTATTTTCTTTCTCGTACATCACGGGACACAGAGCGACATAGTCATTACTAATGGGATGTCCTAAAGCAATGCCAAATGAGGGGGGGGATACACCATATATAAGCTGAGCGCTATCAGACATGAGGATCTTTTGCGGCCTGCAACACACTGCGCCCAAAGGCAACATCCTCCTGACTTCTAACGTCCACCTGGTAGGACCTAGTAAACGTGTGTACCGAAGACCATGTTGCGGCCTTACAGATTTGAGCCAGGGAGGCCTGGTGATGCACTGCCCATGAAGTTCCAACTGCTCTCGTGGAGTGCGCCCTAACTTTGAACGGAGGCGGTCTCCTTCTCAAGCCATAAGCTTGCATAATGACCTGTCGAATCCACTTGGCTAAAGTAGATTTTGACGCTGCCTGACCCTTTCTGGGGCCTTCCGGCAGAATAAACAAAGTATCCGTTCTGCGAATCTGAGCAGTGGCTTTTAGATAAGCTTTAACTGCTCTTACTACATCCAAAGAATGCAATAACTTTTCCTCTACCGAAGTAGGTTTGGGGAAAAAAGGAGGAAGAACCACATCTTGGTTCAAATGAAACCTCGATACCACCTTAGGAAGAAAGGCTGGATGAGGGCGTAACACTACTCTATCCTTATGGATAACCAGATACGGCTCCTTACAGGACATAGCTGCTAATTCCGACACTCTTTTAGCCGAACAAATGGCTACTAGAAAAATCAATTTCCTGGTGAGAAGAACCAAAGAAATATGCTGTAATGGTTCAAATGGTTGTTTCTGTAGAACCGACAGAACCAAGTTTAGATCCCATGGACATATGGGAATATTAACCGGAGGACTAATACGCATCACTCCTTGTATAAAGGCTTTGACTAGTGAATGCGAAGCCAAGGGCCTTTGAAAAAATATTGACAAGGCCGAAATCTGACCCTTGATAGTACTCAAGGCAAGCTTCCTATCTACAGCCCATTGTAGGAAGTCCAGACTCCTACCTATTACGTACTTACGTGGATGCCATTTCTTGGCTTCACACCAGGCGATGTACGCCTTCCAGATTCTATAGTAGATCTGCCTGGATACCGGCTTCCTGGCATTGATCATGGTAGATACCACAGAATTAGAGAGCCGTCTCTTTTTTAGAATGTGGGCTTTAATAGCCAGGCCGTCAAACCTAGGGCTGGTAAGGAAGGGTGGTATATCGGTCCTTGCGAAAGCAGGTCCGGACGATGTGGGAGAGTCCAAGGACTCCCCACTGACATTTTACAATCTCCACGTACCACGCTCTTCGGGGCCACGCTGGAGCCACCAGAATCACTGGTTTCTTTTCTACCCTGATTCTGCGGAGTAATCGAGGTAACCATTGTGGCGGTGTGAATGCATATATCAGCTTGAACTGATCCCAAGGGAACACTAGGGCATCCGAGCCGCAAGCTAGGGGATCCCTTGTCCGAGAGACAAACCTGTCCCCCTTTGCGTTGAATCTGGATGCTAGAAGATCTACATCCGATGTTCCCCACCGCTGACATATTGTCCAGAAAACCTCGGGGTGAAGGGACCCTTCCTCTGGGCCTAATTGCTGGCGACTTAGAAAGTCCGCCTTCCAATTCTCCACTCCTGGAATGAATACCGCAGATATGGCTGGGACATATTTTTTCTGCCCATTTCAGGATGTAATTTACTTCCCTCTGGGCTGCACGACTCCTGGTGCCCCCCTGATGATTGATATATGCCACTGCTGTGGCATTGTCTGATTGAATTCTGACAGGGGACCCTTGGAGTTTGGATGTCCATGCTACTAGGGCATACCGGGCTGCTCGTATCTCTGAGATTGATGGGCAGGGCCTTTTCTGCATCCGACCATCTGCCCTGGAGAGACTATTGCTCCAGTACTGCTCCCCAGCCTATAAGGCTGGCATCTGTAGTGACCACCTTCCAAGAAATCGGACTGAAGGATTTCCTTTTTTCCAGATTCTGGGGAACCAACCACCAACGGAGGCTCTTGCGAACGGAAGGGGACAAGGACATTGTAAGTCTAGGGCCTGAACTTTTTTGTTCCAGGCTGACAGTATGGCCCCTTGCAAATTCCTTGAATGGAATTGACCGTAGGGTACTGCTTCGAATGATGCCACCATTTTTCCCAGCAGCCTCATATACAGGCGTATGGACGGCTGTCTTTTTTGTACCCACTAAGTGGATCAAATCTTTCAAAGACAACACCTTTCCTCGAGGCAAGAATATTTTTCTCTGGCCTGAATCCAACCTTAGCCCCAAGTATTCCAGACTTTTGACTGGTTTTTAGGGCTGACTTGTCTCGGTTGATAATCCAACCGTGAGATTCCAGATACTTGATCGTCTTGTGAACGACCACGTCTAGTTTTTTCACTGAGTGGTCTATCAGCAACAAGTCATCCAGATATGCCATTATCATTACACCTTGTGTTCTTAGATTGGCCAATAAAGGGCCAGAATTTTTGTACACACTCGTGGTGCTGTGGCCAAACCGAAGGGTAAGGCTCTGAACTGAAAATGGCGCCCTTCTACTGCAAAGCGTAGAAATTTCTTTTTCGTACATCACGGGACACAGAGCGACTTAGTCATTACTAATGGGTTATATAGTTTACCTTCAGGTGTTGGCACTGGCCAATTCCAAACCGGAAGTACCCTCCCCTATATAAGCCCCTCCCACCCGGGAGCACCTCAGTTTTTTGCCAGTGTCTAAGGTGTTGGCCAAAGAGTAACATGTGTTTTCACTGGGCTTGCGTACAGGTTCTTTTGGGCCTTAGTAAGCTGTTCCGGATCCCACCAAAAAAGCTTCATAGCTAAACGGTCGGTACCCGGGCCTTGCAGCAGAAGAGCAAGGTTTTGCCTGTAATGCTTCTCTTAGGAGGGCTGGACCCTGGGATCCAGAGCTCTGGTCATACCCACGACCAAGACGCTGTCTGTGCAGGGTGCTATACAGGTCCAGGGGAGTGGAATCCTTGGGAACCCGGTCCCTGAAGGTTTAATTACAATGCCTGCCGTGATAGGTGAAGTTTGGACTTTTGTGGACCAAACAAAGTCCTGCGGCGGGGATCAGGTAAGTGGGGGCCCTCAGGAACTTGGTTCTATTGGGGGACCCCCAAGCCTAATTTGTCTTTCTGTCTGTTACCTAACGGTATTCCCGCTAAATATCTGTGTTTGCCTATAACTACTGAAAATGTAAAATTTTAATAGTCAAGAAAAAAAAAAAAAAAAAAAAAAAAAAACAGGGACCGCGGTACCTGTGTTAAACCACTAGAGGCCGCTGTAGTCCATTTTTCTTGTAAATGTGGATCTTTGGTTTTCTCAACTCAAAAGATCCAGGCAGCTGGTAAGTTTCTCTGAGGGAATCCACTTCCTCTGCCCTGTTGCTGCGTTCATCCACCGCACAGGCCCTCCGGCAAAAAGGGCCCTGGCTCCTAGTCCTCTGTTGGTTTTCGAAAAGGGCGCCATTGGCGCACGGGCGTGCACGCGCCTCCTATGAAAAAAAAGGGGCGGGGCGGGTGGATGACGCTCGATGCGCGCCGCGGCGCTTCTGCGCATGTGCGGGCGTCCCAGCATAGTTAAAAGACACAGTACAAGTGTCAGCTGGATGCAAACAGAGCTAGCAACAAACAGTGGCACACAGAGGCGGTTGATGCAGGCATCCCCATAGAAAGGCACTTTAGTGGACACCAGCTGGTATATAGCAGCACCTGTGTTAGACTATTACCAGCAAAAATTGGTGTATGACGACGGGAATACCTCAGCTTTGTGCTTAAAGGATATGTCGTCCAGACGCTCCGGAAATAGATCTTCCAGGAAGCCAAAGGGGTCTCCATCGGGCTCTGAGGATATTGGGCATGCTTGCACTGCACCAATCTCCCCTGAGAATGCAGAGGTCAGTAGCCGTAGAAACCCCGCAGGAATGCCTGGTGCTGCGGCTGTCCCCAGTCCACCTGCTCCTGTATATATAACAGAGGAGGTTTTATCCTCAACTCTGGGAGGATTGGAAGAGAGATTAACAGCATTGATCGCTGCTTCCCTGTCACAGGAAAAGCGCGTCCGATCTCCGTCTCCTCCTTCAGAGTGCCTGTTAGTGGAGGAACAGCCCCACACAGAGATCGACCTACCTGAAGGGGATCAGGATGAGGTTGATTCACTTATAGAGGAATCAACAGTGGAAGAACCTTTCTCAGCTTCTCAGGCTGAAAGATTATGGGTTCAGTCTCTGACTAACATGGTCCGATCAGCATTTAAAATGCCTCTGGCGGAACCACCATCCACTACGGTTTCCTCGCTGGGGTCGCTAAAAGCTCCCCAGGCGGTCTGTTCCTTCCCAATCCACCCTTTATTAGAAGGGCTTATTTACCAGGATTGGGAGCATCCTGATAAAATATTTGCTCCCCCCAAGAGATTTCCGGTGATCTATCCCATGGAGGATAAGTTCATAAGAAAATGGAGGGTCCCTATAGTGGACGCAGCCATCTCTTCTGTTAACAAATCACTGACATGTCCAGTAGATAATGTTCCAATGTTCAAAGACCCAATAGATAAAAAATTGGAGTCTTTACTAAAATCTGCTTTCTCTACAGCAAGTATGGTGACACAACCTGCGGTAGCAGCGATTGGAGTCTGCCAAGCAGTGAAAGATCAGTTGAAACAAGTCTTAAGGGACTTACCAGATCAGCAGGCTCATGCCCTAGCTGACCTGCCTAGAGCCTTGTGTTTTGCGGTGGACGCCATAAAGGATACAATCCAACAGGCCTCCCGCTTTACGCTGTCTATAGTACATATGCGTAGGCTTCTGTGGCTCAAAAACTGGTCTGCTGAAGCTCCCTGTAAAAAACTGCTGGTTAGCTTCCCATTTCATGGAGAACGCTTATTTGGAGAAGATCTGGACAAATATATCCAGAAAATTTCTGCCGGTAAAAGTTCACTCTTACCGGTTAAGAACAAGGGTAGAAGTCCTTCTTTTAAGAGGCCTACCTCTCCAGTCCCGGGCACATCGGCTGTGAAGCAGTTCCGACGGCCTCCGCGGTCAAATTCAGGGGGCAGAAATCAGGGACAATCACAGGGTAACAAGAAGCCCTGGATCAAGAGAGGTACAAAACCTCCCCCTAAGGCATGAAGTATTGCCCCCGCTCAATCGGGTGGGGGGAAGACTTCAGTTGTTCACAGAGACCTGGCGGGACACCATCAGAGACAGATGGGTGCTCTCCGCAGTAAGTCTGGGATACAAGCTGGAGTTAAAAGGCACTCCTCCTGCCCAATTTATGAGGTCAAACGTGCCAAGAGATCCCCAAAAGAGAGGATCCCTCCTTCTGGCACTAGAACAACTATTGCTCCAAGGGGTAATCATGAAGGTTCCCCTGGAAGAAAGCGGATTCGGGTTTTACTCGAACCTTTTCACAGTCCCCAAACCAAATGGGGACGTGAGGCCCATATTAAATCTAAAAGGGCTAAACAAGTTCCTAAATATCAGGACCTTTCGGATGGAGTCGATCCGATCAGTGGCCACCGCCCTACAAGGGCAGGAATGGCTAGCCTCGATCGACATAAGGGATGCTTATCTGCATATTCCCATCTTTCCGGCCCATCAGAAATTTCTACGCTTTGCAGTAGAAGGGCGCCATTTTCAGTTCAGAGCCTTACCTTTCGGTCTGGCCACAGCACCACGAGTGTTCACAAAAATTCTGGCCCCATTATTGGCCAATCTAAGAACACAGGGTGTAACGATAATGGCATATCTAGACGACCTGCTACTAATAGACCACTCAGTGGAAAAGCTGGAAGTAGCTATTCACAAGACAATCGAGTATCTGGAATATCACGGTTGGATTATCAACCGGGACAAGTCAGCTCTAAGACCAGTCAAAAGTCTGGAATACTTAGGGCTAAGGCTGGATTCAAATCAGAGAAAGATTTTCTTACCTCCAGAGAAGGTGTCGTCTTTAAGAAATTTGACCCACTTAGTGGGTACAAAAAGAAAACCATCCATACGTCTCTGCATGAGGCTGCTGGGAAAGATGGTGGCTTCATTCGAAGCGGTACCCTACGGTCAATTCCATTCAAGGAATTTGCAAAGGGCCATACTGTCAGCCTGGAACAAAAAAGTTCAGGCTTTAGACTTACCAATGTCCCTGTCCCCTTCCGTTCGCAAGAGCCTCCATTGGTGGTTGGTGCCCCAGAATCTGGAAAGAGGGAAACCCTTCAGTCCGGTTTCTTGGAAGGTGGTCACTACAGATGCCAGCCTCATCGGCTGGGGGGCAGTGCTGGAGCAATGGTCTCTCCAGGGCAGGTGGTCAGAAGCAGAAAAGGCCCTGCCCATCAATCTCTTAGAGATACGAGCAGCCCGGTATGCCCTAGTAGCATGGACATCCAAACTCCAGGGGTCCCCTGTCAGAATTCAATCAGACAATGCCACGGCAGTGGCATATATCAATCATCAGGGTGGCACCAAAAGTCGTGCAGCCCAGAAGGAAGCAAATTGCATCCTGGAGTGGGCAGAAAGATATGTCCCAGCCATATCCGCGGTTTTCATCCCAGGAGTGGAAAATTGGAGAGCGGACTTTCTAAGTCGCCAACAATTATGCCCGGGGGAATGGTCTCTTCACCCCGAGGTTTTCCAGGCAATATGCCAGCGGTGGGGAACACCGGATGTAGATCTGCTAGCATCCAGATTCAACGCAAAGGTGGACAGGTTTGTGTCTCGCACAAGGGATCCCCTAGCTTGCGGCTCGGATGCCCTAGTGTTCCCTTGGGATCGGTTCAAGCTGATATATGCATTCCCACCGCCACAATTGTTACCGCGATTACTCCGCAGAATCAGGGTAGAAAAGAAACCAGTGATTCTGGTGGCTCCAGCGTGGCCCCGAAGGGCATGGTACGCGGAGATGGTAAAAATGTCAGTGAGGAGTCCTTGGACCCTCCCACTTCGTCCGGACCTGCTGTCGCAAGGACCGATATACCACCCTTCCTTACCAGCCCTAGGTTTGACGGCCTGGCTATTGAAGCCCACATTCTGAAAAAGAGAGGGCTCTCTAATTCTGTGGTATCTACCATGATCAATGCCAGGAAACCGGTATCCAGGCAGATCTATTATAGGATCTGGAAAGCGTACATTACGTGGTGTGAGACCAAGAAATGGCATCCACGTAAGTACATGATAGGGAGGATTCTGGACTTCCTACAGTGGGCTGTAGATAGGAAGCTGGCCTTGAGTACTATCAAGGGTCAGATTTCGGCCTTGTCAATATTTTTTCAAAGGCCCTTGGCTTCGCATTCACTAGTCAAAGCCTTTATACAAGGAGTGATGCGTATTAGCCCTCCGGTTAGTATTCCCATATGTCCTTGGGACTTAAACCTGGTTCTGTCGGTTCTACAGAAACAACCGTTTGAACCATTACAACACATTTCCTTGGTTCTTCTCACCAGGAAATTGGTTTTCTTAGTAGCCATTTGTTCGGCTAAAAGAGTGTCGGAATTAGCAGCTATGTCCTGTAAGGAGCCATATCTGGTTGTCCATAAGGACAGAGTAGTATTACGTCCTCATCCAGCCTTTCTTCCTAAGGTGGTATCGAGGTTTCATTTGAACCAAGATGTGGTTCTTCCTTCTTTTTTCCCCAAACCTATCTCAGTAGAGGAAAAGTTATTACATTCTTTGGATGTGGTAAGAGCAGTTAAAGCTTATCTAAAAGCCACTGCTCAGATTCGCAGAACGGATTCTTTGTTTGTTCTGCCGGAAGGCCCCAGAAGGGGTCAGGCAGCATCAAAATCTACTTTAGCCAAGTGGATTCGACAGGTCATAATACAAGCCTATGGCTTGAGAAAGAGACCGCCTCCGTTCAAAGTTAGGGCGCACTCCACAAGAGCGGTTGGAACTTCATGGGCAGTGCATCACCAGGCCTCCCTGGCTCAAGTATGTAAGGCCGCAACATGGTCTTCGGTACACACGTTTACTAGATTCTATCAGGTAGACGTTAGAAGTCAGGAGGATGTCGCCTTTGGGCGCAGTGTGTTGCAGGCCGCAAAAGATCCTCATGCCTGATGGCGCCCAGCTTATGTACCCCCCCCCTCATTTGGCATTGCTTTGGGACGTCCCATTAGTAATGACTAAGTCGCTCTGTGTCCCGTGATGTACGAAAAAGAAAAAGGGATTTTTATAACAGCTTACCTGTAAAATCCTTTTCTTGGAGTACATCACGGGACACAGAGCTCCCACCCCTCTTTTTGGGACACTTATTGCTTGGCTACAAAACTGAGGTGCTCCCGGGTGGGAGGGGCTTATATAGGGGAGGGTACTTCCGGTTTGGAATTGGCCAGTGCCAACACCTGAAGGTAAACTATATAACCCATTAGTAATGACTAAGTCGCTCTGTGTCCCGTGATGTACTCCAAGAAAAGGATTTTACAGGTAAGCTGTTATAAAAATCCCTTTTTTTGGTGGACTGGAAAGATGGGAATGTGCAAATAAGCATCTTTGATGTCGATCGTGGCTAACCAATCCTCCCCTTGTAGGGCAGTGGCCACCGATCGGATCGACTCCATCGGAAAGTCCTGATATACAGGAATTTGTATAGCCCTTTTAGAATTAATATGGGCCTCCCGTCCGCGTTTGCTTCGGGACTGTAAAGAGGTTTGAGTAAAACCCGAACCCTCATTCTTCCAGGGGAACCTCCATAATTACTCCTTGGAGCAATAGTTGTTCTAGTGCCAACAGGAGGGACTCTCTCTTCCGGGGATCCCTTGGCACGTTTGACCTCAAAAATGGGAAGGAGGAGAGTCTTTTAACTCCAAACTGTATCCCAAACCTACTGCGGAGAGCACCTATCTGTCTTGATCGTGTCCCGCCAGGTCTCTTGCGAACAACTGGAGTCCTCCCCCCACCCGACTGAGTGGGGGCTTCAATGAATTTAACTTTGGGGGAGGTTTTGTACCTCCCCTGACCCAGGGTTTCTCATTACCCTGCTACTGTCCCTGTTTTTTACCCCCGGGATTTGACCGAGGAGGCCGTCGGAACTGTTACACAGCCGATGCCCCAGGGACTGGAGAAGCAGGCCTCTTAAAGAGGGACCTCTAACTCTGCTTTTAACCGGCAAGAGCGTATTTTTACCGCTGGAAATTTTCTGGATATATTTGTCCAGGTTTTCCCTGAATAAGCGTTCACCATGAAATGGGACGCTAACCAGCCATTCTTTACAGGGAGCTTCAGCAGACCAGTTTTTGAGCCATAGGAGCCTACGCATATGTACTATAGACAGCGTAAGGCGGGAGGCCTGATGGACTGAATCCTCTATGGCGTCAACCGCAAAGCCTAAGGCTCTAGGTAGATCAGCTAGGGCAAAGCCTGCTGATCTGTCAAGTCCCTCAAGACCTGTTTCAACTGATCCTTCACTGCTTAGCAGACCCCAATAGCTGCTACTGCTGGTTGTATCACCAAGCAGATTTTCATAAGGACTCCAATCTTTTATTTATTGGGTTCTTGAACATTTGGACATTATCCACTGGACATGTCAGTGATTTATACATACAAGAGATGGCTGCGTCCACTGTAGGGACCTTCCATTTTTTTTTTTTTTTTTTGATGAACTTATCCACCATGGGATAGACCACCGGAAATCTCTTGGGGGAATAAATATTTTCTCAGGACGTTCCCAATCCTGGTAAATGAGCCCTTTCAGTAAAGGGTGAAGTGGAAAAGAACAAACAGTCTGGGGGCTTCTAGCGACCCCAACGAGGATACAGTAGTGGTTGATGGTTCCGCAAGGTGCATTTTTAAATGCTGATCGGACCATGTTAGTCAGAGACTGAACCCATAATCTTTCAGCTTGAGATGCTGAGAAAAGGTTCCCCCACTGTTGATTCCTCTATAACAGAATCAACCTCATCCTGATCCCCTTCAGGCAGGTCGATCCCTGTATGGGACTGTTGCTCTGCTAACAGGCACTCTGAAGGAGGAGACGGAGATCGGGCGTGCTTTCCCTGACAGGGAGGCAGCGATAAATGTTGACAATCTCTCTCTAATCCTCCCAGAGCTGAGGAAAAAACCTCCTCTGTTACATACACAGGAGCAGGTGACTGAGGACAGCCACAGTACCAAGTACCCCTGCGGGGTCTCTACGGTCACTTACCTCTGAACTTCAGGGGAGACTGGTGCAGCAGGAGTATGCCCAAGATCCTCCGAGCCCGATGAGACCCCCTTCGCTTCCTGGAAGATTCAGTTCCGGAGCTTCTGGACGGCATATTCCTAAGCCTAAAGCTGAGGTATTCCAGCCGTAATACACCACTTTTACTGAGAATAGTCTAGCACAATTGCTGCTATATCACAGTTGGTGTCTACTAATGTGCCTTTCTAGGGGATGCCTGTATCAACCGCTTGCTGTATGCCTTTAAATGTTGCCAGCTCTGTCTCTGTACTTCATAGCCAGCTCACTACAATATTTGTGGTTTTTTTAAAACTGCTGGGACGCCCGCACATGCGCAGAAGCGCTGCGGCGCGCACAGAGCGTCATCCCCCAGGCTCCGCCCCCTTTCCCGGCTCACCTCTATATATAGAGGCGCGTGCACGCGCACGGGCACGTGCGCCTTCGGCGCTAATTTCAAATATGGTAACAAGGGACAGGAGCCAGGGCCCCTCTTTGCCGCAGGCCGGGGGATGGACAAGCACTGCAACATGGCAGAGGAAGCAGTTTCCTATAAGAGAACTCACCAACTGCCTGGACTTTGCTCTGCTGAGAAGAAGCTAGTCCACATGACAAGAAAACATTCCACAGCGGCCTCTAGTGGACAAACACAGGTACCGCAGTCTAATATATTAAATATATATATAAAAAATTTTTTTTTTTTTTTCTTGACCACCATTAAAAATTATTACATTTTTTTTAGTAGTTACAGGCATGCACAGAATTTTGCGGGAATACCATTAGGTAACAGACAGAAAGACAAATTAGGCTTGGGGGTCCCCCAATAGAACCAAGTTCCTGGGGGCCCCCACTTACCTGTTCCCCGCCGCAGGACTTTGTTTGGTCCACAAAAGCCCAAACTTCACCTATCACGGCAGGCATTGTAATCAAACCTTCAGGGACCGGGTTCCCAAGGATTCCACTCCCCTGGACCTGTATAGCACCCTGCACAGAAAACATCTTGGTCGTGGGTATGACCAGAGCTCTGGATCCCAGGGTCCAGCTCTCCTAAGAGAAGCATTACAGGCAGAACCTTGCTCTTCTCTGCAAGGCCCGGGTACCGACCGTTTAGCTATGAAGCTTTTTTGGTCGGATCCGGAATAGCTTACTGAGGCCCAAAAGAACCTGTACGCAAGCTCAGTGAAAAACACATGTTTCTTCTTGGCCAACACCTTAGACACTGGCAAAAAACTGAGGTGCTCCCGGATGGGAGGGGCTTATATAGGGGAGGGTACTTCCGGTTTTGGAAGTTGCCAGTGCCAGCACCTGACGGTATCTATATAACCCATTAGTAATGACTATGTCGCTCTGTGTCCCGTGATGTACGAGAAAGAAACTTCCGGCGGAGGCGGGATACTAGGAGATCCACGTCTGGTGTCCCCACGCAGAGAGTGCTGATTGAACACCACCTGACGTAGGGACCACTCGCCTCGATCCAGCATTTTTGACGGCGGAGGCAATCCGCTTGCCAGATTTTGGACACCTGGAGTGTGCACGGCAGACAAAGCCGGAACAAACCTTGTTTTGTCATGGATAAAAAAGAAGCAGCAGCTGTGTCCGTCAATGAATGCAAGAGAAAATAAGATTGAAAATAACAAAAGCTCCAGTTCAACTTTAGCAAGTGCGACCGCATTGCATGTAGGGCAGCCTTACAAATTCCAATTGGCTGCCCTACACAAAAAAAAAAACACAACAGTCTTCATCAAAATAGTGCTGCACCATGCGTTTTGGCGCAATTGCTTGCAGATGCACGGGGGGAGGCGGTCAAGAATCAACGTCGCCGCCACACATCTTCTAGAAGGGCAGTAGGTGTCAGAAAAACACGTAATTTTGCACACGTTCCCAACACACAAGTGTGCATATAGCAGAACACGTGGAAGATTATATCAAAAATAAATTAAAAAAAGTAGTGATTTGGATTCAATCTCCTTCAAGGGCAACTTATCGGCATAAAAAAGTAAAGCTGAATGAATGCACCAAAGCAAACACCAAGGGGTTAAACTAATAACCGCATTACTAAAACAAAAAAAAAAATCCATTGAAACCGAGAAGCGGCAGCATGTGCGTACGGCGCAACGTGCAGAGCCGTCTCCCTCTCGCACACGTGCAGATTGGTTACATAACTCTCCTGGCACGCGGCGGAATAAAGCGATGCGCTATCAGTCCTACAATCTCCTGGCTTCTCAGGATGCACTCCCTAACAAAGCCCAGCCATCTGGGCCTCTGGCACGCCACCACGCCAGTCCGGGTGGGTCCAGGCACAGCTTGTAATCAATGACAGGCCATCGAAACTTGTGTGCGCCATTTATCACAGCTCTACAAAGCGTTTTCTACGGATCTGTAAAAAGAATGAGCAACGACCGATCAACGCCAGCACAAATAACAGAGCACTTCGCACACAATTTGGGGGGGTCACGCGTGACATTAACACTTTATAGGCTGAATACCCGCACTACCATAACCTTCTAAGATGTAAAGAGAGACAACCTCTGAAGACTTCATTTAAGCGGAGCTCCACCCTAAAGTGGAACTTCCGCTCATCGGAACCCCCCCCCCTCCGGTGTCACAATTGACACCTTTCAGGGGGGAGGGGGGGTGCAGATACCTGTCTAAGATAGGTATTTGCACCCACTTCCGGGAGTCCCGCAGAATACCTGTCAGGAGGATCCGTCAGAACGGCGCAGCGTGACTCGCGCATGCGCCGTAGGGAACCGGGCAGTGAAGCCGCAAGGCTTCACTGCCTGGTTCCTTCACCGAGGATGGTGGTGGGGGCAGCAGAGTGACGAGCGATTACTCGTCCTCTGCTGCGGGACGTCGCTGGACTCCAGGACAGGTAAGTGTCCGAATATTAAAAGTCAGCAGCTCCAGTATTTGTAGCTGCCGGCTTTTAATAATTTTTTTTCGGCGGAGCTCTGCTTTAAGTGAAATGTGATGATTGGTTAAACCCAAATACTGTATTTATTGGCGTATAACACTCACTTTTTTACCCTGAAAATAGAGGGTAAACTGGGCCTGCGTGTTATACGCAGGGGGCTGTGGAAAGTTTTTTTCCTGAAACTTCCCTCTTAAAGTTAAATACGGAACATAAAATTAGAAGTCTCCTCCACTCAAGCCAAATCCTTCCCGCTCTGCCCCGGGTGCAGACGATCGCGCTCACAAACAGCGCCATTGGATTTATCCAGAAAAAGAGAAAAAGGAATTCTCTGCGCGCAACGCTGACGTCATTCAGATTTCGGTCTATTGGAAAGGGCTGGGGGAAAAAGCAAAAATTGCGCCAAACCGCACACGCAACTCTCCGTAGCCAAAAAGGTTCTGGGGCTTCTTTGATCCGTTTCTCGCTCATAGGGGAGCCCATTCAAGTGAATAGGCTCCCCTATGTGCACCGCCCCAAAAAAGAAAAGGAAGACCCCCCAGATTTCTCACCTTCCAACAAAGTCAATAAAGTGCTCCAGTAGCTTCTTCCCCAGAGAAAGACCCCTGAATCCAGGACCGACGTATTGCGTGTCGCTTTCTTGTTCATTCTAGCGAGGGAAAACCAGTGAACGGATGTTTGCGGGTCTCCCTCAATTCTACCCAGTCATACCCATTGGGGTCCTGGGCTCTGCTGTCCCACGTGCCTTGGAAACATGGGAGCACCGGGGGGGGGGGGGGTTGGTAGTGGAGGGGTGTCAGCGCAGTCAGTGCCGGGGGTGCCGAGTGAGCAGTCGCCAGCACAGCTTTAAATCCCACCGCTGTGCCACCATATATGCAGCCAGTAGGAAGGGGTTAAATAAAAAAGGTGCATTGTTCACCTGGATGTGAAGATTTACAGACCTATGTAGATTGGATTTAGACTTGTTTGCTCATTACACAAATAATCCCCTAAACACACTCCCAGGGCATCAAAACAAAAAAAGGTGGGCAAAGTCCTACAGATTCCGGAGTCTTTTTGCCAGCATGCCGCAGAGAAGGACTCTTGCTACGTGGGGGAAGCAGCGGTCTCTCAGTCAGTTAGGTCGATAAACGCCGCAGTCAGCAAAAACTCATGCTCCCTGTCAAGAAGGCATGTCAGACCTATGGCAGTGAGACCACCCATTTCACACAGAGCGAGGGTCTATTTCTACAGCATGCTGGCGAGGGACGGGCTTTCCTACTCCGGCTGTGGCTGCTTTGTAAAGAAAACGCCCAGTAATACGGGGATCACACTTTGGCGGGAGAACAAGCAAAACATTAAAGTGATTGTAAAGGTTTGTAAAGCTATTGGAGCACTTTGTTGGAAGGAAGGTGAGAAATCGGAGGTCTTTTTTTTGCGGTGCACATGGGGGAGCCTATGAGCGAGAAACGCATCAAAGAAGCCCCTGAACCTTTTTTGGCTACGGAGAGTCACATGTGCGG
The DNA here is from genome assembly GCA_029206835.1 of Rana muscosa. NCBI lineage: Eukaryota > Metazoa > Chordata > Amphibia > Anura > Ranidae > Rana > Rana muscosa. The sequence continues at coordinate 203,815,349 of JARGYO010005626.1, read as the reverse complement.
TTTGGCGCAATTTTGCTTTTTCCCCAGTTCTTTCCAATAGACCGAAATCTAAATGACGTCAGCGTTGCGCGCAGAGAGTTCCTTTTTTTGGCAAGGGTTTTTCACAGAATGCCCCCCCCACGGCGCTCCTGACTCCTTCTTTGAGCGCTCCCTTGAGGGTTTACAAGGAAAGGAATTTGGGACTTTGAGTGAGGTAGAGAGGTCCATCCCAGTTTCGTGAGAAAAAGGAAGGGGCGGGACTTTGAATGAAACACGCAGGTCAATAGCACGGGGCCAAAAGAAATGGTATATTATATGTAAATCATGATATAAATTCATACAGTAAAATACACAAAATCACAGTAAATTCATCTATGTACATATGGGAACATAATATATGACAGTGGATAGGGGTCAATGCTATACCAACTGAGAAACTTCCTAATAACATAAAACTCTTATTGACCATAATATATAGATATCCATATGATTATGTTATTAGGAAGTTTCCCAGTTGGTATAGCATTGACCCCTATCCACTGTCATGTATCATCATGTTCCCATATGTACATAGATGAATTTACTGTGATTGTGTATTTTACTGTATGAATTTATATCATGATTTACATGTAATATACCATTTCTTTTGGGCCCCCCCTACTATTGACTGAGTCTTACAGTCAAAGTCCCGCCCCTTCCTTTTTCCCCTTTGAGGGGGTTTACAACCCCTTTCATTTTTAATGAGCTGCTAATACATTAGTATGGGCCGAGCCACACCCAACCCTGATGAGATAGAGAACAAAAACAAAAAAAATCAGCGAGCGCGCACAAGAAAGCGGGAGAGGGCACAGAAAAGTAAATTGCGAAAGAAAGCGAAGAAGAAAGGGCGAGCGCACACAAAGCGAGAAAGCGCGCACAAGAAAGACAGGGAGGGAATGTGGAGGAAAGGGGGTAAGGAACAATGGGTGATGGGGAAGGGAAGAGAGCTGGGGGGGGGGGGGGGACAGAGCTGGGGGGGCGGTTGTGTGTGTGTGCGAGCGTGTTAAAGCGGAGTTCCACCCAAAAGTGTAACTTCCGCTTTAAGCACTCCTCACCCCCTTACATGCCACATTTGGCATGTCATTTTTTTGGGGGAGGAGTGGGGGCTTCGGTAGGAGTGGGACTTCCTGTCCTCCTTCTGCCCAGAGACCGCCTCGGCGACTCCTCCTGTCGCCTTAGGCAGCCCCTCCCTCTAGACCAGTGGTTCTCAACCTGGGGGTTGGGACCCCCTTGGGGGTCAAATGATGATTTGTCAGGGGTCACTGAATCCTGAGCTGTTCCTGAAGCCCGCACCGCTCTCCCAGCCTTTTTGCGGCCACCCAGCAGGGCTGTCCCTGGAGCCAGCGGTGGCCCACTCAGCCTCTTAGCAGCCGCCCGTTCAGTTCACGGCATGGCTGGGGGGCAGAGACTAGAGGTCAGCTGACTGGTGAGGAATGTGAAGTGGGAGGGGCTGGAGAAGACCCTATTTCCTGATTTCGGCATAGGTGTCACTGCTACGAGAAAAACAAGAAATTAGGATAGAGAGATAAAAAGGGAAAGAAAGGAGAACAAAGAGTGATACATCCTAAAATGTACCATAACGGGTTTTAATACTGTACGAGGGGAAGGGACTCAGGGAGCGCTAAATGTCCGTGGGTTGGGGGGCACAAATTACTTGTCTTGTCTGCTGACAACCCACGCTATGAAAGTTTTACTGTTAGGGGTCCCCACAACTTGGGAAATTTTATCAAGGGGTCACGGCACTAGAAAGGTTGAGAGCCACTGCTCTAGACCATCTCCTGGGACACGCGACAGGTCCCAGGAGCTCGCCTGTCCACTCAGGGAGCGCAGCGCCGCTCACGCATGCGCAGTGCGCGCCCGGCCGTGATGCCCAAAGCCGTCATGGTCAGGTGCCCAGAGTGAATGGAAGCACCGGTGGAGAGGGGGGGGGCGACGCTCCGGGCGGCCGCATCGCTGGACTGTGGAGCGGGCAAGTGCCTGTTTATTAAAAGTCAGCAGCTACACTTTTTTTAGCTGCTGACTTTTAATAAACCTAAAAAAAAAAGTCTGGAACTCCCCTTTAAAGTGATACTAAAGCTTTTTTTTTTTTTTTATAAAAAAATACAAAAACAAAAAAAAAAAAACATGTCATACTTCCCTCCACTGTGCAGTTCGTTTTGCACAGAGTGGCTCTGATCCTCCTCTTCTGGGGTCCCTCTGCGGCTCTCGCGGCTCCTCCCTGCATTAGATAACCCCCTAGGACAAGCTCTCCCCCAAGTGGGTTACCTTGTGGGCGTGCTCCTGAGCCATTCATTCGGCGTCCATAGACGCTGAGTGTATGACTCGGCCCCGCCCCTCGCATCATTGGATTTGATTGACAGCAGCAGGAGCCAATGGCTGCGCTGCCATCTATCTATCTATCCAATCCAAGCCGGGACTCCGTGGAGAGGACGGTGGGGACGCGCCCACGGAAATTCGGGGCTCAGGTAAATAAAAAAACGCCAGGTGGCGGACGCTGCAAGGTGTTTTTTCACCTTAATGCATAGGATGCATAAGGTGAAAAAACACAAAGGTTAACAACCCCTTTAAGGTGTGCTGCCAGTCTAAATGATCGGGCTTCCTTAACGCATGATAAACGCATTACACAGAAGAAGGTGCACTAATCTTAGGCATAGTGTAAATGGACCCTTCAAAATTTAAGGCAATATAAAAAATAAAAAAAAGTAACAACCTCAAAGAACAGAAGGAATCCTCAATAGAAGGAATGTTGTAAACTAGTTTCATGTTGGAGGGACTGAGCGCTCAACAAGGCAGGGATCGATCGTCCCTTCACAGCACACACATAGAATGTCAGATATTTATCTATAGTACTTACTAGCTGCCAGTGTCACCTCCGTCACACCATTCATGTACAAGACATTCACCTGGAAAACAGAAAATCCCTTTACTTATATATTCCTTTAACAGCCAATCAGCTTCCAGTTCAGTATAAAGATCAGCATGGAAGTTACAATGTGTCACCTTAAAACGTAAAAAATAAAATAAAAAAAATGGGTTAACAAGTTAGGCTTCAGAGAAATGCATTTTTTTTTAATTATTTTTTTTAATGTAAAAAGTCTTAATTTTTGGGCAATAAAATTAATCAAACTCCCAGAACATTATATTTTTTTCTGAAAGCAGAGGCCCTGCAGAATAAAAAAAAAAGAAAAAAAAGTGAGTTGCAAATTTTCATTTCACGTGAGGTTTGCGCAACTGTTTATTAAAACGCAAAATTTTCAGGAAAAAAATATATATAATAAAATAAATTTTAGCGCAAAATCACACCATATAATACCCATTTTTGGTTACAATATAAAAAGATGGAGGTAGCATCGAGTATTTAGATACCAAACACGCCATGTCTTAAAAATTGCGTACACCCACGATAATCGCCAAAAATCCTCAGATGATACTTTAAATGGAGATGGGTACCAAACATTTTTAGGCACTGCTGAGTTTGGTACCCATCTCCATTTCTGAGAGATCTCGCTGTGGCAAGATTACTCAGAAGTTCCGCCCCCTCCTCCCCCTTCCCCCAGGAATGGCGGCAGCAGTACCCGAGAGCCGATGGAAACATTGGCTGGGGTGCCGACATCGCTGGATTCCAGGACAGGTAAGAGTCCTAATATTAAGACCTGGAGGAGTCTTTCAGGCGCTTTAGCGCTAAAAAAAAAAAAAAGCCTCAGCTGCAATCCCAGTGTGAAAGCCTGAGTGCTGGCAGGACGTCAAAAAAGTCCTGCCAGCAGCTTCTTTACACGGCTCCTAAAGCGCCCCTGCCCATTGCAATCAACGAGCAGCGCCGCCGAACCGCTGATGCAGCTGCGATTTGCGGGTGCTTTTAACCCCTTTTCGGCCGCTAGCGGGGGTTAAAAGTGCCACGCTAGCGGGCGGAAATAAAACTCCAAAAACTACGGTAAAGCAGCGTTTTACCGCCGATGCCCGGGCGCTTTCAGTGTGAAAGCCCTCTAAAAGTCAGCAGCGGAACTCCAAATTAAACACTCCTATCCTTTACAGCCAAGGAAGCTGCTTTTGTTTGATCTGCAACGGCCATGGTGCTGCAGATGTGATCAGCTAGAACGCCACCCATTTGATGGTTTGACAATCAAAGCAAACTTTTTTGAAGCCGGTAAAGCGATGGGTTTAGTTCTGCTTTATGACTTGCAGCTGGGGCGTTGGGCTTCAGCAAAATGGCAGCTTCCAGCAAGAACAAACAGGGGCGATGCTGAGGCAATTTAGAGCACACGCTATTTTGGTAGCATAATTATTAAAGGAGAAGTATGTGGAAAGCTTGTTTGGCGGTACTTCTGTGGATCACAGGAGTGCAGTTCATTCTGTCACCCGTTTTCAGCAGATGGCAGGCTGAAGCCTGCCGGTCCAGGCTCGGGAAAGAGCGCAACCATATGGTCGGGATCCGCCCACATGCCTGGACCGGCACCCAGCTCAGCCTCTCAACGAGTCGCTGAGAGGCTGAGCTGGCTGCTCCCGCCCCCTCCACAGCCCAGCGCTCCAATGAGCGAGAGGGGGTGGGGGGGCAGGTCAGAGTGCCAGTGACCGACAGTCACCAACCCGCTGCTCAGGGATCTGAGAGAAAGGAGCGATCGGTGGCGTTTAATCGCTCAGTTCTCAGTCTTGGAGCTGGTGGGGGGACAGATGTAGCATCGGACCGATGCATCTACCCAGGCAAGTACGATTCTCCCAAAAAAATATTCCCATACTTATTGTGGAATGTATGTTCCTTGCTAAAGAACACCATTTATCAAGTTATGGCTAAAGTTCCACTTTAAAGCACTGCTGCCTCTGACTGATCGTCTCATCAGATTTGGAGATGCTCATGTTCTCCTTGCTGAAAGGGAAGCTGTACCTGAGGACCTGCAGTACAATGATCTCCCTGCTTCTGTGCCTTGAGCCTCGTAGCTGTATATATCTGCAATGTGAGATCTGAGGCACTGCTTGTCTCAAATTTGGGGATGTCACTACTTTGCTGATCTGCTTTCCTCGCAGGAGGGGGATGCTATACCTGAGGACTTGCAGTGTAAGGATCCTCCTGCTTTTGCTTCTTCCATTCAGTGGATCTGTGCTTGCTCTATCGCCATCACTACCCCTCTAGTAATCAGACCATGTCACTACTGTGCTGCTCACTGTTCTCCTTGCCGGAGGGGATGCTGTACCTGAGGACCTGCAGTGTAGGGATCTCCCCCGCTTAAGCTTCTTCCATTCTGTGAACCTGTGCTTGCTCCATCATCATCATGACTCCACTACTCATCAGATCATGTCACTACTGTGCTGCTCACTGTTCTCCTTACTGGAGGGGATGCTATACCTGAGGACGTGCAGAGCAAGGATCTCCCCGCTTCAGCTTCATTCTGTGGACCTGCACTTGCTCCCTCCCCATCACAACCCCACCAGTCACCAGATTATGTCACTACTGTGCTGCTCGCTGGAGGGGATACTGTACCTCAGGACCTGCAGTGTAAGGATCTTCCCGCTCCGGCTTCATTCTGTGGACCCGTGTTTGCTCTATCTCCATCATTACTCCACTAGTCACTACTGTGCTGCTCACTATTCTGCTTGCTGGAGAAGAAGCCGTACCCGAGGATGTGCAGTACAAGGATCTCCCTACTTTTGCTTCATCCATTCTGTGGCTCTGCGATTCCTCCAACATTACCCCACCAATCATCAGGGGGCCAGCTCTCACACGAGAAAGCAAAGCCCTGCTCCCCTACCACTTCGGCCGCCTTCACATAGACAGTGCAGAACAAGGCATGAAGTCTGATAGGGGGGGGAAAGGATCAGCTGCAGGAGCCCATAGGAAATACCAGTGGCAAGTCCTTTGTCTTCTTTGGGCCCAGCTTCCACAGTACAGGTCCTCTTTTACATACCCAACAATTCAAATATCTCGTGTTCAGGCAAGCCAAGATGACTTCTACACATATGTAGAGTAGTGCAGCGCGGTCAATAGCTCCATTACGTTACCCTACTACTGTCTTTAGGATTTCAAGGAAATACTTGGGGAAACCCCAGCTAGTTCAACCAAGCGGCAAATCTGTATTTTCTCCAAAAAGAATGTCGAACATGCAAAACAGATGCAGCTAACCGACCGGCGAGCATCTGTGTTTACTAGAAACCCGCTTCTCCTCGAAAGTTTAGAAACATTGTTTCTCCTTGTAATCTACTAATCCCATCACTCCACATATAATGGGGGGGGGGGGGGCTGACAAAGGCAGACATATCTGAAGTCCAGTGAGGGTGACAACCACGGCTTCCTCCGTAGGAACAGTGGGGGAGCGTAGCCACCCTGGGACAGGAAGAGTGTTACTGGCAGTATCACCAGCTGAACATAAATGGAAAATAGCTTGCAAAAAAAGAAGACCAAAACATTGGTAAGCTGCAATGGATCACATTTTTGGTTATGGGTTTAGATAGACCAACAGGTTAACGCAACATTCCAAAAGTAAATATTTTTAATACATCTTGTTAAAATTATCCCTGGTGTTGCCACCATTTCACAAATGAGGTTACAAGTGGCCTTGCGAACACAACCTATTGTAGGACAACATCGTCACTTTCTCCCAATTACGAGCTTGTGTTGTCACCTTGTCAAACAGGAGACAAGCGGCTATGCCAACACTTTCCATAATAAGGTGACACATTGTTCCTGTCTCCCAGTTAAGCCCCTGTGTTGTCACCCTGTTTCGCAGGAGAACATAAAATGCCAACACTTCCCAATGTAGGGCGACAACGCTATGTCCCCGTCTCCCAATTAAACCCTTGCGTTGTCACTCTCTCATGGGCATCTGATGGAGACTACAAGTAGTCATGCTAACTCTTCCCAATTGTAGAGTGACAATACTAAGTTTTCGGGTTCCCAAATTAAGCCCTTGCTTTGTCACCTCGACACACAGGAGATTACAAATGGCCGTGCCAACATTTTCCATTATAGGGTGACAACACGCTGTGCCTGTCTCCCAGTTATCCCATGTTGTCACCCTGTCACACAGAACACCACAAATGCCAACACTGTAGGGTGACAACACTTTGTCCCTCTCTGCCAATCAAGCCCTTGGGTTGTCACCCTTTCGCATGGGCATCTGATGAAGACTACAAAAAGCTGTGCCACCTCTTCCCATTGTAGGGTGACAACCCACTGTCCCCATCTCCTAATTAGGCCCACGCCTTGTTACCCCATCACACAGAAGACTAAAGGTGGCAGGTACCAACTTCTATTATAGGGTAACACTCTGTGCCCATCTCCTAATTAAACCCTTGTGTTGTCACCCCATGATAAAAGACTACAAGTGGCCATACAAACACTTCCCATTGTATGGTGACAACACTGTCCCCGTCTCCCAAATAAGCCCTTGGGTTGTCACCCTGTCAAACAGGGGACTAAAGGTGATCATGCCAACACTTCCCATTATAGGGTGACAACACTCTGAGCCTGTCTCCCAGTTAGCCCATGTTGTCACCCTGTCACAGGAGAGCACAAATGCCATCACTTACCATTGTAGGGTGACACTTTGTCCCTATCTGCCAATTAAGCCCTTGCGTTGTCACCCTCTCATAGGCATCTGATGAACTACAAGTAGCTGTGCCACCTCGTCCCATTGTAGGGTGACAACACTGTCCCTGCCTCCTAATTAAGCCCTTGCGTTGTCACCTTGTCTAAGAGGGGACTACAAGTAACCATGTCAACACACTTCCCATTGTAGGGCAACACTCTGTGCCTGTCTCCCAATTAAGGCCTTGTGTTGTCACCCAGGCTTCTGATGGAGACTACAGTTGTGCCAACTTTTTCCATTGTAGGGTGACACTCTGTCCCCATCTCACAGCTAAGCCCTTGCATTGTCACCATGTTAAACAGGGGACTAAAAGTGATCATACCACCACTCCACTTTCATTATAGGGCGACACTCTGTGCCTGTCCCCCAGTTAAGCCCTTACGGTGTCTCCCAGGCTTTTGATGGAGACTTGTGCCAACTTTTCCCCATTTTTGGATGACGACACACTGTCCCTATCTCATAATTAAGCCCTTGCGTTGCCGTCCTGTCACATGGGCTTCGGAGACTACATGTGTCCATGCCAACAAACATTACACAGACATGGTCTACCGTTGTCACCATCAGGAAACCTGCCCTGAAAACAGCCATGTAGCCATTGATGGAATGCATGTACAGCGGAGCCTTGGATTACGAGCATAATTCGTTCCAGGAGAATTCTCGTAATCCAAAAGCACTTGCAAATCAAAGCAAGTTTCCCCATAGAGGTCAATGGAAACGAAAATAATTGGTTCCGCATTGACTTCAATGGCATGCAATACCGCATGTAGCCAGAGGTAGGGGGCGCCGGAGAGCCTCAGAAAAAATGCTCGGGGACAGCTCGGATGACCTCGAAAAGGCCCGGGAACGGAGCTTTTCTGAAGGGCTCAGCTCGGCTCCAGCGCCCCCACACCTCTGGCCAAATGCGGTACTGCACACCCCATTAGCTTGAATTCTGCGCGTTTTGCCAGACTCGCAAGCCGAATCAATTAAAAAAAATATATATATATATATATATATATATATATAAAGTTTCTCGGCTTTGATAATGCTCGTTAACCGTGTTACTCATAAACCAAGGTTCCACTGTAAATGGGAAGTGACTGCAAAAAGCTGCAGGAAAAAAAGAAGGAAAAGAGGAAAAAAGGAAAAGAGGAAAAAAGGAAAAGAGGAAAAGAGGAAAAGAGGAAAAGAGGAAAAGAGGAAAAGAGGAAAAGAGGAAAAGAGGAAAAGAGGAAAAGAGGAAAAGAGGAAAAGAGGAAAAGAGGAAAAGAGGAAAAGAGGAAAAGAGGAAAGAGGAAAGAGGAAAAAAGGAAAGAGAAAAAAAGGAAAGAGAAAAAAAGGAAAGAGAAAAAAAGGAAAGAGAAAAAAAGGAAAGAGGAAAAAAAGGAAAGAGGAAAAAAAGGAAAGAGGAAAAAAGGAAAGAGGAAAAAAGGAAAGAGGAAAAAAGGAAAAAAGAAAGAAAGAAAAAAGGAAAAAGAAAGAAAAAAAGAAAGAAAAGTCAGCAGTCCCATGTATCTTTAGCATATCCAACATCCTTTCATAAAAGAAAACAAGAAGTTTCCACGATTCCAGAAAGTGATGCACAGATGGAGGTCAGCAAAGTGCGATTGCATTATATAATAGACGGGTGACCTGGATGATTCACCGAATGAGACAATCAGTGAGGTGAGAGCACAGCCAGGAACAGAGCGCGTCATCTCCTGAGTCATACTATGATGTCACTCGCCTGAAATACTCCTGATGGAAGACAATGACACGCCGGTGGAGGATGGATTGGGGGGGGGCACCCCCATTGTTGTGTGCTGCCGTCCATCTGTTACATTGTAATCTCTGCTCATCACAGGATGGACAATCACTTCAGCAGAGGGGGCTGAGCAGGCAGTGCGTTCCTGATTGTGTCCCTGCCTGTGCGCAATGTACCGCACGCCCCTTTCCTGCCCAACGCGCCCCTTCCCTGCCCAATGCTGCTAAAGTTACAGAAGACTGCTAGAGGGTGAGGCTGTTACCCAGTTAAATGGCACTGCTGTAGAGCAATGCCATGTTACAAAAGATGGCTAAAGACTTGTCACATTACACACTATGACCGCTAGACAAAAAAAAAAGTCTCTTTTTGGGACTTCTGTGTTGCAAGAGAGCGCGCATATTATAAAGAGACTTCTACTGCCGCACAGGAGTCAGGCTACCAAGGTACAGGAGACTGCTTACTGACCAGAAACCAAACTACAAGAAAGACTGCTAGAGGCAAGTTACATGAGATTGCTAGAATGTGCCGACAGATTACAGGAGAGAGACTTCAAACAACCTCCGTCCCTTCACATAACTACTAGAGACAGTTGCCATTTTTACATGAGAATGTTAAAGACCACCACTAGATTACAAGAGACTGCTACAGAGCTCTCCCACCACAGAAAACTCGACTAGAGATGGCTGTCAGGTTACAGGAGACTGCTAGAGGTTGTTGCCAAGCTATATGACGTCGCTATAAGGTACGGCCATATTACAGGAGACTGCTAGAGGTTGTTGCCAAGCTATATGACGTCGCTATAAGGTACGGCCATATTACAGGAGACTGCTAGAGGTTGTTGCCAAGCTATATGACGTCGCTATAAGGTACGGCCATATTACAGGAGACTGCTAGAGGTTGTTGCCAAGCTATATGACGTCGCTATAAGGTACGGCCATATTACAGGAGACTGCTAGAGGTTGTTGCCAAGCTATATGACGTCGCTATAAGGTACGGCCATATTACAGGAGACTGCTAGAGGCACACCTTCCAACTTTTTGAGATGGGATTGAGAGACACTCATTAGCAATGGTATGTAGTCATAGGACACACCTCCTGCATTATTAGTTAAAGCCACAAGGGCTTTATTTTTTATTTTTTTTAACTATTATTATTCCTTTATATTGGCTTTTAATTTACAAATGCAGCAATTTAGAAATTGGATGAAAGGTTTAGCTCTGGGGAACACGATCTGAAAGATAAAAAGTGCATTTTATATAAAACTATACAGATAAGACCAAAATGAGGGACAAATGAGGACAGAGGGACAGTCCCTCCAAATCCGGGAAAGTCCCCAAAAATTTGGGGTATTACACAAAAATCCGGGGCTGTCCCGGAGCTATGCTAGAGGTTGTTACCAAGTTATATGACGTTGCTATGAGGTACGGCCACATTACAGGAGAATGCTTATACAAACACTGCTAGAGTTGGCCGACAAATTATACAAAGTTGGGATATACAAGATTACCAAAAACCACATTACAAGAGACTGCCCAAGAGCTCGACCGCATTACAGAACACCACCAGTGATGGCTGTGAAGTTACAGGAGACTGTTGCCAAGTTATAGGAGATTGCTATATAGAGCGCTGCCTTATGACAGGACCAGTGGTGGCTGGTGCTCAATTTTTTTATTTTGGGGGGGCTAAAAAAAAAAAAAAAACAATTGCAGCACCTCTGTGCCCATCATATGCAGCCTCTGTGACCCCCAAAGCTCACTGTCTGACCAGCACCTACCCCCCCATCTTGGTGAACTGTCAGGCAGCGGGTGACGGGGGCGAGTTCAGGTGACGGCTCCTGCGTCCTCCATGGTCCCCCCTGTGTCTTTTCTTCCATTACGCATCCAATAGGAATGCCTGTGCCTTCAGCCAATGACAGACCTCCTTCCCCGCGCCCCCCCCCCCCCAACATACCTGAAAGACCCCTCCCCGCCGCCCAACATACCTGACAGACCCCTCCCCCCACATAGTAAACAGTTTACTATGCTTCAGGTATGAATGAACACAGTGAGTGATCAGTATCAGTCATTTACTGTGTTCATTCAGAAGAGGAAGGGGCTGGTAAATACCTCTGTCATATTTACCAACCCCCCCCTTTCTATCCTGAAGTAATCCCCTGTGCCCTACAGCAGCTGGTGAGAGGGAGAGGAAGCTGGCAGTGCACACGGGGGGGGGGGGAGATTAGTACAGGAGGGGGCGATTAGTACAGGAGGGGGCGATGGGGCGATTAGTACAGGAGGGGGCGATTAGTACAGGAGGGGGCGATTAGTACAGGAGGGGGCGATTAGTACAGGAGGGGGCGATTAGTACAGGAGGGGGCCCCCCATTTACCAGAACAGATCCCCTGTATCCCCCCCTTCTCCCTAATGGGGCCTAGGCCCCCGTACAGGATCAGTGGCTACATATAGATAGAGAGGATATGGAGGCCGGGACGCACCATACAGGTGCAGCCCAGCCTATGCACATTTCCCCGAACGTGCTGGGGTGGCATTGACAATGAATGGCAGTGCCGCACATCTGCTATAGGGCAGAGGGCTCCTGTGCGCAACGGGAAATTGCCAGCACACAGCAGTAACCTTCATCCACATTAGTAGCAGCGACGGCGGCCCGTCCATACGGGGCACAGGGCACCCCACCCCCCCAATTTACATGCAGGATTCCGGATTCCAATTAGTGCTGCACAATTCTGGCTAAAATGAGAATCACGATTTTTTTTGCTTAGAATAAAAGATCACGATTCTCGCGGCGCAACATCTTCTACATTATACAAAAAAAAAAAAAAAAAAAAGGCCAACTTTACGGTTCATTTTTTTTCTTTTAATTCATTAAAGTGTATTTTTTCCCAAAAAAATGTGAGTTTGAAAGACCGTTGCAATACCGTGTGACATAAAATATTGGGGGAAGCCTGTGACCTAGATGGGGTAAGTGTGGGGACCAAGCGGGGGGTGCGGGACACACTTTAGCGCGGGTAAGAACATTTGTTGGCTATTCTGATCTATAGTTGGGTCAAACTGATGCAAAGAGGAGAAAATTCAAAGCAATATAGAAATTCATTCATTGGAGAAAAGTTTTCCAAACAGGGTGTGCGGCTTCCGTCCTCCAATGTCCTTTCTTTCCAAAAATCCAACATACTGAGAATTTTTATCTGACATTCTACTTGGGTATGCCCGGCCCTGGCAGAATCCACTGACCAATCAGCTTCTAGCCTCAGCTTGTTCAGCTAAGCCTTGAAAGTAAAAGACAGAAGCTGATTGGTTGTCATGTAAAGCTGCTCCACTCTTAGTAAAATCCCCCCCCAATGTATGTAATATACAGACAGAGGTATACAATGTATACAGGGGGGGGGGGGGGGGGGAGTACTAATATACAGACAGAGGTATACAATGTATACAAGGGGGGAGTACTAATATACAGACAGAGGTATACAAGGGGGGGAGTACCAATATACAGACAGAGGTACAGAGGTATACAATGTATACAGGGGGGGGGTACTAATATACAGACAGAGGTATACAATGTATACAGGGGGGGGGGGGGGAGTACTAATATACAGCCAGAGGTATACAATGTATACAAGGGGGGGGGTACTAATATACAGACAGAGGTATACAGGGGGGGGGGAGTTCTAATATACAGCCAGAGGTATACAATGTATACGGGGGGGGGGGGGAGTACTAATATACAGCCAGAGGTATACAATGTATACAAGGGGGGGGGGGAGTACTAATATACAGACAGAGGTATACAAGGGGGGGGGAGTACTAATATACAGCCAGAGGTATACAATGTATACAAGGGGGGGGGGGGGAGTACTAATATACAGACAGAGGTATACAAGGGGGGGGGGAGTACTAATATACAGCCAGAGGTATACAATGTATACGGGGGGGGGGGGGAGTACTAATATACAGACAGAGGTATACAAGGGGGGGGGGGGGGGAGTACTAATATACAGACAGAGGTATACAATGTATACAGGGGGAGGGGGGGGGGGAGTACTAATATACAGACAGAGGTATACAATGTATACAGGGGGGGGGGGGGGAGTACTAATATACAGCCAGAGGTATACAATGTATACAAGGGGGGGGGGAGTACTAATATACAGACAGAGGTATACAGGGGGGAGTTCTAATATACAGCCAGAGGTATACAATGTATACGGGGGGGGGGAGTACTAATATACAGCCAGAGGTATACAATGTATACAAGGGGGGGGGGGGGGAGTACTAATATACAGACAGAGGTATACAAGGGGGGGGAGTACTAATATACAGCCAGAGGTATACAATGTATACGGGGGGGAGTACTAATATACAGACAGAGGTATACAATGTATACGGGGGGGAGTACTAATATACAGACAGAGGTATACAAGGGGGGGGGGGGAGTACTAATATACAAACAGAGGTATACAATGTATACAGGGGGAGAGGGGGGGGGGAGTACTAATATACAGACAGAGGTATACAATGTATACAGGGGGGGGGAGTACTAATATACAGACAGAGGTATACAATGTATACAGGGGGAGGGGGGGGGGGAAATAATATACAGAGGTATACAATGTATACAGGGGGGGGGGGGGAGTACTAATATACAGACAGAGGTATACGTCTACAAGGGGGGGGGGGGGGAGTACTAATATACAGCCAGAGGTATACAATGTATACAGGGGGGGGGGGGGGGAGTACTAATATACAGACAGAGGTATACGTCTACAAGGGGGGGGGGGGAGTACTAATATACAGACAGAGGTATACAATGTATACAGGGGGAGGGGGGGGGAAATAATATACAGAGGTATACAATGTATACAGGGGGGGGGGGGGGGAGTACTAATATACAGACAGAGGTAAACGTCTACAAGGGGGGGGGGGGGGAGTACTAATATACAGCCAGAGGTATACAATGTATACAAGGGGGGGAGTAATAATATACAGCCAGAGGTATACAATGTATACAAGGGGGGGGAGTACTAATATACAGACAGAGGTATACAATGTATACAAGGGGGGGGGAGTACTAATATACAGACAGAGGTATACAAGGGGGGGGGGGGGAGTACCAATATACAGACAGAGGTATACAATGTATACAGGGGGAGGGGGGGGGGAAATAATATACAGACAGAGGTATACAATGTATACAGGGGGGGGGGGGAGTACTAATATACAGACAGAGGTATACAATGTATACAGGGGGAGGGGGGGGGGAAATAATATACAGAGGTATACAATGTATACAGGGGGGGGGGGGGAGTACTAATATACAGACAGAGGTATACGTCTACAAGGGGGGGGGGAGTACTAATATACAGCCAGAGGGTATACAATGTATACAAGGGGGGGGGGGGGAGTACTAATATACAGACAGAGGTATACAATGTATACAAGGGGGGGGGGGGGGGAGTACTAATATACAGACAGAGGTATACAATGTATACAAGGGGGGGGGGGGGAGTACTAATATACAGAGGTATACAAGGGGGGGGAGTACCAATATACAGACAGAGGTATACAATGTACACAGGGGGGGGGGGAGTACTAATATACAGACAGAGGTATACAATGTATACAGGGGGAGGGGGGGGAAATAATATACAGAGGTATACAATGTATACAGGGGGAGGGGGGGGAAATAATATACAGACAGAGGTATACAATGTGAACGGGGGGGGGGGGGGGGGAGTACTAATATACAGACAGAGGTATACAATGTGAACGGGGGGGGGAGTACTAATATACAGACAGAGGTATACAATGTATACAGGGGGAGGGGGGGGAATAATATACAGACAGAGGTATACAATGTATACAGGGGGGGGGGGGGAGTACTAATATACAGACAGAGGTATACAATGTATACAGGGGGAGGGGGGGGGGAAATAATATACAGAGGTATACAATGTATACAGGGGGAGGGGGGGGGGAAATAATATACAGAGGTATACAATGTATACGGGGGGAGGGGGGGGGGAATAATATACAGAGGTATACAATGTATACGGGGGGGGAGTACTAATATACAGACAGAGGTATACAGGGGGGGGAGTACTAATATACAGACAGAGGTATACAGGGGGGAGTACTAATATACAGACAGAGGTATACAAGGGGGGGGGGGAGTACTAATATACAGACAGAGGTATACAATGTATACAGGGGGAGGGGGGGGGGAGTACTAATATACAGACAGAGGTATACAATGTATACAGGGGGAGGGGGGGAAATAATATACAGACAGAGGTATACAATGTATACAGGGGGAGGGGGGGGGAAATAATATACAGAGGTATACAATGTATACAGGGGGGGGGGGGGAGTACTAATATACAGACAGAGGTATACGTCTACAAGGGGGGGGGGGAGTACTAATATACAGCCAGAGGTATACAATGTATACAAGGGGGGGAGTAATAATATACAGCCAGAGGTATACAATGTATACAGGGGGGGGGGGAGTACTAATATACAGACAGAGGTATACAATGTATACAAGGGGGGGGGGAGTACTAATATACAGACAGAGGTATACAATGTATACAAGGGGGGGGGAGTACTAATATACAGACAGAGGTATACAATGTATACAAGGGGGGGGAGTACTAATATACAGGAGGTATACAAGGGGGGGGGGGGGGGAGTACCAATATACAGACAGAGGTATACAATGTATACAGGGGGGGGGGAGTACTAATATACAGAGGTATACAATGTATACAGGGGGAGGGGGGGGGAATAATATACAGACAGAGGTATACAATGTGAACGGGGGGGGGGAGTACTAATATACAGACAGAGGTATACAATGTATACAGGGGGAGGGGGGGGGGAAATAATATACAGAGGTATACAATGTATACGGGGGGAGGGGGGGGGGAAATAATATACAGACAGAGGTATACAATGTATACGGGGGGGAGTACTAATATACAGACAGAGGTATACAGGGGGGGGGAGTACTAATATACAGACAGAGGTATACAAGGGGGGGGGGAGTACTAATATACAGACAGAGGTATACAAGGGGGGGGGAGTACTAATATACAGACAGAGGTATACAATGTATACAGGGGAGGGGGGGGGGGGGAGTACTAATATACAGACAGAGGTATACAATGTATACAAGGGGGGGGGGGGGAGTACTAATATACAGACAGAGGTATACAATGTATACAGGGGGAGGGGGGGGAAATAATATACAGAGGTATACAATGTATACAGGGGGGGAGTACTAATATACAGACAGAGGTATACAATGTATACAGGGGGGGAGTACTAATATACAGACAGAGGTATACAATGTATACAGGGGGAGGGGGAAATAATATACAGAGGTATACAATGTATACAGGGGGGGGGGGGGAGTACTAATATACAGACAGAGGTATACGTCTACAAGGGGGGGGGGGGGGAGTACTAATATACAGCCAGAGGTATACAATGTATACAGGGGGGGGGGGGGAGTACTAATATACAGACAGAGGTATACAATGTATACAGGGGGGGGAGTACTAATATACAGACAGAGGTATACAAGGGGGGGGGGGAGTACCAATATACAGACAGGTATACAATGTATACGGGGGGGGGGGGGGGGAGTACTAATATACAGACAGAGGTATACAATGTATACAGGGGGGGGAGTACTAATATACAGAGGTATACAAGGGGGGGGGGGGGGGGGAGTACCAATATACAGACAGGTATACAATGTATACGGGGGGGGGGGGGGGGAGTACTAATATACAGACAGAGGTATACAATGTATACGGGGGGGGGGGGGGGGAGACTAGGTGTATTGGGGGCACTGATGGGGATCCTCGGCACTCCAGATGTTTTGGAACTACAATTCCCATGATGCTCCACTGCACTGCAGAGTACAGGAGCATCATGGGAAATGTAGTTATAAAACATGGGGGTGCCGGGGTTCCCCATCACTGATATAGGAACGTCATTTATAGACAAGGGATGGAGAACACAAAGGGGGAGATTTACCGAGACTGGAGCAACTCTGCATAGAAACCAATCAGCTTCCAGGTTTTTTTTTTCTCTTTTATCAAAACAAAGCTGAAGTTAGAAGCTGATTGGCCGCCTGGCACAGCTGCACCAGATTCTACCCTCTCAAGTTTTAGTAAATCAGTCCCATAATGTATGTTCTGTACAGACAAAGGGTATATAATGTATATACATAGAGGGTATGGGGACAACCTACAAACCGGGCACACGTGTGTATGTGTATGTATATATATATATATATATATATAGATAGATGAGCTCAGGATACAATGTAACATCACACAATGTAACCTACAGACACATCACGTATATAATACAATGTAAAGTAACACACACAATGTCAACACTACATATCTATGTACATATAGGGGGGGGGGGGGGTGATCACAAGATACAATGTAACCTACAGACACACAGATCATGTATATAATACAATGTAAAGCAATACACACACTATGTCATCTATAGACAATGTGTATATATATATTAGGGGGGGGGGGTGTCACAGATCTCTATGTACATTTTATATATATATATATATATATATATATATATATATATATATATATATAAATAAATAGGGTATACAATGGAGATGAGAATATATATGGGGTGGATATACAAACGGTATATGTGTGTGTGTATATATATATATATATATTTACATATAGATATATATATATATATATAGGGGGGAGGGGATACAAATGATATATATATAATGGATGTATATAGAATGTAGGATCGGTGAATAGGGACAAGGAATGTATACAGATGGCGGTATGTAGATGGTATACAGGGAGGGAGGTGAGGGCGGATGATATATAGGATGTAGGGGATATCTCTCACACACACACACCGGGTGTACGGATCACACATCTCCCTCCACTCACCGTCCTCTCTCTCCGCACCTCTCCGACCACCGACACCGCCACACTCACTCCCGTCTCTACCCTACTAATCCCGCCTACTCCGCCCCACGCCGGACACGCCTCCTTTTACACCGGCCACACCCCCCGCCCGCTATCCTACAAATCTTCCACGCCCCCTGATCTAACCACGCCCCCTCTTCTGTTTTTTTTTTTTGGACGCCAGAGTGTGTGTGTGTGTGAGAGAGAGAGATCCAGCCCCGCCCACTCCTCTGGTCCTGGCTGTGCTGATTGGGCGGGACCCCGGCTTAAGCATGCGGCCGTCACGTGACCCCGGGCCGGAGTAAGACCCCGAGAGTTGTCCTGGAGTGACCCCCGACAACCGGGGGGGGGCCCACAGGACCCCAGGACCTCCCCACCAATAGGGTGCTGTGTGACCTGGGGGGGGGGACCCGAGCTTCATAACACCCTATATATATATATATATATATATTCTGTATACAACCCTCCATATACAAGATGTGTGTGTACACAGTATCTGACAGAAGTAAGTACACCCCTCAGTCACATTTTTGTATTCTATCTTTTCATGTGATAACACTGAAGAAATGACACTTTGCTACAATGTAAAGTAGTGAGTGTACAGCTTGTATTACGCTCGGTTCACATAGGGGCGATTCGGTCGCCTGAGGAGTCGCGTCCCGCGCTGTTCAATGGAACCGTTCTAATAGGAGCGACTCGGGTCGCTCCGACTTAGAAAAAGGTTCCTGTTCTACTTTTGGGGGCGACCTGCATTGACTTCTATACAGAAGTCATTATGCAAATCGCCTCGGCGGGCGTCTCAAGTCGTCTTGAGATCGCGCCGCCGAGGTCGCCCCCGAAGTCGTGCCGCCCCTGTGTGAATGGGGCCTAACAGTGTAAATTTGCTGTCCCCTCAAAATAACTCAACACACAGCCATTAATGTCTAAGCCGCTGGCAACATTGTAAACGGCGTATCTGCTGTTCTGCGCATTCGCGAGGCCACTTTTCAACGGCGGGCACATTAGATAGAACATCAGAAAACGGCGTATCTGCCGTTCTGCGCATGCTGTTTCGACTTACGAACATATTCGACTTAAAGCGGAGTTCCACCCAAATTTGGAACTTCCGCTTTATCCACTCCTCGCCCCCTTACATGCCACATTTGGCATGTAATTTTTTTTGGAGGGGGAGTGGGGGCTTCAGTAGGAGTGGGACTTCCTGTCTCACTTCCTCCTTCCGCGCTGGGGTCGCCTAGGCGATACGTCATATCGGCTTGTGGCGGCCCCTCCCTGTAGGCAATCCCCTGGGACACGTGACACCTGTCCATTCAGAGAGCGCTGCGCCGTTCGCGCATGCGCAGTGAGTGCCCGGCCGTGAAGCCGAAATCGGTCACGGCCGGGTGCCCACACAATGAATGGAGGCGCTGGCGGAGAAGGGGGGTGAACAGCGGAGCTCCGGGCGGCGCGGCGCTGGACAGTGGAGCAGGTAAGTGTCTGTTTATTAAAAGCCAGCAGCTACACTTTTTGTAGCTGCTGACTCTTAATAAACATAAAAAAAGGCTGGAACTCCCCTTTAAGAACAAACCTACAGTCCCTAGCCGTTCGTAACTCGGGGACCCCCTGTACTGGCAAACTTCTTATGATTGAAGGAAGGAAGAATGGAAAAATGTACCAAGACATTCTTGATAAAAATCTGCCGCCATCTACCAGGATGATGAAGATGAAACGAAGGAGGACATTTTAATAAGATCCCAAACACAAAGCCAAGGAAACTCTCCATTGGTTTCAAAGAAAGAAAATAAAGCGGCTAGAATGGCCCGGCCAATCACCTGACTTGAATCCAATAGAAAATCTATGGAAAGAACTAAAAAGTCAGAGTTCATGGAAGAGGTCCACGAAAACCTTCAAGATTTGAAGACGGTGTGTGTGGAAGAAATGGGCCAAAATCACACCTGAGCAACGCTTGAGACTCGTTTCTCCATACAGGAGGCGTCTTGAAGCCATCATTACCAGTGGCGATGCGTCCATAGTGGGCGCAGGAGCGCCGCCCCCTCTCTCTCCTGCACCCGTCACTCACAACAACAATACATAGGGTAATGCATTGCACAAACCTATGTATTGTCGCCGCCGCTTCTTCCCACTCTTCAGATGGCCGGCCCCCTGTTGAGCGCCGGCCATCTGAATAACAGCGGCTGGTTGGTGTTTGGAAGTGTCTATCAGAGCCAGCGGCTCTGATAGGCTTCCCGATTACAGCCTGAGGGCTGTAATCGGCTTCCAAATAGTTAACCAGGGGACGCACGGGGGTGCGTTACCTGGTTAACACTGACAGGCGTTTCAGCCAATCAGGTTCACCGGGTCTGGTTACCGGTAACCTGATTGGCTAAAGCGACATTTTCGGGCGGGAGAAGACATCGAGAATGGAAGAAGGACGGCGCTGACCCGAGGAAGGTAAGTGCAGGGCTGGGGGGAAACTGTCTGCATTTGGGGACAAACTGGCTGTATTTGGGGATAGGGATGAGCTCGATGTTCGAGTCGAACGCATGTTCGACTCGAACATTGCCTGTTCATCGAATTGCGAACATTATAAGCCGTTCGCGCCGAATTTGTGTGACGCGAACGCACTGCGCCATCGCACTGCATTTCCGGCGCTGTGATTGGCCAAGCATGCACTGTGACCCCGCATGCTTGGCCAATCACAGCGCCGGCAGCGAGGAGAGCCATAATTGGCCACAGGCAGGATGCCTGTGGCCAATCATAGCTCAGGGGGATTTAGTACACGCCTCACACTATAAAAGGCCGCCAGCGCGGCGGCCTCGTGCAGTGTGTTCCGGCTTGCAGGGAAAGAGATACATAGGCAGGGACAGTGTGTTCTATGTTCTGTTCTTTTCTGAGGCATCTGCAGGAGTTTGTGGGTGTTGTGGGCCTCCAGCACAGTATACACCTGTATATACACATCATTGCTGTTCTCTAATACAGGCATCTGCAGGAGTTAGTGGCACAGTATACACCTGTATATACACGTCATTGCTGTTCTATAATACAGGCATCTGCAGGAGTAAGTGGCACAGTGTACACCTGTATATACCCGTCATTGCTGTTCTCTAATACAGGCATCTGCAGGAGTTAGTGGCACAGTATACACCTGTATATACCCGTTATTGCTGTTCTATAATACAGGCATCTGCAGGAGTTAGTGGCACAGTATACACCTGTATATACCCGTCATTGCTGTTCTCTAATACAGGCATCTGCAGGAGTTAGTGGCACAGTGTACACCTGTATATACCCGTCATTGCTGTTCTCTAATACAGGCATCTGCAGGAGTTAGCGGCACAGTGTACACCTGTATATACCCATCATTGCTGTTCTCTAATACAGGTATCTGCAGGAGTTAGTGGCACAGTATACACCTGTATATACCCGTCATTGCTGTTCTCTAATACAGGCATCTGCAGGAGTTAGTGGCACAGTATACACCTGTATATACCCGTCATTGCTGTTCTCTAATAAAGGCATCTGCAGGAGTTAGTGGGTGTTGTGTGCCCTAGTACAGTATACACCTGTATATACCCGTCATTACTGTTCTCTAATAAAGGCATCTGCTGGAGTTAGTGGGTGTTGTGTGCCTCCAGCACAATATACACTACCCAATTGCTGGTTTTCCCATCTCCATGCAGGCCATTACTATGTCTGGAAGGCCAACAAAGAGGCAGACAGTCACGAGCCAATAAAAGAGGGCAAGCAGGCACTGTGTCTGGGGACAACAGTGCTGGTCGTGGACGCGGTGCATTGTCATCAGCACGTGGCCATGGGACACGCTTGTCCTTATTTTCAGCAGCTGGACGTGTTGAGCCGCATCATGCCGAAGACTTGGTAGAGTAGATGACCAAGCCCTCCTCATCCTCTCTCACCCAGGCTCAGGGTACTGGCAAAGCAGCTGCCAAAGCGTCCTCTTCCCTCGTATCAATGTCATCATCAGTCACTCCTTCCCTAGACCCACCATGTCCTCCTGAGGAGTCCCCCGAACTGTTTGAGCACAGTGTTGGGTACATGCTCCACGAGGATGCCCAGCGTTTCGAAGGGTCTGATGATGATACCCAGCTAGAGGAAGGCAGTAGCGTGAGAGCAGAGAGAGGGGATGCTCAAGAAGGACACCAATCTGGCAGTCATGTTCCAGCAGCTGCAGCATACTGCCAGATTGGCTCCAGTGATGAGGAGGGAGGGGATAATGAGGTCACTGACTCCACGTGGGTGCCTGATAGGAGAGAGGAGGAGGAGGATGAGGAGGAGGCACATCTCCAATGAGGCAGGATGCCCTCCGGGGGCCAGCGTAAGGGCAGCACACCGACGGAATCACACCGCAGAGCTCCGCCTGTGCAGGGCGCTGCCTCTGCCCGTTATTGCAAAAGTTCTTTGGTGTGGGCCTTTTTTGAGTGGAGTGCATCAGATCGCACAGCTGCTGTTGGCAACATATGTCTGAAGCGTATCTCGCGTGGCCAAAACATCAGCCGCTTGGGCACCACATGCTTGACCAGACATATGTTGACCTGCCATGCAGCTCGTTGGCAAGCCTACCTTAAAGACCCACACCAAAGAACAAAGCTGACCTCTTCTTGCACCGCATCATCTGGGATCTCCAACCCCACTATAACTTCAGTCCTCTCTGAAACATGCACTGAGAGGAATGAAGGTGTAGAATTAGGTGTGTCACAGCCAAGTACTTGCGGGCACTCTGCTAGCAGTACACCGACGTCCGATTCTAGCAGGCAAATTTCCCTGCCCCAGCTGCTGGACCGTCGAAAGAAGTTCACTCCCAGCCATCCACATGCCCAGCGGTTGAATGCTAGCTTGGCTAAATTGCTAGCGCTTCAACTGCTGCCTTTTCAGTTGGTAGACTCGGCCCCCTTCCGTGAGTTTGTGCAATGTGCGGTTCCTCAGTGGCAGGTTCCCAAACGCCACTTTTTCTCACGGAAGGCGATTCCGGCTCTCTACCGGCATGTGGAAGGCAATGTCTTGGCCTCGCTGGACAGGGCGGTCAGCGGTAAGGTGCATATTACCGCTGACTCATGGTCCAGCAGGCATGGACAGGGACGTTACCTTTCTTTCACGGCCCATTGGGTCACTCTTTTGGCAGCTGGGAAGGATGCAGGACAAGGTGCAGTAGTGTTGGAGGTTGTTCCGCCGCCACGCCTCCAAAATGCTACTACTGGGTGTGACACACCTCTCTCCTCCACCCCCTCCTCTTCTTCTTCCTCCATGGCCTCTTCCTGTGCTTTGTCCTCGGAACCAGCGGTGCTCCGTAGGCGTTCAAGGGGCTACGCAAGTACGCAGGCAAAAAGATGCCATGCCGAGCTTGCGCTGGTGTGTTTGGGGGACAGGAGCCACACTGGGGCAGAGGTCCTGTCTGCTCTGCAGGGGCAGGCCGGGAGGTGGTTGACGCCACGCCAGCTTAAGCCAGGAATGGTAGTTTGCGACAATGGCACCAACCTCCTCTCCGCTCTCCGACAGGGACAACTGACCCATGTGCCCTGTGTGGCTCACGTCCTTAACCTGGTGGTGCAGCGGTTCTTGGGCAGGTACCCGGGCTTACAGCATGTCCTGAGGCAGGCCAGGAAAGTCTGTGTGCATTTCCGCAGATCTTATAATGCCAGTGCTCGCCTGGCTGAGCTGCAAAAGGAGTTAAACCTGCCCAAGAACCGCCTTATATGTGACATGCCCACCAGGTGGAACTCAACGTTGGCCATGCTGCAGCGGCTGCACACGCAGCAGAGGGCCATCAATGAGTACCTGTGCGACTACGGCACCAGGACAGGGTCAGGGGAGCTCAGGTTTTTTTCACCACGCCAGTGGGGCATGATCAGGGATGCATGCACTGTCCTGGCACCATTTGAGGAGGCCACGAGGATGGTGAGCAGTGACAGTGCATGCATCAGTGACACTGTACCTCTTGTCCACCTGTTGGAGCACACGCTGCATGGAATAATGGACAGGGCACTTGAGGCAGAACAGAGGCAGGAAGAGGAGGACTTTGCCATTTTTCTCAAAGATTTTCATCCATATTACCGGGACCAGACATTACATTAAAGCCGCAAGCAGTTTTAAATGGCTTTTTTTCCTTTAGAAATGTCATTTTGTGCAGGGACAGTTCTAAACACGAGAAACACGTGGCACTTCACAGGCATACTTTAGACACCCCCCAGGTATGATATTTAAAGGAATATTTCACTTTATGCATCATTAAAATGACTGCTCCCAAAAAAACGGCCGTTTTTAAAACTTTTTTTTGCATTGATATGTGTCCCCTGGGGCAGAACCCGGGTCCCCAAACCCTTTTTAGGAATTGCATATTAGCCGTTATAATTAGCACTTTTGATTTCGAACGTTCACATCCATTGTATTTAATAGGGTTCTAACGTTCGCGCGAACTTTGGGTCCGTTCGCAAGTTCTGGTGCGAACCGAACCGGGGGGTGTTCAAGTCATCCCTATTTGGGGACAAACTGGCTGTATTTGGGGACAACCTGGCTGTATTTGGGGGGAAACTGGCTTCATTTGGGGACAAACTGGCTTATTTGGGGGAAACTGGCTGCATTTGGGGACAAACTGGCTGTATTTGGGGACAAACTGGCTGTATATGGGGACAAACTGGCTGTATATGGGGACAAACTGGCTGTATATGGGGACAAACTGGCTGCATTTGGGGACAAACTGGCTGTATATGGGGACAAACTGGCTGTATATGGGGACAAACTGGCTGTATATGGGGACAAACTGGCTGTATATGGGGACAAACTGGCTGCATTTGGGGGAAACTGGCTGTATTTGGGGACAAACTGGCTGCATTTGGGGATAAACTGGCTGCATTTGGGGACAAACTGGCTGTATATGGGGACAGACTGGCTGCATTTGGGGACAGACTGGCTGCATTTGGGGACAAACTGGCTGCATTTGGGGACAAACTGGCTGCATTTGGGGGGGGGGGGGGGCAAACTGGTGGCGTTTGGGCACAGTGGCTGCGTTTAATGGGCACAGTGGCGGCAATTGATGTTTTTGTGGGGTTTTTTTCAGTTTGTTTGCGCCCCCTCAAAAATTTTGAGCACCAGCCGCCACTGGTCATTACCAACAAAGGATTTTGTATCAAGTATTAAATAAATGTCAGCGTGTTCAATATTTTCCCCGCCTCCTTCCATTATATAACACAGAACTTAATTTCTGAACTTATTTGTTTTGATGTCTTTGTATGTATGGATTGCATGGGTTGTTACCGACATGTGGTGAAACCTTCATGTGAATAGCATCTGTAGCGGGCAGATACTTTTAAATTCTGGTGAAGACACCAGTGATGTATAGTTCCCTGCGGCCCAGCAGGTGGCGCTGTCACTTTGGGCCGGGGTTGAACCATCGCTGCAGTGCCATACCCTTTGTGGCCTCTTGCAGCGGTTGTACGGCGGGGCGGGGAACCCGCCGTGCTTGCTGAGAGAGGGTATAAAGGGGGCGGACATCATCGCCACGAGGTTCGAGTCCCAGGCACCTTCAGCCTAAGGGCTGCTGTGCGGTCGGTGTCCAGGCAGCCTAGGCCTTGACACTTGGAGTTCGTGTTCCATCCCAGACACCTTCAGTCTGGGGTGAGGTACTCAGCCGGCGGCCTGGGGCCCAGTACCTTCCGCTGGGTCCCACGAGGGAGGGATTGTCCTAGGGGGCCCCGGGTTATTGGGGCACCCGAATCCAGTGGCGTAAGGGACCGGAGGAGGGACTCATCCAAAGACCTGGTGCAGCAGATTGCCAGTGCCGGATGAACCTCTGGAGACCGCCTCATACACATACGAGGGGAGAGCTTGGTGTAGTGTTCCTGCACTCTCCTCTCCCAGGTACCCCTAGACACAAGCCATTCACAATAGGCGAGAGGGGGAGTGAGGCTCCGCTACACACCTTTACCAATAGATTTACCTAGAAAAATGGTGACGTGTTCAATACTTATTTTACCCGCTGTATATATAGACATGTAGGATTTATCAAAGCTCTCTGCCAAATGGGATTCAGAATATTCAAGTGAAGATCAGAAGTGTTCTTAGGCTTCTTAAATGGGACTCAGGAGGTTTAACCGTTTGCCGACCGCCGCACGACGATATACGTCACCAGCATGGCACGGGCAGGCAAAAGGATGTATATATGCGTCCCCTTTAAGAAGCGGCATTGTGGACGCGCGCCCGCCACGAGCTCCGTGAGTCCGACCGCGTCCACAATGCCACGGGGATTCCTGCGATCGTCTCACGCTGAGGAAGAACGGGGGAAATGCTGATGTAAACAAGCATTTCCCCATTCTTCCTAGTGACAGGACACTGATCACAGCTTCCTGTAATCGGAAGCGGTGATCAGTGCCGTGTCACACACAGCCCACCCCCCCCCCCCTACAGTTAGAATCACTCCCTAGGACACACTTTACCCCTTCCTCGCCCCCTAGTGGTTAACCCCCTTCATTGCCAGTGTCATTTTCACAGAAATCAGTGCATTTTTATAGCACTGGTCGCTGTAAAAATGACAATGGTCCCAAAATAGTGTCAAAAGTGTCCGATGTGTCCGCCGCAATATCGCAGTCACGACAAAAATCGCAGGTCGCACTACTAGTAAAAAAAAAATAATAATAAAAATGCCATAAAACTATCCCCTATTTTGTAGAAGCTATAACTTTTGCGCAAACCAATCAATAAACTCTTATTGCGATTTTTTTTTTTTTTACCAAAAACATGTAGAAGAATACGTATCGGCCTAAACTGAGGAAAAAAAATGTTTTTTTATATATTTTTTGGGGATATTTATTATAGCAAAAAGTTAAAAATATTGCTTTTTTTTTTTTTAAATTGTCGCTCTATTTTTGTTTATAGCGCAAAAAATACAAACCGCAGAGGTGATCAAATACCACCAAAAGAAAGCTCTATTTCTGGGGGGGAAAAAAAAGGATGTCAATTTTGTTTGGGAGCCACGTCGCACGACCGCGCAATTGTCAGTTAAAGCGACGCAGTGCCGAATCGCAAAAAGTGCTCTGGTCTTTTGGCTAGCCAAATAGTCCGGGGCTGAAGTGGTTAATGACTCAACCTAATGCCGCGTACACACTGCCGTTTTTAATGTCATGGGGGAAAAAAAACGACGTTATTCTCGACGTGATTCTTCTCAAGCCTGCCTTGCCTACACACTATCGTGAAAACAAAAAAAATGCTCGAGCAAAGCGCGGTGACGTACAACACGTATGACGGCACTATAAAGGGGAAGTTCCATTCGGATGGCGCCACCCTTTGGGCTGATTTTGTGTTACCGCGTGTTAGTAAAAGTTTGGTGAGAGCCGATTCGCGCTTTTCAGCCTTGTGCTCTTCAGTCAGTTACAGCGTGACGAATGTGCTATCTCCATTATGAACGCCAGTTTTACCAGAACGAGCGCTCCCGTCTCATAACTTGCTTCTGAGCATGCGCGTTTTTTTCCCCCGTCATTAAAGCGTACTCACGACCGTTTTTTCCGCCACGAGAAAAACGTTGACATGAAAAACGACGAGAAAAAATAGAGCAGGTTCTAAATTTTTAATGGCCATTTTTCTCGTCGCGAAAAATGCTGTGGAGCCCACACACGATCGTTTTTAACCACTTGTCCCCCGCCCACTGTCAATTGACGGCGGGCGGAGGATACTCTCGTTCTGGGAGGACGTCATATGACGTCCTCCCTTTAAAACGAGCTAGGAGGCGCGCGCTCGCCGCCAGCGGCGCGCGCGCCCGCCGCGTTCACAAGGCCCCGGTGCGCGTGCCCGGCGGCCGCGATTGCCGCCGGGCACCCGCGATTGCCCAGGAAACGAGCAGGAAAGTGGATCTGTGTGTGTAAACACAGAGATCCACGTCCTGTGAGGGAGAGGGGACCGATGGTGTGTCCCTTGTACATAGGGACAACCATCGGTCACCTCCCCCAGTCAGTCCCCTCCCCCCACAGTAAGAACACATTGAGGGAACATATTTAACCCCTTCCCGCCCCCTAGTGGTTAACCCCTTCCCTGCCAATCACATTTATACAGTAATCAATGCATTTTTATAGCAGGGATCGCTGTATAAACGTGAATGGTCCCAAAAATGTGTCAAAAGTGTCCGATGTGTCCGCCGCAATATCGCAGTCACAAAAAAAAACGCAGATCGCCGCCATTACTAATAAAAAAATAAAAAAATAAAAATGCTATAAATCTATCCCCTATTTTGTACACGCTATAACTTTTGCGCAAACCAATCAATACGCGCTTATTGCGATTTTTTTTTTTTTTACCAAAAATATGTAGAAGAATACGTATCGGCCTAAACTGAGGAAAATTTTATTTTAAAAAAAAAATGGGTATTTATTATAGCAAAAAGTAAAAAATAGTGTTTTTTTTCCAAACTGGACGCTCTTCTTTTGTTTATAGCGCAAAAAATAAAAACCGCAGAGGTGATCAAATACCACCAAAAGAAAGCTCTATTTGTGGGAAAAAAAGGACGCAAATTTCGTTTGGGAGCCACGTCGCACGACCGCGCAATTGTCATTCAAAATGTGACAGCGCTGAAAGCTGAAAAATGG
Source organism: Rana muscosa (assembly GCA_029206835.1). Lineage (NCBI taxonomy): Eukaryota > Metazoa > Chordata > Amphibia > Anura > Ranidae > Rana > Rana muscosa. The sequence goes on along the minus strand of JARGYO010005626.1, from coordinate 203,786,504 downwards.
CTTGGGCAGGAAGGGGGTTTTCGTGCACGGTAGGGAGGTGGTTAATGACCAATTTAAAAAAATGGCACGTTTCTCGTCATGAAAACCGGTCGTGTGTACGCAGCATAAGACAATGGACATAAAAATTGAAGTTTTCGAAAGCTCCAGAAGCAAGAGAACAATGAAAAGGAGTGGAGAACCAATGGGTCTTGTTCAAAAATGTTTGGATTCAATTATCGGGCTCCAAGAGCGGTATTTGTTGGTTGATTAACTCGAAAAAAGAAAAAGGTTCGGACCATCACAGCAAGCTACAGCCAGGGCCGCCATCAGAAATTTTGGGGCCCCTTACACAGCTTCAGGCATGGGCCCCCTTGAGCAGAGGAGAACCGGGGGGGGGGGTGCCGCAAATTGAGAAGCGGGGGGTGGGGCAGCCGCGAATTGAGATGCGGGGGGTGCCACGAACAAAAAAAGAACAACAAAAAAAAAGGGGGGTTGCCATCCAGGGCCCTGGGGGCCTGCGGGCCTTTGGGCCCCTTACAAAAAAAAATGTATAAAAAATAAAATATTTTTATTTTAAAAAAAAGGGGGGTTGCTACTGGGTTGCTACCCTGGGGACCTCTTGGCCCCTTTACAAAAAATAAATAAAAATAATTAAAAAATGAATAAGATATATATATATATATATATATATATATATATATATATATATATATATTTTTTTTTTTTTTTTAAATAAAAAAACACATAAAAAAGGGAGGTTACCATCCGGGGCCCGGGGATCTCTGGGCCCCTTACAAAAAAGAAATACAAAGAAATAAAAAATATTTTTTTTAAATTTTTTTTTATAAAAAACACATAAGAAAGGGAGGTTACCATCTGGGCCCCCGGGGACCTCTGGGCCTCTGGGGACCTCTGGGCCCCTTACAAAAAAAAAAAAAAAAAAAAATTATAAAAAAAAAAAATAAAAAAGGGGGTTGCCATATCCGGGGCCCTGGGGACCTCTGGGCCCCCTACAAAAAAATTAAAATAAAAAAATATATATATTTTTTATATAAAAAATACATAAAAAAGGGGGGTTACCATCGGGGGCCCTGGGGACCTCTGGGCCCCTTACAAAAAAATAAATTTAAAAAAGGGGGGGTTGCCATCTGGGGCCCTGGGGACCTCCGGGCCTCTGGGGACCTCTGGGCCCCTTACAAAAAATAAATAAAAATAAATAAATATATATATATTTTTTTTTAATAAAAAAGGGGGGTTACCATCCGGGGCCCTGGGGACCTCTGGGCCCCTTACAAAAATAAATAAATAAATAAATAAAAATAATAATAAAAAAAAAACGGGGGTTCCCCTCCGGGCCCCTGGGGACCTCCGGGCCCCTTACAGGTGTACTGCCTGTACCCCCCTGATGGCAGGCCCTGGCTACAGCACATCTCCATTTGCACTCAAGAGAAGCAGGAACTTCTACAAACGGTGGAGGAAACTAGCAAAAGAAATGCCGATCTTATAGGACAACACAGAATAAATTGGCTGGTACTGCACTTCAAGGTGCTAAAACATCTCGCCTAGGCACCTAATCTGGCGCCTTTCACTACCATTTGCTTCCAGACTTGAAGAAACACCTGCAGGAGACATTTTCAACTATTATTTTTTATTATACAGGATTAGTGATGAGCCGAACACCCCCGGGTTCGGTTCGCACCAGAACCCGCGAACGGACCGAAAGTTCGTACGAACATTAGAACCCTATTAAATACAATGGATGCGAACGTTCGAATTCTAAAGTGCTAATTATAACGACTATTATGCATGTTATTGTCCTAAAAAGGGTTTGGGAACCCGGGTTGTGCACCAGGGGACATGTATCAATGCAAAAATAAGTTTTAAAAACGGTCGTTTTTCGGGAGCAGTCATTTTAATGATGCATAAAGTGAAAAAAAAAAAGTGAAATATTCCTTTAAATATCGTACCTGGGGGGTGTCTAAAGTATGCCTGTGAAGTGCCACGTGTTTCCCGTGTTTAGAACTGTCCCTGCACAAAATGACACTTCTAAAGGAAAAAAAAGCCACTGCTTGCGGCTTTAATGTAATGTCTGGTCCCGGTAATATGGATGAAAATCTTTAAGAAAAATGGCATAGCTACCCCATGACCCCCCCCCCCCCTACCCCAGCCCATTACCAGCCCCTTTGGGTCTTGTATGGATATTAACCACTTCAATACAGGGCTTTTATACACCCTTCCTTACCAGACCAATTTGTAGCTTTCAGCGCTCTCACACTTTGAATGACAATTACTCAGTCATGCTACACTGTACCCAAACCAAATTTTTATCATTTTTTTTCTCACAAACAGAGCTTTCTTTTGGTGGTATTTAATCACCGCTAGGTTTTTTATTTTTTGCAATATAAGCGAAAAAAGTTAGATTTTTAAAAAAAAAAACACTTTTTTTTTGTTTTTATTGTAAAATTTTGCAAATAAGTAATTTTTCTTCATAAAATTGGGCCAAAATGTATACTGCTACATATCTTTAGTAAAAATAACCAAAAAAGTGTATATTATTTGGTCTCTGTGAAAGGTATAGAGTCTACAAGCTATGGTGCAAATCATTGAAAAATTATCACATCTGATCACACCTGATGTACTGAAGGCCTATTTCATTTCTTGAGACCCTAACAAGCCAGGAAAGTACAAATACCCCCCAAATTACCCCTTTTTGGAAAGCAGACATTCCAATGTATTTAGTAAGAGTCATTGTGAGTTTTTTGAAGTTGTACTTTTTTCCCACAATTCTTGGGAAATTTTTTAAATTTTTTTAAATTTTTATTTTTTTGCACAAAATTGTCATAATAACAAGTTATTTCTCTCACACAGCACATGCATACTTGCAATGACACCCCAAAATACATTCTGCTACTCCTCCTGAGTATGGCGATACCAAATGTGTGAGACTTTTACACAGCCTGGCCAAATACAGAGGCCCAACATTGAAATAGCACCTTCAGGCATTCTAGGAGCATAAATTGCACATCTCATTTCTCAACCACCTATTACAGTTTTGAAGGCCCTGGAGCACCAGGACAATAGAAACGCCCATAAAATGACCCCATTTTGGAAAGCTAACACCCCAACGTATAATCTATGAGGCATAATGAGTCTTTTGAACGGTTAATTTTTTTCCAGAAGTTTTTGGAATATGTGGGAAAAAAATGAAAACGCATTTTTTTTATACAAAGTTGTCCATTTATAAGATATTACCAACACATAGCATGTACATAGCAAAAATTACACCCCAAAATACATTCTGCTACTCCTCCTGAGTATGGCGATACCAAATGTGTGAGACTTTTACACAGCCTGGCCAAATACAGAGGCCCAACATTGAAGTAGCACCTTCAGGCATTCTAGGAGCATAAATTACACATCTCATTTCTCAACCACCTATTACAGTTTTGAAGACCCTGGAGCACCAGGACAATGGAAACTCCCATAAAATGACCCCATTTTGGAAAGCTAACACCCCAACGTATAATCTATGAGGCATAATGAGTCTTTTGAACGGTACATTTTTTTCCAGAAGTTTTTGGAATATGTGGGAAAAAAATGAAAACGCATTTTTTTTATACAAAGTTGTCCATTTATAAGATATTACCAACACATAGCATGTACATAGCAAAAGTGACACCCCAAAATACATTCTGCTACTCCTCCTGAGTATGGCGATACCAAATGTGTGAGACTTTTACACAGCCTGGCCAAATACAGAGGCCCAACATTGAAATAGCCCCTTTAGGCATTCTAGGAGCATAAATTACACATCTCATTTCTCAACCACCTATTACAGTTTTGAAGGCCCTGGAGCACCAGGACAATGGAAACGCCCATAAAATGACCCCATTTTGGAAAGCTAACACCCCAACGTATAATCTATGAGGCATAATGAGTCTTTTGAACGGTTCATTTTTTTCCAGAAGTTTTTGGAATATGTGGGAAAAAAATGAAACCGCATTTTTTTTATACAAAGTTGTCCATTTATAAGATATTACCAACACATAGCATGTACATAGCAAGAATGACACCCCAAAATACATTCTGCTACTCCTCCTGAGTATGGCGATACCAAATGTGTGAGACTTTTACACAGCCTGGCCAAATACAGAGGCCCAACATTGAAATAACACCTTCAGGCATTCTAGGAGCATAAATTACACATCTCATTTCTCAACCACCTATTACAGTTTTGAAGACCCTGGAGCACCAGGACAATGGAAACTCCCATAAAATGACCCCATTTTGGAAAGCTAACACCCCAACGTATAATCTATGAGGCATAATGAGTCTTTTGAACGGTTCATTTTTTTCCAGAAGTTTTTGGAATATGTGGGAAAAAAATGAAAACGCATTTTTTTTATACAAAGTTGTCCATTTATAAGATATTACCAACACATAGCATGTACATAGCAAAAGTGACACCCCAAAATACATTCTGCTACTCCTCCTGAGTATGGCGATACCAAATGTGTGAGACTTTTACACAGCCTGGCCAAATACAGAGGCCTAACATCTAAGTAGCACCGTCATGTGTTCTAGGAGCATAAATTACACACATAAATTCCTGACAACCTATCACATTGTTGACGGCCCTTCATATTTCTAAAACATAGCATGTACTGTACATACCAATTATAAACCAAAATACATTCTTCTGAGAAAAAGGGTAAAGAAAAGATTACCTGCGGTTTTAGTAGTGCAGTGGTCCAAAGAGGAGAGCATCGGTCCAGGCAGCAGGCAGGAACGTGGACAGCGACAGCAAAACAGGCAGCAGGCAGGAATAGTCAGTACAGGTAGAGATGATGTCAGCACAGCCAAAGCATTGGTCCAGATAGCAGGCAGAGATGTGGTCAGCAGTAGCAAAAGGAACAAAGGATCGTCCATGCAGCAGGCAGGAATACTGTCCATAGTTAGTACATGCAGCAGGCAGAGGTATGGTCAGCACAGCCAGAGTATTTGTCCAGGGAGCAGGCAGGACCATCAAGCTTAGGGCAACGGTCAGGAAAGAATGGGGACAGGGGTAGAGGCTTCTCCCACCCAAATCGCTTTGAAGCCTCCGGACAACCAGACCCTGTTCTGGGAACACAGAAAACCAAAAACTGGTTTTCTGAACTCAGAACACTATTCTGGAGCCCCTCACATATGTGAGACCCCTGTGTAGCAGGGTGAAAGATCAGTCCAAGGGGGCAGGCAAAAACATGGTCAACAGGCCGAGGTCAGTGCAGGTAAAAGGCAGAAATAAACGGTAGGCAGAGGCATAATCCATACAGTCCAGGGTCAGTTCACGTGAAAGGCAGAAACATGGCGGATAAACAATGCAGACGGTAGGCAGAGACATAGTCGAGAAACAGGCCAGGGTCAGTTCACATGGAAGACAATGATATGGTTGGTTGAGGCAGGGAAATATTCAGGACATATTGAAAACGGGGAAATGGCAGTATTAGAAATATGGGCTAATAGTTTTCGAGAGTGTGATATCGCTTGAAGCATTTTCCGATGCAAAGGCCAGGTTGGGAGGGACAGTCGGGACAATGGAAGCTGGTGTCTTTCCTAATTCCTCTTCTGGTGCACACCCGACATTTTTTTTGCCGTCGTCTTCCGGATCGTGATGGTGGAATATGGTCTGAAAAATGGCGCTCATGTAGTCTGCTGACACAATCTGAGTGAATGCTTTCTGGGGGGGATGTTTGTTGGTAGATCAGGGCAGTGACAATGTCTTCAATAAATCTCATGAAGGTGGTGGGTCTATGTGTGGATTTTTGGTAGACTATGAAAGAATTTAACAGGGCCAAATGAAAAAAGTAAATTGCGATTTTTTTATACCAGAAGAGGGATTTTCGGGTTGAAAGATAGGGCTGCAACATTTGATCATTTAAATCCACACCCCCCATGAATTTATTGTACTCATTGATGCAGGAAGGCTTGCGAACGGTACTGCGTCTTCTGTGAAGTTCCACCGAGGTGTCATCGTGGATGGTGGACATGATGTACACATCTTTCCTATCCCTCCACTTCACAGCCAACACTTCCTCGTTCCTCAAGCTTGCCGATTCCCCCTTTTGAATGGTTGTGGTGACAAGACGCTGTGGGAAGCCCTTTCTGTTTATTCTTGTTGTACCACACGCCAGAGTTTTTTTTAGGTAGAGGTGGCGGAGAAGGGGCAGGCTGGTATAATAGTTGTCCATATAAATATGATACCCCTTTTGGAGGAGTGGAAATACCAACTCCCAAACAATTTTTCCACTTATTCCCATGTACGATGGACACTCAGGGGGCTCGAGCTGGGAATCTTTGCCTTCGTACATGCGGAATGAGTGCACATAACCAGTGGCGCTTTCACAGAGCTTGTTGAGCTTCAAGCCGTACCTCGCCCGCTTACTGGGGATATATTGCTTGATTCCCAGCCGGCCTGTGAAATGCACCAGGGATTCGTCCACAGAAATGTTTTGGTCAGGGACATAAAGTTCGGCAAACTTCTTGGAAAAAAAATTAATTAGGGGGCGAATTTTATATAATTTGTCAAAGTTTGGGTGATCTCGGGGGGGGGGGCACTGTGAGTTGTCACTGAAATGCAGGAACCGCATTATAAGTTCGTATCGGGACCTGGACATGGCCGATGTAAAAATTGGCATATGGTGGATGGGTTTCTTCGACCAATACCTATTCATTTCATTTTTTTTTGTAAGCCCCGTGTTAAACGTTAGGCCTAAAAACAATCTAAGCTCCACCACTGTTAGGGGTCTCCATTCAAAAGGGCGGGCATAGCTGGAGCTGGGGTTGTTTTCAATGAATTGTTGAGCAAAAAGATTTGTTTGCTCCACAATGCCTTGAACCAATTCATCAGGGAAAAAAAAATTAAAAAAATCAAGTTTGGAAAAACCCTCAGTGTTGACCTGCACACCTGGCTGTGCTGTAAAAGGGGGGATCGTGGCTGACCCTGAGGTAGAAGGCAGCCACAATGGGTTTGCCAAGCCATCTGGAAGCTGGGTTCGGGTCCTACTTCTTTGGCGTGTACTTGCACTGGGCCTTTCCTCCTGGGGTCTAGCAGCGCTTGCACTGGGCCTTTCCTCCTGGGGTCTAGCAGCGCTTGCACTGGACCTCGCCTCCTGGGGTCTACCGCCGTTGGCACTGCTGGTCGCTGCCTGGTGTTCAGACCGTCTTCTTTTTGGACGGACTGTGTCCTCCTCTAATTCGGATCCGGATGTGCTGCCTTCAGGGGGTTCATATTCCGAACCAGAATCGGAATCAGAACTGAGCGGTGAGAGCTCCCCGTTGCTCTCATCGGTCAGACTGAGTATTTGATATGCTTCTTCTGGGGTGTACACCTTTCTGGACATAGTGGGTACGCTGGTGAGGTGGCAGGTACTCTGGTGGCAGGTTCTCTGGTGAGGTGGCGGGTACTCTAATGGACAGGTACTCCTGATGGATTGGTGGTGGGTACTCTGGTGAGGTGGCGGGTACTCTGGTGAGGTGGTGGGCACTCCTGATGGACAGGTACTCCTGATGGACTGGTGGCGGGTACTCCTGGTGAGGTGGCGGGTACTCCTGGTGAGGTGGCGGGTACACCTGATGGACAGGTACTCCTGATGGACATGTACTTCTGATAGACTGGTGGCGGGTACTCTGAGGTGGCGGGTACTCAGGTGAGGTGGCGGGTACTGCTGATGGACAGGTACTCCTGATGGACTGGTGGCGGGTACTCAGGTGAGGTGGCGGGTACTCCTGATGGACAGGTACTCCTGATGGACTGGTGGCGGGTACTCTGAGGTGGCGGGTACTGCTGATGGACAGGTACTCCTGATGGACAGGTACTCCTGATGGACTGGTGGCGGGTACTCTGAGGTGGCGGGTACTCAGGTGAGGTGGCGGGTACTCCTGATGGACAGGTACTCCTGATGGACTGGTGGCGGGTACTCTGAGGTGGCGGGTACTCAGGTGAGGTGGCGGGTACTGCTGATGGACAGGTACTCCTGATGGACAGGTACTCCTGATGGACTGGTGGCGGGTACTCTGAGGTGGCTGGTACTCAGGTGAGGTGGCGGGTACTCCTGATGGACAGGTACTCCTGATGGACTGGTGGCGGGTACTCTGAGGTGGCGGGTACTCAGGTGAGGTGGCGGGTACTCCTGATGGACTGGTACTCCTGATGGACAGGTGGGTGGCTGGTGATCTGGTGGCAGGTACTAGATGACAGGTACTCTTTATTTAGGGGGGGCAATCTGGGCACAGTAGTACATATGTATATGTGTATAACATATGTGTAACTCACAGTTAGCTGATCTCCTCCTCACAGGTGTGTGAAGAGGAGAACCAGGCAACAGTGAGTTACACACAATTGTGTGTTTTGTTTACATTTAGTGACCTGCTGTGATTGGACACAGCCGGTCACGTGGTAAAGAGCCAATTTCATTGGCTCTTTACCCTGATCGAGGCTGGGCTGTATCCAAGGGAAAAACCTCAGCCCCGATCGCCGCGCTGCGCGCCCCCGGGGGGCGCACGGGCGCCGTGCACGCCGCTGCGCAGCTCTGCATCATCAATTCCGGTAAGTTTATACCGGAATCTCCGCCGCCCGCCGCCACATTACTTGAATCGGTGTGTCCAGAGGGACACACCGGATCCCAGATCGCCGCGCTGCGCGCCCCCGGGGGCGCGCGCGGGCGCCGTGCACGCCGCTGCTGCAGCTCTGCATATGGGAGCCAGTGAAGCCGCTCCGCTGCCCGCCGCACAGAAAGCTCCGCTGCCCGCCGCTGCTGCTCCGCCGCCACTCATTTACCCCCATCAGGGAACTGCTGTGTCCTAAGGAACACAACGGTACCTGGGAGAGCCGGCGAAGCACTGGATGGCGGCGGGAGGGGGGGGTGCCCCCTCCCGCCGCCTATAAGAACGATCAAGCGGCGGAACCGCCGCTATGATCGTTCTTATGGTGCAGAGAATCGCTGGCAGAACAAAAGGATATCTGAATGATGCCTCTAGCTGCAGGCATCATTCAGATATTCCCCTACAAAGCAGAGGACGTCATATGACGTCCACCCAGGATGGGAGATCCCATCTGTGGACGTCATATTACTATGGCTGGGTAGGGAAGTGGTTAAGGGGAACACCGCACACAAAATAAAAAAGGCCCTATATACTCTGAACAGCCGTATACAGGCGGTGCATACAAGACAGGGACTGTAGGTTTGTTCTTATGTAGAATCTGTTTGTAATTTTGAACAGGTACATTGTTGAAGTGTAGCTCCAGCCCAAAAATCTATTTTTAAACTTTTTGGAAAACAAAGGGAAGGGTTATCACCCCTGTAACATTTGTTTTGCTGTCTGTGCCCCTGTTCAGAACATTTCACCTCACTTTCCGTCCCAATGACAACTGTTTTTGAAATGTGGTGTTTTTCTTGAAACAAGGATTGGTGATAAAGCATCAGTACAGAGGAGACACCTTTCTCCCATATTAATTCTTACAGGAGAGAATTTTCCTTCCTAGGGGTAGATTTCCTCTCACTTCCTGTTGTCTTCTTGCGTTTGCAAGTAGGAGTCGTTTGTAAGTTGGATGTTTGAAAGTAGGGACCTGCCGTATATACTCTGCAGAAATAGGCCCCTTAGTTGTTGGTGTTGGCACAACACTGTAAGCACTCACAGTTAGGCTCCATGTACACTGAAGCTGATAAACTGCAGTTAATGGGCGTTTTGCCGTTTTTTTAAAAAGCCCATTAACTGCACTCTATGTTAGCCTATGTGTTCATGTACACATAACGTTTTTTAGCTTTAATGAGCAGTGGAGTTAATGGGCTTTTTTCTGAACGCAAGAAATTTGCGTTCAAAGTGCCGTTTTTCGGCAGGGAAAACGCAAAACGCCGAAAAACGCTCATAAACGCTCATAAACGCTCATAAACGCTCAAAAACGCTGGCCGCGGGCGTTTTTTAGCGTTTTTTGGTCCATTGAAAAAAATATTTATTTTTTTTTTTTTTTTAAAAGCTAAAAAAAGCTACACTGAAAAACGCTAATAAAAGCTAGTAAAAAAACGCTGATAAAAGCTAGCTTTTTCTGCTGCTTTAAAAACGACCGTTTTTGAGCTTCTGTGTACATGGAGCCTTACTCTTGGTTGGTGCTGGAACGCCCTGCTGTCAACTATTATATCAGGAATTGTAATTACATATAATTGTTGAACAGTGGTAGTAAAAATTGGGCCTTTGATGGTGGTGCTGGTGCCACAACACTGTAAGCCCTGACAGTTACTCTTGGTGGGTGCAGCAATGGGCCCTGCTGTGAATTATTAGATCAAGAATTGTAATTGCATGCCCCTGTTGAACAGGGGCTGAAAAATTGGGCCTTAGGCACTGGTGCCACAACACTGCAACCCCTCACAGATACTGTACTTGGAGCACAGCAATGAGCCCTGTTGCAAAGTATTGCTTCAAAAATTGTAATTACACGCCCCTGTTAAACAGGGGCTGAAAAATTGGGCGTTAGGCACTGGTGGCGGCACCCATAAACAAAAATGATCTTCCAAGCTATCATCATCAATCGTATCATTGAGGACTCGGAGGAGGAGGATAGCCAGTCAACATAACAGCACAGGCACTCAGCATCAGCATCAGTCTTGAAGGGATGTGACATGTTAAAATCAATTAGTCTGTTATATCAGCATCAGGTGTGTGGTAGCTGGTGGTGATCCAAGACTGGTTCATCTTGATGAAAGTCAGTCGATTAACCGAGTCGGTGGACAGGCGCACCCTGTGATCCGTGACAAATCCTCCAGCAGCACTGAATGTGCGTTCCGAAAGAACGCTGGAAGCAGGACAGGCCAGTAGCTCAATTGCATACTGTGCAAGCTCTGGCCAGTGATCCATCCTCAAGACCCAGTAAGCCAGAGGATTTTCGGTGGGGAAGGTGTCCAAAGTCTGACCTTGCCCCTAGATATTCCTGCACCATGTTTATCAGACGCTGGCGATGGTTGCTGGAACCGATCATACTTTGGGGCTGCGGACTAAAGAATTGTCTGAACGCATCGGTCAGACGGCCACCTTCCCCACCGCTCCTTCTTTGACTGGCCGAAGCCTCAGCAACTCGTTGTCCAGGACCAGGAGTTTGTAACCTCCCAGTCTCTGGGAACGCGTTGCACAGACCTTTCTGCAAGGCCTCCCGGAGTTGTCTCATCCTCTGCTCCCTCTGCGACGGTAACATAAGGTCCGCAACCTTACCCTTGTACCGTGGATCAAGGAGAGTGGCCAGCCAGTAATGGTCCCTCTCCTTGATCCGAAGAATACAAGGATCCTTCCGCAGACTTTGCAGGATCAGGGAGGCCATGCAGCGTAGGTTAGCTGAGGCATTCGGTCCGGAGTCCTCTGGGTCACTAAGGACGACATGATCCGCAGCCACCTCCTCCCAGCCACGTACAAGTCCACTGGTTTCTTGGGACTGTAAATCATCCCTAAAAGACTGCTGCTGATGATGCTGAGTGCCAGGCTCCACCTCCATGCTGACACAATCCTCCTCCTCCTCCTCCTCGTCCTCTTCCTGTGCGATGGGTGGGACAGAAGGAACACTGTCTGGGTAAAGGGGGCCTTGAGAGGCAAGGAAGTCCTCCTCTTCCTGCCTCTGTTCTGCCTCAAGTGCCCTGTCCATTATTCCACGCAGCGTGTGCTCCAACAGGTGGACAAGAGGTACAGTGTCACTGATGCATGCACTGTCACTGCTCACCATCCTCGTGGCCTCCTCAAATGGTGCCAGGACAGTGCATGCATCCCTGATCATGCCCCACTGGCGTGGAGAAAAAAAACCAAGCTCCCCTGACCCTGTCCTGGTGCCGTAGTCGCACAGGTACTCATTGATGGCCCTCTGCTGCGTGTGCAGCCGCTGCAGCATGGCCAACGTTGAGTTCCACCTGGTGGGCATGTCACATATAAGGCGGTTCTTGGGCAGGTTCAACTCCTTTTGCAGCTCAGCCAGGCGAGCACTGGCATTATAAGATCTGCGGAAATGCACACAGACTTTCCTGGCCTGCCTCAGGACATCCTGTAAGCCCGGGTACCTGCCCAAGAACCGCTGCACCACCAGGTTAAGAACGTGAGCCACACAGGGCACATGGGTCAGTTGTCCCTGTCGGAGGGCGGAGAGGAGGTTGGTGCCATTGTCGCAAACCACCATTCCTGGCTTAAGCTGGCGTGGCGTCAACCACCTCTCGGCCTGGCCCTGCAGAGCAGACAGGACCTCTGCCCCAGTGTGGCTTCTGTCCCCCAAACACACCAGCGCAAGCACGGCATGGCATCTTTTTGCCTGCGTACTTGCGTAGCCCCTTGAACGCCTACGGAGCACCGCTGGTTCCGAGGACAAACCACAGGAAGAGGCCATGGAGGAAGAAGAAGAGGAGGGGGTGGAGGAGAGAGGTGTGTCACACCCAGTAGTAGCATTTTGGAGGCGTGGCGGTGGAACAACCTCCAACACTACTGCACCTTGTCCTGCATCCTTCCCAGCTGCCAAAAGAGTGACCCAATGGGCCGTGAAAGAAAGGTAACGTCCCTGTCCATGCCTGCTGGACCATGAGTCAGCGGTAATATGCACCTTACCGCTGACCGCCCTGTCCAGCGAGGCCAAGACATTGCCTTCCACATGCCGCTAGAGAGCCGGAATAGCCTTCCGTGAGAAAAAGTGGCGTTTGGGAACCTGCCACTGAGGAACCACACATTGCACAAACTCACGGAAGGGGGCCGAGTCTACCAACTGAAAAGGCAGCAGTTGAAGCGCTAGCAATTTAGCCAAGCTAGCATTCAACCGCTGGGCATGTGGATGGCTGGGAGTGAACTTCTTTCGACGGTCCAGCAGCTGGGGCAGGGAAATTTGCCTGCTAGAATCGGACGTCGGTGTACTGCTAGCAGAGTGGCCGCAAGTACTTGGCTGTGACACACCTAATTCTACACCTTCATTCCTCTCAGTGCATGTTTCAGAGAGGACTGAAGTTATAGTGGGGTTGGAGATCCCAGCTGATGCGGTGCAAGGAGAGGTCCGCTTTGTTCTTTGGTGTGGGTCTTTGAGGTAGGCTTGCCAACGAGCTGCATGGCAGGTCAACATATGTCTGGTCAGGCATGTGGTACCCAAGCGGCTGATGTTTTGGCCACGCGATATACGCTTGAGACATATGTTGCAAACAGCAGCTGTGCGATCTGATGCACTAGCCTCAAAAAAGGCCCACACCAAATAACTTTTTGAATGACGGGCAGAGGCAGCGCCCTGCACAGGCGGAGCTCTGCGGTGTGATTCCGTCGGTGTACTGCCCTTACGCTGGCCACCAAAGGGCATCCTGCCTCGTTGGAGATGTGCCTCCTCCTCATCCTCCTCCTCCTCCTCTCTCCTATTAGGCACCCACGTGGAGTCAGTGACCTCATCATCCCCTCCCTCCTCATCACTGGAGCCAATCTGGCAGTATGCTGCAGCTGCTGGAACATGACTGCCAGATTGGTGTCCTTCTTGAGCATCCCCTCTGTCTGCTCTCACGCTACTGCCTTCCTGTAGCTGGGTTTCATCATCAGACCCTTCGAAACGCTGGGCATCCTCCTGGAGCATGTACCCAACACTGTGCTCAAACAGTTCGGGGGACTCCTCAGGAGGAGGACATGGTGGGTCTAGGGAAGGAGTGACTGATGATGAGTCTGACATTGATACCAGGGAAGAGGACGCTTTGGCAGCTGCTTTGCCAGTACCCTGAGCCTGGGTGAGAGAGGATGAGGAGGAGGAGGAGGGCTTGGTCATCCACTCTACCAAGTCTTCGGCATGATGTGGCTCAACATGTCCAGCTGCCGAAAAGGACAAGCGTGTCCCATGGCCATGTGCTGATGACAATGCACCGCGTCCACGACCAGCACTGTTGCCCCCAGACACAGAGCCTGCTTGCCCTCTTTTATTGCCTCCTGACTGTCTGCCTCTCCTTGTTTGCCTTCCAGACATTCTAATAGATGGGAAAAAAGCAATAAGGGCTACCTTCAGGTGTCCTTCTCTGTCCCTTTACTTAAGGATTTCTAAATATGGTTGAGGATGATTGCTTTCGCACAGAATAGCACAACGACAACTTCCCTGACTGTCCAAAAAACAAGGATTTCAAAGATGGTTGATGAGGAATGCTTTAGCACAGTATAGCACAAGGAGAATTTCCCTCACTGTCCTTCCCTGTCCCTAGAAACAAGGATTATCACAGTGAAAGAAACTGACACTCTTCCTACCTATAGTTTTCTGTCCCTAGAAAAAATGTTTTTTTAAAGCTGATTGATGATCAATGCTTTAGCACACTATAGCACAAGTAGAATTTCCCTCACTGTCCTTCCCTGTCCCTAGAAACAAGGATTATCACAGTGAAAGAAACTGACACTCTTCCTACCTATAGTTTTCTGTCCCTAGAAAAAATGTTTTTTTAAAGCTGATTGATGATCAAGGAGGAGGAGGAGGGCTTGGTCATCCACTCTACCAAGTCTTCGGCATGATGTGGCTCAACATGTCCAGCTGCCGAAAAGAAGGACAAGCGTGTCCCATGGCCATGTGCTGATGACAATGCACCGCGTCCACGACCAGCACTGTTGCCCCCAGACACAGAGCCTGCTTGCCCTCTTTTATTGCCTCCTGACTGTCTGCCTCTCCTTGTTTGCCTTCCAGACATTCTAATGGATGGCCTGCAGGGAGATGGGAAAAAAGCAATAAGGGCTACCTTCAGGTGTCCTTCTCTGTCCCTTTACTTAAGGATTTCTAAATATGGTTGAGGATGATTGCTTTCGCACAGAATAGCACAATGACAATTTCCCTGACTGTCCAAAAAACAAGGATTTCAAAGATGGTTGATGATCAAAGCTTTAGCACAAGGAGAATTTCCCTCACTGTCCTTCCCTGTCCCTACAAACAAGGATTAGCACAGTAAAACACACTGACACTCTCCCTACCTATAGTTTTCTGTCCCTATAAAAAATTTTTTTTTTAAAGATGGTTGATGAGGAATGCTTTAGCACAGTATAGCACAAGGAGAATTTCCCTCACTGTCCTTCCCTGTCCCTACAAACAAGGATTAGCACAGTAAAACACACTGACACTCTCCCTACCTATAGTTTTCTGTCCCTATAAAAAATGTTTTTTTAAAGATGGTTGATGATCAATGCTTTAGCACAGTATAGCACAAGGAGAATTTCCCTCACTGTCCTTCCCTGTCCCTACAAACAAGGATTAGCACAGTAAAACACACTGACACTCTCCCTACCTATAGTTTTCTGTCCCTATAAAAAATGTTTTTTTAAAGATGGTTGATGATCAATGCTTTAGCACAGTATAGCACAAGGAGAATTTCCCTCACTGTCCTTCCCTGTCCCTACAAACAAGGATTAGCACAGTAAAACACACTGACACTCTCCCTACCTATAGTTTTCTGTCCCTATAAAAAATGTTTTTTTAAAGATGGTTGATGATCAATGCTTTAGCACAGTATAGCACAAGGAGAATTTCCCTCACTGTCCTTCCCTGTCCCTACAAACAAGGATTAGCACAGTAAAACACACTGACACTCTCCCTACCTATAGTTTTCTGTCCCTATAAAAAATGTTTTTTTAAAGATGGTTGATGATCAATGCTTTAGCACAGTATAGCACAAGGAGAATTTCCCTCACTGTCCTTCCCTGTCCCTACAAACAAGGATTAGCACAGTAAAACACACTGACACTCTCCCTACCTATAGTTTTCTGTCCCTATAAAAAATGTTTTTTTAAAGATGGTTGATGATCAATGCTTTAGCACAGTATAGCACAAGGAGAATTTCCCTCACTGTCCTTCCCTGTCCCTACAAACAAGGATTAGCACAGTAAAACACACTGACACTCTCCCTACCTATAGTTTTCTGTCCCTATAAAAAAGGGATTTTTATAACAGCTTACCTGTAAAATCCTTTTCTTGGAGTACATCACGGGACACAGAGCGACTTAGTCATTACTAATGGGTTATATAGATTACCTTCAGGTGTTGGCACTGGCCAATTCCAAACCGGAAGTACCCTCCCCTATATAAGCCCCTCCCACCCGGGAGCACCTCAGTTTTGTAGCCAAGCAATAAGTGTCCCAAAAAGAGGGGTGGGAGCTCTGTGTCCCGTGATGTACTCCAAGAAAAGGATTTTACAGGTAAGCTGTTATAAAAATCCCTTTTTCTTTTTCGTACATCACGGGACACAGAGCGACTTAGTCATTACTAATGGGACGTCCCAAAGCAATGCCAAATGAGGGGAGGGATACATAAGCTGAGCGCTATCAGACATGAGGATCTTTTGCGGCCTGCAACACACTGCGCCCAAAGGCGACATCCTCTTGACTTCTAACGTCTACCTGGTAGAATCTAGTAAACGTGTGTACCGAAGACCATGTTGCGGCCTTACATACTTGAGCCAGGGAGGCCTGGTGATGCACTGCCCATGAAGTTCCAACTGCTCTTGTGGAGTGCGCCCTAACTTTGAACGGAGGCGGTCTCTTTCTCAAGCCATAGGCTTGTATTATGACCTGTCGAATCCACTTGGCTAAAGTAGATTTTGATGCTGCCTGACCCTTTCTGGGGCCTTCCGGCAGAACAAACAAAGAATCCGTTCTGCGAATCTGAGCAGTGGCTTTCAGATAAGCTTTAACTGCTCTTACTACATCCAAAGAATGTAATAACTTTTCCTCTACCGAGCTAGGTTTGGGGAAAAAAGAAGGAAGAACCACATCTTGGTTCAAATGAAACCTCGATACCACCTTAGGAAGAAAGGCTGGATGAGGACGTAATACTACTCTGTCCTTATGGACAACCAGATATGGCTCCTTACAGGACAAGGCGGCTAGTTCCGATACTCTTTTAGCCGAACAAATGGCTACTAAGAAAATCAATTTCCTGGTGAAAAGAACCAAGAAAATGTGCCGCAATGGTTCAAATGGTTGTTTCTGTAGAACCGACAGAACCAGGTTTAAGTCCCATGGACATATGGGAATACTAACCGGAGGGCTAATACGCATCACTCCTTGTATGAAAGCTTTGACTAATGAATGCAAAGCCAAGGGCCTTTGAAAAAAATATTGACAAGGCCGTCTGACCCTTGATAGTACTCAAGGCAAGCTTCCTATGTACAGCCCACTGTAGGAAGTCCAGAATCCTACCTATTACGTACTTACGTGGATGCCATTTCCTGGCCTCACCCCACGTGATGTACGCCTTCTAGATCCTATAATAGATCTGCCTGGATACCGGCTTCCTGGCATTGATCATGGTAGATACCACAGGATTAGAGAGCCCTCTCTTTTTTAGAATGTGGGCTTCTATAGCCAGGCCGTCAAACCTAGGGCTGGTAAGGAAGGGTAGTATATCGGTCCTTGCGAAAGCAGGTCCGGACGATGTGGGAGGGTCCAAGGACTTCCCACTGACATTTTTACAATCTCCGCGTACCATGCCCTTCGGGGCCACGCTGGAGCCACCAGAATCACTGGTTTCTTTTCTACCCTGATTCTGCGGATTAATCGCGGTGGGAATGCATATATCAGCTTGAACTGATCCCAAGGGAACACTAGGGCATCCGAACCGCAAGCTAGGGGATCCTTTGTGCGAGACACAAATCTGTCCACCTTTGCGTTGAATCTGGATGCTAGCAGATCTACATCCGGTGTTCCCCACCGCTGGCATATTGCCTGGAAAACCTCGGGGTGAAGAGACCATTCCCCCGGGCATAATTGCTGGCGACTTAAAAAGTCCGCTCTCCAATTTTTCACTCCTGGGATGAAAACCGCGGATATGGCTGTGACATACCTTTCTGCCCATTCCAGGATGCAATTCGCTTCCCTCTGGGCTGCACGACTCCTGGTGCCACCCTGGAGATTGATATATGCCACTGCTGTGGCATTGTCTGATTGAATTCTGACAGGTGACCCTTGGAGTTTGGATGTCCATGCTACTAGGGCATACCGGGCTGCTCGTATCTCTAAGAGATTGGTGGGCAGGGCCTTCTCTGCTTCTGGCCACTTGCCCTGGAGAGACCATTGCTCCAGTACTGCCCCCCAGCCTATGAGGCTGGCAACTGTAGTGACCACCTTCCAAGAAACCGGACTGAAGGGTTTCCCTTCCCAGATTCTGGGGCACCAACCACCAATGGAGGCTCTTGCGAACGGAAGGGGACAGGGACATTGGTAAGTCTAAAGCCTGAACTTTTTTGTTCCAGGCTGACAGTATGGCCCTCTGCAAGTTCCTTGAATGGAATTGACCGTAGGGTACCGCTTCGAATGAAGCCACCATTTTTCCCAGCAGCCTTATACACAGGCGTATGGATGGTTTTTCTTTTTTGTACCCACTAAGTGGGTCAAATCTTTCAAAGACGACACCTTCTCTGGAGGTAAGAAAATCTTTCTCTGATTTGAATCCAGTCTTAGCCCCCAAGTATTCCAGGCTTTTGACTGGTTTTAGGGCTGACTTGTCTCGGTTGATAATGCAACCGTGAGATTCCAGATACTTGATTATCTTGTGAACGACCACTTCTAGTTTTTTTCACTGAGTGGTCTATCAGCAACAAGTCGTCTAGATATGCCATTATCGTTACACCTTGTGTTCCTAGTTTGGCCAATCGTAGGGCCAGAATTTTTGTGAACACTCGTGGTGCCGTGGCCAGACCGAAAGGTAAGGCTCTGAACTGAAAATGGCGCCCTTCTACTGCAAGGCGTAGAAATTTCTGGTGGGCCGGACAGATGGGAATATGCAAATAAGCATCCCTTATGTCGATCGAGGCTAACCATTCCTGCCCTTGTAGGGCGGTGGCCACCGATCGGATCGACTCCATCCGAAAAAGTCCTGATATGTAGGAACTTGTTTAGCCCTTTTATATTTAATATGGGCCTCATGTCCCCATTTGGTTTGGGGACTGTGACAAGGTTCGAGTAAAACCCGAACCCGTTTTCTTTCAAGGGAACCTTCATGATTACCCTTGGGGCAATAGTTGCTCTAGTGCCAGAAGGAGGGATCCACTCTTCTGGGGATCGCTTGGCACGTTTGACCTTATAAAATGGGTAGGAGGAATGTCTTTTAACTCCAGCCTGTATCCCAGACTTACTGCGGAGATCACCCATCTCTGATGGTGTCCCGCCAGGTCTCTGTGAACAACTGAAGTCTTCCCCTCACCCGACTGAGTGGGGGCAACCCTTCATGACTTAGGGGGAGGTTTTGTACCTCTCTTGACCCAGGGTTTCTTGATACCCTGTGATTGTCCCTGATTTCTGCCCCCTGGATTTGACTGCGGAGGCCGTCGGAACTGTTTCACAGCCGATGTGCCAGGGACTGGAGAAGTAGGCCTCTTAAAAGAAGGACTTCTACCCTTGTTCTTAACCGGTAAGAGTGAACTTTTACCGGCAGAAATTTTCTGGATATATTTGTCTAGATCTTCTCCAAATAAGCGTTCTCCATGAAATGGGAAGCTAACCAGCAGTTTTTTACAGGGAGCTTCAGCAGACCAGTTTTTGAGCCACAGAAGCCTACGCATATGTACTATAGACAGCGTAAAGCGGGAGGCCTGTTGGATTGTATCCTTTATGGCGTCCACCGCAAAACACAAGGCTCTAGGCAGGTCAGCTAGGGCAAGAGCCTGCTGATCTGGTAAGTCCCTTAAGACTTGTTTCAACTGATCTTTCACTGCTTGGCAGACTCCAATCGCTGCTACCGCAGGTTGTGTCACCATGCTTGCTGTAGAGAAAGCAGATTTTAGTAAAGACTCCAATTTTTTATCTATTGGGTCTTTGAACATTGGAACATTATCTACTGGACATGTCAGTGATTTGTTAACAGAAGAGATGGCTGCGTCCACTGTAGGGACCCTCCATTTTTTTATGAACTTATCCTCCATGGGATAGATCACCGGAAATCTCTTGGGGGGAGCAAATATTTTATCAGGATGCTCCCAATCCTGGTAAATAAGCCCTTCTAATAAAGGGTGGATTGGGAAGGAACAGACAGCCTGAGGAGCTTTTAGCGACCCCAGCGAGGAAACCGTAGTGGATGGTGGTTCCGCCAGAGGCATTTTAAATGCTGATCGGACCATATTAGTCAGAGACTGAACCCATAATCTTTCAGCCTGAGATGCTGAGAAAGGTTCTTCCACTGTTGATTCCTCCATAACTGAATCAACCTCATCCTGATCCCCTTCAGGTAGGTCGATCTCTGTGTGGGGCTGTTCCTCCACGAACAGGCACTCTGAAGGAGGAGACGGAGATCGGACGCGCTTTTCCTGAGACAGGGAAGCAGCGATCAATGCTGTTAATCTCTCTTCCAATCCTCCCAGAGTTGAGGATAAAACCTCCTCTGTTATATATACAGGAGCAGGTGGACTGGGGACAGCCGCAGCACCAGGCATTCCTGCGGGGTTTCTACGGCTACTGACCTCTGAATTCTCAGGGGAGATTGGTGCAGTACAAGCATGCCCAATATCCTCAGAGCCCGATGGAGACCCCTTTGGCTTCCTGGAAGATCTATTTCCGGAGCGTCTGGACGACATATCCTTTAAGCACAAAGCTGAGGTATTCCCGTCGCCATACACCAATTTTGCTGGTAATAGTCTAACACAGGTGCTGCTATATACCAGCTGGTGTCCACTAAAGTGCCTTTCTATGGGGATGCCTGCATCAACCGCCTCTGTGTGCCACTGTTTGTTGCTAGCTCTGTTTGCATCCAGCTGACACTTGTACTGTGTCTTTTAACTATGCTGGGACGCCCGCACATGCGCAGAAGCGCCGCGGCGCGCATCGAGCGTCATCCACCCGCCCCGCCCCTTTTTTTCATAGGAGGCGCGTGCACGCGCCCACGCGCGCGCCCGTGCGCCATTGGCGCCCTTTTCAAAATCAAACAGGGGACTAGGAGCCAGGGCCCTTTTTGCCGGAGGGCCTGTGCGGTGGATGAGCGCAGCAACAGGGCAGAGGAAGTGGATTCCCACAGAGAAACTTACCAGCTGCCTGGATCTTTTGACTTGAGAAAACCAAAGATCCACATGACAAGAAAAATGGACTACAGCGGCCTCTAGTGGTTTAACACAGGTACCGCGGTCCCTTTTTTTTTTTTTTTTTCTTGACTACTATTAAAATTTTACATTTTCAGTAGTTACAGGCAAACACAGATATTTAGCGGGAATACCGTTAGGTAACAGACAGAAAGACAAATTAGGCTTGGGGGTCCCCCAATAGAACCAAGTTCCTGGGGGCCCCCACTTACCTGATCCCCGCCGCAGGACTTTGTTTGGTCCACAGAAGTCCAAACTTCACCTATCACGGCAGGCATTGTAATTAAACCTTCAGGGACCGGGTTCCCAAGGATTCCACTCCCCTGGACCTGTATAGCACCCTGCACAGAAAACATCTTGGTCGTGGGTATGACCAGAGCTCTGGATCCCAGGGTCCAGCCCTCCTAAGAGAAGCATTACAGGCAAAACCTTGCTCTTCTGCTGCAAGGCCCGGGTACCGACCGTTTAGCTATGAAGCTTTTTTGGTGGGATCCGGAACAGCTTACTAAGGCCCAAAAGAACCTGTACGCAAGCCCAGTGAAAACACATGTTACTCTTTGGCCAACACCTTAGACACTGGCAAAAAACTGAGGTGCTCCCGGGTGGGAGGGGCTTATATAGGGGAGGGTACTTCCGGTTTGGAATTGGCCAGTGCCAACACCTGAAGGTAATCTATATAACCCATTAGTAATGACTAAGTCGCTCTGTGTCCCGTGATGTACGAAAAAGAAAAATGTTTTTTTAAAGATGGTTGATGATCAATGCTTTAGCACAGTATAGCACAAGGAGAATTTCCCTCACTGTCCTTCCCTGTCCCTACAAACAAGGATTAGCACAGTAAAACACACTGACACTCTCCCTACCTATAGTTTTCTGTCCCTATAAAAAATGTTTTTTTAAAGATGGTTGATGATCAATGCTTTAGCACAGTATAGCACAAGGAGAATTTCCCTCACTGTCCTTCCCTGTCCCTACAAACAAGGATTAGCACAGTAAAACACACTGACACTCTCCCTACCTATAGTTTTCTGTCCCTATAAAAAATGTTTTTTTAAGGCCTCATGCCCACTGGCGTTTTTACAGCTGCGTTTTTGAGCGTTTTTTACAGCTTAAAAACGCCTGTCCATGTTATTGTAAATATTTTTTTTTTTTTTTTTGAAAAAAAAACAAAAAAAAACAAAAAAAAAACGTCGGAGCTAAAAACGCGACCGCGCGTTAGTGCGCGTTTTTTGCGCGTTAGTGCGCGTTAGTGCGCGTTTTTGCGCGTTTTTTGACGCTCGCGTTTTTTCCTGCCTAGTTCTGACGCTGAGGAACGCACTGGCCCTGGGTTTTTTTTACAGCTTACAAACGCCTATGCTCTTTACAGCTCAAAAACGCCTAGGTGGGCATGAAGCTATAGACTATCATGGACAGGCGTTTTTAAGCTGTAAAAAACGCTCAAAAACGCGGCTGAAAAAACGCCCGTGGGCATGAGGCCTAAAGATGGTTGATGATCAATGCTTTAGCACAGTATAGCACAAGGAGAATTTCCCTCACTGTTCTTCCCTGTCCCTACAAACAAGGATTAGCACAGTAAAACACACTGACACTCTCCCTACCTATAGTTTTCTGTCCCTAGAAAAAATGTTTTTTTAAAGATGGTTGATGATCAATGCTTTAGCACAGTATAGCACAAGGAGAATTTCCCTCACTGTCCTTCCCTGTCCCTACAAACAAGGATTAGCACAGTAAAACACACTGACACTCTCCCTACCTATAGTTTTCTGTCCCTATAAAAAATGTTTTTTTAAAGATGGTTGATGATCAATGCTTTAGCGCAGTATAGCACAAGGAGAATTTCCCTCACTGTCCTTCCCTGTCCCTACAAGCAAGGATTAGCACAGTAAAACACACTGACACTCTCCCTACCTATAGTTTTCTGTCCCTATAAAAAATGTTTATTTTAAGGTGGTTGATGATCAATGCTTTAGCGCAGTATTGCACAAGGAGAATTTCCCTCACTGTCCTTCCCTGTCCCTACAAACAAGGATTAGCACAGTAAAACACACTGACACTCTCCCTACCTATAGTTTTCTGTCCCTAGAAAAAATGTTTTTTTAAAGATGGTTGATGATCAATGCTTTAGCACAGTATAGCACAAGGAGAATTTCCCTCACTGTCCTTCCCTGTCCCTACAAACAAGGATTAGCACAGTAAAACACACTGACACTCTCCCTACCTATAGTTTTATGTCCCTATAAAAAATGTTTTTTTAAAGATGGTTGATGATCAATGCTTTAGCGCAGTATAGCACAAGGAGAATTTCCCTCACTGTCCTTCCCTGTCCCTACAAGCAAGGATTAGCACAGTAAAACACACTGACACTCTCCCTACCTATAGTTTTCTGTCCCTATAAAAAATGTTTTTTTAAAGATGGTTGATGATCAATGCTTTAGCGCAGTATTGCACAAGGAGAATTTCCCTCACTGTCCTTCCCTGTCCCTACAAACAAGGATTAGCACAGTAAAACACACTGACACTCTCCCTACCTATAGTTTTCTGTCCCTAGAAAAAATGTTTTTTTAAAGATGGTTGATGATCAATGCTTTAGCACAGTATAGCACAAGGAGAATTTCCCTCACTGTCCTTCCCTGTCCCTACAAACAAGGATTAGCACAGTAAAACACACTGACACTCTCCCTACCTATAGTTTTCTGTCCCTATAAAAAATGTTTTTTTAAAGATGGTTGATGATCAATGCTTTAGCACAGTATAGCACAAGGAGAATTTCCCTCACTGTCCTTCCCTGTCCCTACAAACAAGGATTAGCACAGTAAAACACACTGACACTCTCCCTACCTATCCTTCTCTTTCCCTAAACTAAAGGAATCCAGGTTAAGCAAGAAAAAAAATGTCACTGTCCCTGCCTATGCTTCTCTTTCCCTGCTCCGGAACACACTACACTAGGCCGCCGTGCTGGCGGCCTTTTATAGTGTGGGGCGTGTACTAAACACCCTCAGCAATAATTGGCCACAGGCATCCTGCCTGTGGCCAATCATTGCTCTCCTCGCTGCCGGCGCTGTGTTTGGCCAAGCATGCGGGGTCACAGTGCATGCTTGGCCAATCACAGCGCCTGGATGACACTGCGATGGCGTAGTGCATTGTGGGCCGCGAATTAGGCGCGAACGGCCCAAATCGTTCGTTGTTCGGCGAACGATCGAACAGCCGATGTTCGAGTCGAACGTATGTTCGACTCGAACACCGAGCTCATCCCTATACAGGATCTATATAGCGCCAACAGTTTGCACAGCGCTTTACAGCATGAGGGCAGACAGTACAATTACAATACAATTTAATACAGGAGGAATCAGAGGGCCCCGCTCGTTAGAGCTTACAATCTTAAGCCCCGTACACACGGTCGGACTTTTTGCCAACAAACTTCAAAATGAGCAAGTTTTCAAAAAAAAAATCCGAACACGTGTACGCTCCATCGGACAAACTTTTTCAGTTTTCATCGGACAAAAGTTTGCTCTGCAAACGGACAAACTTTTCGGCAACAAAAGTCCTACGGTGCAAAGTCCTTCCGTGTGTACAGAAATCCATCGGACTTTTGTCCGAAGTACAAACACGCATGCCCAGAACCAATGTTAAAATCAACCATCAATAGCAGAAGTTGACCAAAGGGTGGCGGTAAAGAGCAGAAAAGAGCAGAAAAACCACGTGATGTTGGGAAAGTTTGGGGAACGTTTGCAGAAAAGTCCTGCCGTGTGTATGCTATGGGTGTGCCCGACCAACTCCCTTCGGACAAAAATCCACGGAAAAGTTTGTTTGAAGTCCGACCGTGTGTACGAGGCTTAAGAGGGAGGGTCAAGTGATACAAAAGGTAATAACTGTGGGGGGGTTGTTTGGTGAGGGGCAGGGTAGGCCTCTCTGAATAGAAGCGTTTTCAGGGATTGCCCAAAAGTAGACAGAGTAGGAGATAGCCAGACAGATTGGAGGTAGGGAGTTCCAGAGGATGGGAGAGGCTCTGGAAAAGTTCTAAAGGCGAGCATGGGACAAGGTGACGAGGGAGCTAGAGAGCAGGAGGTTCTTGGGAGGAATGAAGAGGAATAAGGTTGGTATTATGAGACTAAGGCCCCTTTCACACTGGGGCGGTGGGTGCGGTGGCGGTATAGCGCTGCTATTTTTGGAATTGCGGCAGCATTCGGACGCTAGCGGTGCGGTATTAACCCCCGCTAGTGGACGGTCTCCAGAGGCCCACACCGTCACCGGCATTATGCTGTACCAGCTCTTTGGGAGGGTCACATCTCTGGTAATTAGTGCATCTGGGCCATGCTACCGCCCAGACACTTCCCCTAATTATTGATACCCGCTACACTCACCCCCGGCAGATAGACACTGGTCCCCAGTGTCTGGAACAAACCATGTCCCAAAGGAGGGTTAAACATGAGCCTGATCCAGAGACAAAAACTTTGACAACAAAACAGAAAAATTTAAAAAACGGTAGATTGTGCCTGAACCTAACATGGGAAGGAAAAAAGGGAAAGGGAACAAACACACAACTGTTTACATATTACATTAACACAATTGACATTTCCCTCCGCCCACATTACTAACTAAGACCTGCCCAATTCTCAGCGGTCTTGACGGACGTTCTCCTGCAGAGGGAAAGAAAAAAACACATATCCCTGACACAACATGTTTTTGTTGGAATGAAAAGGTTCCTCCGTGAAAAAACCTCTTCCTCCCAAAGAAGAGTGTGTGTGTGTGTAACGGTGCACAACACTGCCACCTGGTGGCAGTGTCGCGGTGAAGACACTTGTGTTGAATTCCAGAGGACATCCACTTCTCTGTACTTTGGCCCTAATCTAGCTACACCCCAAAGTCCATGATAACTTTGCAGGAGGGAAGAAGGGAAAACAACAACAGCAACAGTCCCCCATTCCTCCAAAGAGCACAACACCCGTTAAACTCGGATACAGTCCCTGGGTTCTTCCGGGAAACAAACCCCAGAAAGTTCAGTAAATGCAAGACAAAAAAAAATGCAAAAAGGAGTCTTTTCTCCTACAGGTAGAACCTTGGGTGCGGCAAGACAAGAGGTTTTAGATGCTCATCAAACGTCTCTAAGTGATACTCCACATCCTCCTTATCCTTCCGGTGAATCATCACCTTGTCAGCATGGATGTGCCGACCCAACATCCACTCTGCCTTGCAGTCTTTAAACCTCTGAGAAGCTTTCGGGGAACATGCAAGATACCTGCGGGCGTGTGGCACTTTAATATGTGTCCACACAAAGTCATTGTACCAGGGTTCCCTGCAGACCTCCACCTCATACAACAGTTCCTTCGACAAGTACGGGTATTCCCACCCATACTTGCTGGCGACTTTCTGGCAAAACAATCTCTGCAATCTAGACAAGGGAGGCATCGTAGCGCGGTCTCCCTCACCTGGCAGGACAATAGAGTCCAGATGACAAGGTGCCTTGACCACCTCCTATTTGGGCATGGGAGCTCGCAGCGTCAGTCTCCTATCCCCGGTAGCAGATGCAGGTAACACCGGGAACCGAAGGGCATGCAGGGGACTGGATCCCTCCTCAGGCACTGATGCCTCCACCCGGGATGTGCTATCCCCTGTAGATATAGGTGGGTCCCTTTTGGCACGGGACGAGAACAGGGGTATCTTGTCCCAGACCTTTTCAGAAAATAGTTCATCTATTGCAACATCGTCTCCCACATCGGAGACCGACTTTAGGTCAGAGGTGTCATACTCCTCCGCGGGTAGGTAATTCCCTGTGGATGTGGAATCACCCCCTCCCGCGGGCTCCGGTAACTGCGGATCCCCGACACCTCCAACAAAACACCAAGTCGTCCCGTTCCCCGGCTTACCTCAACCGACACTTGAGCATAGAGGTCCGGCAATGTTCCCACTGGATCCATCCGGGCCAGGTAAACGCGGGGGTTGTCCTCCATCACGACCGCTGGAAGCTCTGACCAGACCGATCTTCCTCTTTGGCGGTGGGAGCAGGGAAGCTGTGGTGCCCGAGGCAGCATCCTCGGATTTCTCCTCCAACACTTGGATCGCGACCTCCCCAGAGGTCTCTACAGTGCGTGCAGGGATGGCTGTCCAAGCATTGACTTCTCCTTCAAGAGTGGCGGCGCCTGTTGTGCGGCTGAGATAGAAGACCCGAGGCCTTTCTATGTGTTGCTCCACCTCGAACATGAACTCTCCGCAGGCCTCACAGCGCTCGAATGGCTTTAGCTGAACCACCAGTCCCGAACATCCGGGACAAATCATGCCCAGGGCCTCAACGTCCTTGCAGGTATACAGGGCGAATCGTCCCCGGGGCTTGAGCCGAATCCCCGTATCCATAATCGGAGCAGCAGTTGAAGTCATCCTCGTGGTAGTAGAGACTGGAACCCATGAGACATTACTGAACATGGTGACCGCTTGCTGCTCCATCGCGCACTGAAAAACTGGCGCCAAAGTCCCCACGTGTACCTCTTCACATGGCCGGACTCCTCCCCTCTTGTGCACTAGTTCGCGGGCTTTCTCCATGTCACGCCCACAAACTGTGCAGGGAGGATGTGCCTCGTGGCACGTTGGCCAATATGGCCGACCTCCTCGGAACTCTTCTGGGCAGCAAAGTTCAAACTCTGATAGCTTCGGTTCCATTACACAAACACAAATCCCAGACCTGGAGCCCCCACGTGTAGCGGCACCCCCTTTTCCACTTCTCCCTCCTGCTCTCTTTTTGCGGCTGGCTGACTCGTCTAGGGGTACCAGGAAGAAGAATGGGGGGGGGAACGTACCACCAGCTCGTGCCCTCTGATGTGTGTTATGCAGAGGTGTGAGCTAAACCTTCGGGTCTGTGTTCACGTCCGGAGCTTCAGCTTCTCTTGTGGAGGATGATTGCCACTGTTACAGACAGGGCACTTAGCTCCCAGTAACTTGAGTTCCACACCAAATAAAGTCCAACACTTATTTATTCTGTTAGAGCAACAAATAGTAGACTGGTTGAACTTGAAGAACAGACAGGTGTGGGAAGGAGAAGGTCCAGGCACAATCAAAGAATTAAAGTTCTCTTCTGTTCCGTATAGCGCAAACAGGCCTGGCGCACAGTCGCTGCCACCGACCGTGAATTTGGTTTCTGCCACAAACCTTGGTGAAAGTAGAGGTCTCTGCCACAGACCTTGTTGATAGGTCTCTGCCACCGACCTGGTTCAGTTGGATCCCCGCCACTGACCATAAGAACATAGAATACCTTTGTTAGGATAAATGGCCCCTGTCAGGGAAAGACATCCATCCAGACGGTCTCCAGAGGCCCATACCGTCACAGGCATTATGCTGTACCAGCTCTTCGGGAGGGTCACATCTCTGGTCCCTTATGCCCTGGATTCGGGCACCCAATTCTGGGGGCACCCTAGGAATACTTCATCCCTCGCGGGACCCAGTGCAAGGTACTGGGCCCCAGGCCTTCTTGCAAAGTACCTCACCCCAGGCTTAAGGTGCCTGGGATGGAACTCGACTCCACGTGCCCAGGCCAAAGGCACCTGGACACGGACGAACGGACAGCAGCCCCAGGCTGAAGGTGCCTGGTGCTCGGACTCCTCGTGCGCAAGATGTCCGCCCGCTTTATACCCTCTCCCAGCAAGCACAGCGGGTTCCCCGCCCCACTGTACTGCTGCCGCGAGAGGACAATAAGGGCACGGCCCTATAATGGCGGTTCAACCCCAGCCCAAGGCGACAGCGCCACCCAGGGGCTGTAGGGAAATGGACACCATTGATATTTTCCACGAATAAAACAACCATAAAACTCTCGTAATTAGTGCATCTGGGCCATGCTACCGCCCAGACACTTCCCCTAATTATTGATACCCGCTACACTATTATCAGCTATTGTTGAGGTTTGATGGTGTCATTTATTTGTATTTATTTTTTATTACCACCCTTTCACTGCTTACTCCCCGGTGTGGGATCCCCCCTAAAATTGGAAGTATCTACTGACGACCGTTATGGTTGGAGGGTATGAAGCATTTGAAGGGGACCAACTTCAGAATTGGAGCTAGTCTTACACACCCATAGAGGAAGTGTAATAGTCACGCTGGGTGGTTAACTGTGGAACGCAAATGTTGCGTGGTGACGTCACCGGGCGCAGACGTGATGATGCGACGCACCGCTCACTTTCTCCATAGATGCTAATGGGCGTCCACTACCACGATGAGAGCCAGTTTGCCATACCCCCATATGTCGCATAGCGGTGACGACGGGTGGTTAAGCTACATGGAACGCAAGAGCAGCGTAATGACAGTGCTGGGCGCTGGCGTGATGACGCTGTCGCGCAATCTGCGTCCCTCTCGTGGATTCGATTGTTCGACCGCTGGTAGGCAGATCCCCATGCATCATTGTGATGATTGGCTGACCACACAGAACAGCGTTGTCCAACTTCAGCTGTTTCAGGTCAGTTAATATTCTTGGGATATATATGTAGCGGGGGTCCCAAATTTAGGGATTGCTATACCAAATTTAAGGGTGATTTGAGTGGTAGTTGGCTTGAATCTTTTAATTTGCTGGACTCTGCCTTGCTGCTGTTTTGCCTAGTTTGCAGTTCCTCTTAGGGTGTATGGGTGGCGCTGTCACATATACTCTGGGTTGAACCACAGGTAATGGGGCAGTGATTTGGTGTCCTCTCTCAGCAGCCATGCAGTGGCTTACCTGCTGGGCATGCCAGGAGAGGATACATAAGGGGCAGACGCCGCCAGGGAGGGGTCTTTGGTCGGGTTCTTTTTGGTTCCAGAGTCGGAGTCCTGGTGCGTGGTGCGTGGCCCTCCAGGCCATGGGGCCACGTGCACTTCAGTCCCAGGCACCTTTAGTCCTGGGACTGCAACTTCAGCCCTGGGCCCAGCACCTTTAGCTGGAGCCCACTTCGGGAGGAGGAATCCCAGGGTGCCGCCTTGCGAGGGGAACCGTTTCTATAAGAGGAGGCTGGGGGAGGACCGTTCCGAAGGACTGGTGAGAGATCACAGTGAAGGAAGGGAACCCAGTAACTCTCTGGAGGGATGTCATCCATCCGAAAACAGGGATCTAAACAACAGGACCAGTAGGAGGTTTGGGACACTATAGATTCGGTGGCAGAGGATCTCCTGAACGCATCCATTAGGGAATCTAATAGACTGTTTGAGTTACACGCCGGCTGCTAGTGCCTTCGGGTGACTATCTGGGTGAGCTATACCCACTCGGGATCGAGTGTCGAAGAAACAAGAGTGCCTGAATTGATTTGTCTTCCTAACACCTTTCTCTTCTCCTCATTTGTGGATGTTCATGCATAAAGAAATAAACTCTATGTTGGAGTTGACACTGGTGAGGACCTTGGAGTTACTTGGGGTATAGAGACTTTTGTCCTTACCTTATAGGGACGGAAACCAACTATGAGGGGTGTCCCGCTGCAAAGACCCGTAAGTGAAAATAAGTGTGCTTAACCTCTGCAACCCAGGGGGTACGGGCATGGTGGGGACTGTGCGCCTTCTTCTCCTGTGAGCGAGCCAAAGAGTAGGAGAAGGAGGGCCGGTGGTGCTACATATATAATGGCATGGTGCAGGTCAGCAGGTTGATACCCCAGTTGAAGAGCTTTAGCTCGAAACATGTCAGGTACACAGCCTGCCTAAGCTCTATTCACCATGCTTTATCAATTGTTTTACTTCCTGTGA
The DNA here is from genome assembly GCA_029206835.1 of Rana muscosa. Classification (NCBI taxonomy): domain Eukaryota; kingdom Metazoa; phylum Chordata; class Amphibia; order Anura; family Ranidae; genus Rana; species Rana muscosa. Next base: position 203,755,795 of record JARGYO010005626.1, on the reverse strand, counting down.
ATATTTTTTACATGCATCATCTCAGGTGGTTGTAATTGAGAAGATTTTTTATCCATGATTTTATGCCAATAAAGGCTCTCTTTTTTTACCTTCATCCAGGGCTGGACTGGGACAAAAATTTGGCCCTGGACTTTATCCAGACCGGCGCACTTTAATTCAATAAAATCCTGCCCCCCACCCCCCCCAAAAAATCACGCCCACCAAAAGGCCCCTACATCCATAATTGTATATCATGAGAAGGTGAGAGAGAGGGGAATGAGAGAGAGAGAGGGAGGGTTGAGGGAAAGAGGGTGAGAGGGGGTGGGTGAGAAAGGGGGGTGAGTGTAAGAGAGAGGGAGTGAGTGTGAAAGAGAGGGGGTGAGTGTAGGACCCCTTTCACACTGAGGCGTTTTTCAGGCGCTTTTGGGCTAAAAATAGTGCCTGTAAAGCGTCTGAAAAACGCCTCCGCTGCAGTCCCAGTGTGAAAGTCCGAGTGCTTTCACACAGGGGCGCTGCCAGGGCGTTAAAAAAAGTCCTCCAAGCAGCATCTTTGGGGCGGTGGAGGAGCAGTGTACACACCGCTCCTGCCCATTGAAATGAATGGCCACCGCTGCTGAAGCGCCTGCAAAGCACTTCGGCAGCAGCGCTACACGGGCGCATTTAACCTTTAATTCGGCTGCTAGCGGAGGTTAAAAGCGACTGCTAGAAGCCGAATAGCGCAGCTAAAACGACAGTAAAGTGCTGCTAATACTAGCAGTGTTTTACCGTCAATGCCCGCCCCAATGTGAAAGCAGCCTAAGAGTCAGGGAGTGAATGAGACAGAGGAGGGGGCAGAGAGACAGAGGGGGAGCTGAGAGATAGAGGGGGTAGCTGAGAGACAGAGGGGGGAGCTGAGAGACAGAGGGGGGAGCTGAGAGACAGAGGGGGGAGCTGAGAGACAGAGGGAGGGAGCTGAGAGACAGGGGGGCTGAGAGAAGGGGGGGAGCTGAGAGACAGAGGGAGGGAGCTGAGAGACAGGGGGGAGCTGAGAGACAGAGGGAGGGAGCTGAGAGACAGGGGGGCTGAGAGACGGGGGGAGCTGAGAGATAGAGGAGGAGAGCTGAGAGACAGGGGGAGCTGAGAGACAGGGGGAGGGAGCTGAGAGACAGGGGGAGCTGAGAGACAGAGGGGGGAGCTGACAGACAGGCGGGCTGACAGACAGGGGGAGCTAAGAGAAAGGGGGAGCTGAGAGACAGAGGGGGGCTGAGAGACAGAGGGGGGGGAGCTGAGAGATAGAGGAAGAGAGCTGAGAGATAGAGGAGGGGGCTGAGAGACAGAGGAGGGGGCTGAGAGACAGAGGAGGGCTCTGAGAGACAGGGGGGTGCTGAGAGACAGAGGGGGAGCTGAGAGACAGAGGGGGGAGCTGAGAGACAGAGGGGGAGCTGAGAGACAGAGGGGGGAGCTGAGAGATAGAGGGGGAGCTGAGAGACAGAGGGGGGAGCTGAGAGATAGAGGGGGAAGCTAAGAGACAGAGGGAGGGAGCTGAGAGACAGAGGGAGGGAGCTGAGAGATAGAGGGGGAGCTGAGAGACAGAGGGGGGAGCTGAGAGACAGAGGGGGGCTGGGCTGAGAGACAGGGGGGCTGAGAGACAGGGGGAGCTGAGAGACAGAGGGGAACTGAGAGATAGAGGAGGAGAGCTGAGAGATAGAGGAGGGGGCTGAGAGACAGAGGAGGGGGCTGAGAGACAGAGGAGGGGACTGAGAGACAGAGGAGGGGGCTGAGAGACAGAGGGGGGAGCTGAGAGACAGAGGGGGGAGCTGAGAGACAGAGGGGGGTGCTAAGAGACAGAGGGGGAGCTGAGAGACAGAGGGGGGTGCTGAGAGGCAGAGGGGGGGTGCTGAGAGGCAGAGGGGGAGCTGAGAGGCAGAGGGGGAGCTGAGAGACAGAAGGGGAGCTGAGAGACAGAGGGGGAGCTGAGAGACAGGGGGAGCTGAGAGACAGGGGGAGCTGAGAGACAGAGGGGGGCTGAGAGACAGAGGGGCGCTGAGAGTCAGAGGGGGGAGATGAGAGATAGAGGAGGAGAGCTAAGAGATAGAGGAGGGGTCTGAGAGACAGAGGAGGGGTCTGAGAGACAGAGGAGGGGGCTGAGAGAGAGGGGGGAGATGAGAGACAGAGGAGAGCTGAGAGATAGAGGAAGGGTCTGAGAGACAAAGGAGGGGTGCTGAGAGACAGAGGGGGGAGCTGAGAGACAGGGGACTGACAGACAGGGGGAGCTGAGAGACAGGGAGAGCTGAGAGACAGAGGGGGGCCTGAGAGACAGAGGGGGGAGATGAGAGATAGAGGAGGAGAGCTGAGAGATAGAGGAGGGGGCTGAGAGACAGAGGAGGGGGCTGAGAGACAGAGGAGGGGTCTGAGAGACAGAGGAAGGGGCTGAGAGAGAGAGGGGGAGATGAGAGACAGAGGAGAGCTGAGAGATAGAGGAGGGGTCTGAGAGACAAAGGAGGAGTGCTGAGAGACAGAGGAGGAGCTGAGAGACAGAGGGGGAGCTGAGAGATAGAGGAGGAGAGCTGAGAGATAGAGGAGGGGTCTGAGAGACAGAGGGGAGCTGAGAGATAGAGGAGGAGAGCTGAGAGATAGAGGAGGAAAGCTGAGAGATAGAGGAGGAAAGCTGAGAGATAGAGGAGGGGGCTGAGAGACAGAGGAGGGGACTGAGAGACAGAGGGGGGAGCTGAGAGACAGAGGGGGGAGCTGAGAGACAGAGGGGGGAGCTGAGAGACAGAGGGGGGAGCTGAGAGACAGAGGGGGGAGCTGAGAGACAGAGGGGGGAGCTGAGAGACAAAGGGGGTAGCTGAGAGACAGAGGGGGAAGCTGAGAGACAGAGGGGGGTGCTGAGAGACAGAGGGGGAGCTGAGAGACAGAGGGGGTGCTGAGAGACAGAGGGGGGATCTGAGAGACAGAGGGGGGAGCTGAGAGACAGAGGGGGAGCTGAGAGACATAGGGGGGAGCTGAGAGAAAGGGGGGCTGAGAGACAGGGGGAGCTGAGAGACAGGGGAAGCTGAGAGACAGAGGGGGGCTGAGAGACAGAGGGGGGAGATGAGAGATAGAGGAGGAGAGCTGAGAGATAGAGGAGGGGGCCGAGAGACAGACCAAAGGGCTGAGAGACAGAGGAGGGGACTGAGAGACAGAGGAGGGGGCTGAGAGACAGAGGAGGGGGCTGAGAGACAGAGGGGGAGCTGAGAGACAGAGGGGGAGCTGAGAGACAGAGGGGGAGCTGAGAGACAGAGGGGGGAGCTGAGAAACAGAGGGGGAAGCTGAGAGACAGAGGGGGAAGCTGAGAGACAGAGGGGGAAGCTGAGAGACAGAGGGGGAGCTGAGAGACAGAGGGGGGTGCTGAGAGACAGAGGGGGGATCTGAGAGACAGAGGGGGGATCTGAGAGACAGAGGGGGAGCTGAGAGACAGAGGGGGAGCTGAGAGACAGAGGGGGGAGCTGAGAGACAGAGGGGGGAGCTGAGAGAAAGGGGGGCTGAGAGACAGAGGGGGAGCTGAGAGACAGAGGGGGGGGTGCTGAGAGACAGAGGGGGGGGTGCTGAGAGACAGAGGGGGGGGGGGGTGCTGAGAGACAGGGGGGGATCTGAGAGACAGAGGGGGGATCTGAGAGACATAGGGGGGAGCTGAGAGACAGAGGGGGGAGCTGAGAGAAAGGGGGGCTGACAGACAGGGGGAGCTGAGAGACAGGGGGAGCTGAGAGACAGGGGAAGCTGAGAGACAGAGGGGGGCTGAGAGACAGAGGGGGGAGATGAGAGATAGAGGAGGAGAGCTGAGAGACAGAGGAGGGGGCTGAGAGACAGAGGAGGGGGCTGAGAGACAGAGGAAGGGGCTGAGAGAGAGAGGGGGAGATGAGAGATAGAGGAGAGCTGAGAGATAGAGGAGGGGTGCTGAGAGACAAAGGAGGGGTGCTGACTGCTGAGAGACAGAGGGGGGAGCTGAGAGACAGAGGGGGGAGCTGAGAGACAGAGGGGGGAGCTGAGAGACAGAAGAGGAGAGCTGAGAGACAGAGGAGGGGTCTGAGAGACAGAGGAGGGGTCTGAGAGACAGAGGAGGGGTCTGAGAGACAGAGGAGGGGTCTGAGAGACAGAGGAGGGGTCCGAGAGACAGAGGAGGGGTCTGAGAGATAGAGGGGGGCTGAGACATGGAGGAGGGGGCTAAAAGAGGGGGGGGAACTGAGAGACACAGGGACTAAAAGACAGAGGGGGGTCTGAGAGACAGAGGAGGGGTCTGAGAGACAGAGGAGGGGTCTGAGAGATAGTGGGGGGGGCTGAGAGACAGAGGAGGGGGCTGAAAGGCATGGGGACTGAGAGACAGAGGGGGGGGGACTGAGAGACAGAGGGGGCAGAGAGACAGAGGGGAGGGCTGAGACAGACCACATAGCACTGTCCCTTTCTGCAGTCCCTCCTCTGCTCACCTCCCCGCTGTCTGAGGGGTGCTCTCGCTGCTCTGCTCCTTACAGCGGCGCATGTTCCCTTCCTCCGGGCTCCCAGTCTGCCTGCCCTCCGGCCCAGGCCACATGGTTCCTGGAGTAGAGAGGAGGTGAAGGAATCGAGGTTCTGGGAGCGCTGAGGTGGCCGTGCTCGCTCCTGTCCGCCTCTTCGGTGGTCAGGGAGGGGGTGGAGCTCTTTTCCCTCCTCGGCTTTTACATCCAACTGCCCTCCTCGCTGGCCACCTTCCCCGAATCCCCGCCGCTGTTTGCTGCCACGCTCCCGCTGCCGCAGAACTGCAGAAAAAAACGTCCCACAAAAAAAAAAGCTATTTTTTGGTTTCTTATTATGGTAAGAGTACCCATTTCTTACCTTTTGGCTTCTGGATGTTGGATTCTATGCAAGTGTATTACAGTATATCTCACGGTTGACGCAGTTCACCTAGCACTTACCTAATACGCTCATCAGTGGTACAGCAAAGACTCCCACATTATTTTCCTGCAATGGAAATATTGTTTCTTTGATTACACTGAGGACTTGATTTCACATGTGCACTTCCTGTCAAGGGTATCACTGAGCTCATCATATGTTATATCTGTTCATTTGGAACCCTCCCCTTGATAGTATTTCATTCATTTACACCAATCACTGGTGTCACTCACACCTTTTTTCTTCATATACACTTCCTTGACCACCATGGACTGCCTACATTATCACTAGCGCTGCATTTTTTAGTTTCCTAATAATTAGGGCTGTGGAAATTAACTATTAATTCCTCGATTAATCTATTAATTTTTTTGATCGATCAAAATTCTTTTGATCGGTACTCGCCTCTCCGCCGACTTCCAGGTCTTCAGGGAGTTCTGTCGGAGATCCGGTGACGTCACAGACACCGACGGGGCTTGCCGTGTCCATCTGAAGGGCTGCTTTGCTGTGCCTTCATATCTGCATGCCGGCGGGACCTTACTATCTGCCACACGCAAGGGCTGTTACACTTCCCTCTATCAACCTGGGATTCTACAGCCATCCACCGGGAGTTGTGATAGTTCCCTTCACGGGACATCTACATGCCGACGGACTGATGTTAGCCCCTCCTCATCTGGATTCAGCAGTGGTATCGTTGTACACATTTTTATACCAGTATCATACTTTAGCTACATGTTTATATGACTGCTTTTGCTACCGTTTGGTATTACTGGCACCATTTTTACAGTTTATGTAGCTACATCGATTTTATCTCCAGTGCAATATTTATTTTGTTACCTACTTGAAGACTATAAAAGTTTTAATGCTATTCCCATCGAGCGCTGCCTTTGTGTGTTTTTTGTATCCTGCGATCCATTTTTCCAGTGGTTGGTGGCTGCACTGGGAATCGGCCTGCAAGGAGATCAGCTAAATGTAGTTGGATCTGTATGTGCGTTATAATTAATCAAAATTAGTCGCTTAATCGATTAAAAAAAAAATGATTAATCGAACACGAAAATTTTAATCAGTAACAGCCCTACTAATAATAAATAAATAATTACCCCAGAACCTTTTAAAAAAAAAATCTAATAAAATAATAATAATAAATAACTAAACACCCTAACACAAAATAAATAAATAAATTATAAGTGGTCATTTATTTATTTATTTTGCTCTGGTTTGGGTGTTTATTTATTATTATTTTTAAATATTATTATTATGAATAATAATAATAATATTTATAATAAATGTCAAATACAAAAATAAATAAAAATAATCATTAATAATTAATAAATACATTCAATAAATGAATACTAAGTAATAATAAATAAACAATTAATCCCGAACCCTTATAAAAAACAAATAAAATAATAATAATAATAAATAACTAAACACCCTAACCCTAACACAAAATAAATAAATACATTCTTAGTAGTAGTAATCATATATTCATTTTTTTTTGCTCGGGTTTGGGTGTTAATTTATTATTTATTTATTTTTAACAACAAAATGTTCCTTTATTGAGACACAAAAAGGTCAGAGCATGGTACAACATTTGTCCAAATGGACCAAATCAAAAAAGATACAGTACAGGTGAATAGTCATCTAAGAAATAATGTGTACAACAATTATGTGACAGTTACATCCATGCAATGGAGCACCCTCCACTCCATCGAAACAGGAGCTTAAACAAGTACTACACCTCCCACACACCCGGATCCTGAGGTCAGGAGACAGTTTCTGTTAAGATAGGTCAGTTTGTACAGTGGAAGTGCAGCATTAATTGATTTCTCCCAAGATTCCACCACGGGGGGGGGGGGGGGGGAGGGCGGGGTATATGACGTTCCAACGCCATATAAATTTATTATTTCTTTTGAATGTTATTTTTATCAATAATAATATTAATATTATTAATAAATGTCAAATAAATGCAAAAATAAATAAATAATTAATTAACCCCGAACCCTTATAAAAAACAAATAAAATAATAATAATAATAATAATAAATAACTAAACATCCTAACCCTAACACAAAATAAATAAATACATTATTAGTAGTAGTAATCATATATTAATTTTTTTTGCTCGGGTTTGGGTGTTTATTTATTATTATTATTTGTGAATATTTTTATCAATAATAATATTAATATTAATAATAAATGTCAAATAAATTCAAAAATAAATAAATAATTAAATAACCCAGAACCCTTAAAAAAAATCGAATAAAATAATAATAATAATAATAATAATAATAAATAACTAAACATCCTAACCCTAACACAAAATAAATAAATACATTATTAGTAGTAGTAATCATATATTCATTTTTTTTTGCTCGGGTTTGGGTGTTTATTTATTATTATTATTTTTGAATATTTTTATCAATAATAATATTAATATTAATAATAAATGTCAAATAAATTCAAAAATAAATAAATAATTAATTAACCCAGAACCCTTAAAAAAATCGAATAAAATAATAATAATAATAATAAAAATAATAATAATAAATAACTAAACACCCTAACACAAAATAAATAAATAAACAAACTATTATTAATATTATTAGTAGTATTTTTTTTTTGTTTGGGTTTTGGTGTTTATTATTGTTTTTGAATATTATTATTAACAGTAATATTAATAATAATAATAATAATAATAACTTCTTTATTTAGTTTTTTTTTATGTATTATTACATACTATTAATTCATTTATGATGATTTTTAGTTATTTGTGTATTTATTTTCCATTTACTTCTTTATATATATATATTTTTTTATTTGAGCAGAAAATCGTGACAAAACGCGCGAATGCGCACAAAAACACACAAATGGCGCATTTTCATTAATTTCTACGGAAATAAAAACGTGCCGAAAACGCTGAAATCTGCTCGATTTGAGCTACAAAAAAAAAAGCTCCAGAACCTTTTTGATCTTCAGGCGTTCGACTTCGGGGGACTTGGATTGGAGACGTGAGCCGTCTCCATAGAGAATAATTGATATTTTCTTTTCCTCCTCTAGCGTTTTGGAGCTTCAATCTACAAAACGCTGAGGTGTGATTGGGGCCCAAGTCGGGGAACTGCCTTAATGTTTGATTCTTCACATGGCCACAGTCTCTGCAGATACTCAGTACCAGAAGCACCAAGATTCTTCCCATACCGGTGACACCGGGGTGAGGGTGAAATGCTGAGTTGACAAATTTGCGATTTTTTATTTTTTTTTTGATGAGTAGAGGATCTGAAGATGGGAAGGTGGACTTGTATGACCCCCGTCCAGCTATCACAATGACATCAGGCTGAATTATATAATTATGACTTTGTTAGCCCCGTCTGATCTTTATTCGCTGGAACGGTCGGCCCGTCTCGGCCCCGTACGCTCCTCTCTGCTCGCTCAGCATATTGCACAGGACAGCTCAGCTCATCACACGTAATTACAGTTATTTGGCCGTCTAGACCGACCTCCTTATCTATTATAATAACTTCATGATTAAGGAATAACGTTATAAATTTTTTATGATGAATAAAGTATACACGGCGCTTCTGTTAGAAGAATTATTTTCCTTGCTATTCAAAACGGTTGTAAACCGCGGCTGCTTAACCAGTTCGGCTCCAGAGCAATTTTTTTTTTCATAATTTTTGACAATAAAATAAAATTAATTTTATTATATTTTTTGGCAATACAATAAAATTAATTTTATTATATTTTTTCCTGAAAATTTGCGCAAATATCACGGGAAACTAAAATTTTCAACTAAATTAATTTTATTATATTTTTTTCCTGAAAATTTGTGCAAATATCACGGGAAACTAAAATTTTCAACTAAATTCATTTTATTATGCCGCGTACACACAATCATTATTCACGGCGGTTAAAAAACCGCCGTGAATAATGACAGGAAAAACGAGGGAACCGCTTGGTTCCCTACACACGGTCGTTTTTCCCGTAATTTTTTCTCTTGACGAGAAAAACGACCGTCTGTGGGCTCCGCGGCAGTGTCTCCCTATGGGAAAACTGCCGCGGAAAAAAATGCTGGAAAAAACGATGAGAAAATTTAGAACATGTTCTAAATTTTCTCGTCGTTTTTTATGCCGTTTTTCTAGACGAGAAAAACGACATAAAGCCCACAGACGATCGTCTCGTCTCGTCGAGAAAAGCGGTCGTGTGTACGCGGCATTATATTTTTACCTGAAAATTTGTGCAAAAATCACGTGTCTTCTTTCCTTCCCTCTCTCCCCTCTCCATCTCTCTCCTTTAAAAAAAAAAAAAAAAAACCTGCCTGAAAAAATAAATAAATAAAGTGTGCTTACTTTGCGGTGCTCCCTTTAAGGTTTTATCAGCTTGGTAGGGCAGAGGCCTTATCTGGTTAGGTCTATAAGGTTGTTTATTTCCCCGAAGTCGCTGGGGGGAGGCTACAGGTCCCCTGTATAGGCCGCTCAGCAGGAGTGTGTCCCAAGTACGGCGTCCCCGCCGTCGTATTGCGCATGCGCGAATCGGGGACAGGCTAATGCCGTTTGCATCACCTCTCTATGCTGTACAGCGTTGGCTTTACTGCGCATGCGTGGTCACGCGACACCACAGCGGCCATTTTGGATTCTGGAAAAAGGGCCTTCGTCGCGTGTGCGCATGTGCGCGCGCGCTGAACGCTGTTTGGCGCCAATGGGCCTTTAAAAGGACAGCAGCTGCACTTATGCAGTGCTGTTTGATCTGCAGCTTCTGAGTATCTCTACCTGCATCTGCTATCTGATTACCTGGACGACCCGGCGCTGCTGACTTACCTGTAATCTCCAACCCTGACCCCGGCCTGCCTTGACCCTGCTACTACTACTTGCTGTTCCGTTGCCAGACCTCTGCCTGCTTATCTGACCCTGCTCCAGTCCTCCACATTGCTCTGCCTGACCACCTGATCTGACCCGGCTCGCCTGACCCTGCACCTGCCTGCTACTTGCTCTGTGTGTTCCTGTGTTGACCTGGCTTATCTCTCCCTGCTTCAGCCTGCTACTGATCCTGCTGTCATCCACAGTTCCAGCCAGACCTGGAGGATCATCAACCAGCTACAGTGTCAACCACCACAGTCTCCACAGGCACTCCTACCCCGCTGTGTTCCCGAGACCACTGTTCCCACTCCGGTGGCTCCTGAACCAGAGCTGTATGAGAGGTCTTCTCCTACGAGTCAGACTCATCCTCGGAGGTACGTAACACCCACCCAACTTGAACCTATTTAATTGCAGATGCAATGCTAGCTGTCAGAGTCTCTTCAGCTGTGCCCTGTTAAATTTCTCTGACACTGCTCTGTGGTAGGTACCGTATATACTCGAGTATAAGCCGAGTTTTTCAGCACATTTTTTGTGCTGAAAATGCCCCCCTCGGCTTATACTCAAGTCACCTTTTTGCGCCTCATCTTTTGGAATTTGGGGACCCGGTACCGGCCAGCCATAGGTCCTCTGGACCCTAAACTTGGCACACATGTATCCCCACTCTTCTTCTACAAGTGTGCAAAGTTTCTTGTCCAGGGGACCTAGGGCCGGGGAGCACCGATTTTTCAAACCCGGGCACCCCTTCCATAGACTCCCATGTTAAACGGTCATTTCTCCAGAGATTTTGGGGACCTGGTAATGGCCGGTCGTAGGTCCCCTGGACCCTAAACTTGGCACACATGTAGCCCCATTTCTTTTCTACAAGTGTGGAAAATTTGTTGTCTGGGGAACCTACGGGAGGTTTTCATTTTTCAAATCCGGGCACCTCTTCCTTAGACTCCTATGTTAAACGTCAGTCTAGGCATGGACACAGTGAGGCATGGGCACAGTGGGGCATGGGCACAGTGAGGCATGGGCACAGTGGGGCATGGGCACAGTGGGGCATGGGCACAGTGAGGCATGCACATGGACACAGTGAGGCAAAGTGAGGCACAGTGAGGCATGCAGATGGACACCCTAGGCTTATACTCGAGTCAATACGTTTTCCCAGTTTTTTGTGGTAAAATTAGGTGCCTCGGCTTATATTCGGGTCGGCTTATACTCGGGTATATACGGTACCTTTTTCTCAAAAAATAAATAAAAAATGTTTATATTTAAAAAAAAAAAAAGTGACACATGAAACGCCATAGTTCCTTTTCCTTTCTACTATATTTCCGCAGCTGATCCTTGTGCCCAACTCCGCAATGAGTCATTCATCTCACAGTAAAGATCCTCACACTTCTATTAGGTATGTGACCAACTATACGTGAGTATAAAAAAAAAAAAAAAGTGCGCTCACTGGTCTAACGTGAGTTCCTTACATTGTAGCCAGAGGTCCAGAAAATCTTCAAGACACCGTGATGATGACAGCCCAGGCCGCAGGTCTCATTCTTCACGCCACCGGTCTCGCTCATCAGGTCGGAGGTCTCATTCCTCACGTCAGGGAGGTCAAGATCCAGAGGACGTGATCGGTCCCCCTCTCCTAGGACCCATAGAAAGAAAAAATGCTGGACATGTGGGGCTACACCTAGGGCAGGGATATGCAATTAGCGGCCCTCCAGCTGTTGCCAAACTACAAGTCCCATGAGGCATAGCGAGACTCTGACAGCAGCAAGCATGACACCCAGAGGCAGAGGCATGATGGGACTTGTAGTTTTGCAACAGCTGGAGGTCCGCTAATTGCATATCCCTGACCTAGGGTGACCACATTTCCAAACTACCATTCAGGGACACACTCCCTTCCCAAAAATTAGCTTGTGCTGTAACGAATCACAGCACTGGGATTGGACACAAGAGGCGGGATTTATGATTTCTCCAATCACAAGCAGGGGGGCGGGGATTGTGCTCCTCCAGGCATTCCCGGCCAGGACAAGTACTGTCAGTGAGTAAAGCGGTGATGTGGCGGCCCTTTTTTGAGGGCATCAGATTGGCCCGGGGGGGTGACTGTGTCAGTTTCATTCCGGGACACTGTATTGTGTAATGAATGTGCCCGGGACAGACCTTCAAAATGCGGGACTGTCCCGGGCAATCCGGGACATGTGGTTACCCTAGCTACACCGCTACCAGACAGAGTGGTCTGTAAGGACTGTTTTACGGACTATGCGTCCAACCGCGAGCTAGAAAATCAGCACGCTGTAGATCTGCTCAAGCGAAAAATGAAGGACTCCTTCTCTGAGCTTTTGGCTTCGGTCCCCTAAACCAGCTCCGCAGATATCCCAGGTTCAGGATACAGAACCTAATCTCCCTGGTCTGTCCGCAGTCAGTACACCTCTGCCGCCGTCAGGCCGACCAGCTAGAGATTCACCACCTGAAGACTCTTCGGGGGACTCTTCAGAGGAGTCAGAACCTTCTGGCTTCAGTCTCTCCTTGGTAAAGCCGTTCATCCAGGCAGTCAAAACTGCAATCGCCTGGAAAGACGCAGAAGAGCCTCCCCAAGAGTCTACAAGCTACTTCCCATTCCTCATAAGGAAGCAGGTTTCTCTTATTGTTGATGGGCGAGATTAGTGAAGTCATTCAGAATGAATGGTCAAAGACTGATAAAAAACTTTCATTGGGCCGGTTCAATAAACTATACCCCTTACCAGAGTTGGGAACGTGCTGCGTGTTCTACTTTTTTTTCTGGAACTGAAAGCACTGGTGTGAACTATGCCATTAAAAGTCATATAACCGATGTAGCAGGTATGTACTATTTAGAGGCAGCATCTGGGTGGTAGTATGACTCAGATGCACTGATTGGTAGAGTAGGGCTGTGTTTTTATTCGTGTGAAGATATCGGTGGTGTTTAGTTCCCTGCGGCCCAGTAGGTGGCGCTGTCGATTTGGGCCGGGGTTGAACCACCACTGCAGGGCCGTAAACCCTTTTTGACCTCTCGCAGCAGCTGTACTGTGGGGCGGGGAACCCGCTGTGCTTGCTGGGAGAGGGTATAAAGGGGGCGGACATCTTCACCACAAGGTCCGAGTCCCAGGCACCTTTAGCCTGAGGGCTGCTGTCCGTGATCGGTGTCCAGGCGCCCTTGGCCTGCACACGTGGAGTTCGTGTTCCATCCCAGACACCTTCAGTCTAGGGTGAGGTACTCAACCGGAGGCCTGGGGCCCAGTACCTTCCACTGGGTCCCGCGAGGGAGGGATCGTCCTAAGGTGCCTCGGGTGTCGGGTGCCTGAATCCGGGGCGTAAGGGATAGGGTGACCACATTTCCAAACTACCATTCAGGGACACCCTCCCTTCCCAAAAATCAGCTTGTGCTGTAACGAATCACAGCACAGTGATTGGACACAAGAGGCGGGATTTATGATTTCTCCAATCACAAGCAGGGGTCGGGGATTGTGCTCCTCCAGGCATTCCCAGCCAGAACAAGTACTGTCAGTGATGTGACGGCCTTTTTTGGGGGCATCAGATTGGCCAGGGGGGTGGCTGTGTCAGTTTCATTCCGGGACACTGTATTGTCCTGGAATGAAGGTGCCCGGGACAGACCTGCAAAATGTGGGACTGTCCCGGGCAATCCGGGACACGTGGTCACCCTAGTAAGGGACCAGAGGGGGGATCCTCCCGAAGAGCTGGTGCAGCATATTGCCAGTGACGGGTGGACCTCTGGAGACCGTCCGGATGGATGTCTTTCCCCAACAAGCGCCAATTCATCAGGGAAGGTGGTTCATGTTCTATGACCGGTGGCAGAGGTCCAACTAGTCAACTCAGGTCGGTGGCAGAGACCTGCTCTTAGGCCTCTGGCAGGGGCCTCTACGGTTCACCCGGTCGGTGGCAGCGACCAATCTCACGGTCGGTGGCAGAGACCGTGCGCCAGGCCTATTCGCACTAGAAGGAATAGGAGAGTTCACTGTGCCTGGGCCTACTCGTATCCACACCCTGTCTGTTTATTCAAAAGTTCAACTGATGCTGTTCACTTGTGAAGAAGAATAAAGGAGTGTTGGACTTTTCATGGTGTGGGGCTCCCTTACTGACAGTCAAACTTCCACAGGAGAAGCAGAGGCTCCTTCTAGAACACAGGCCCGAAGGTAAAACAAGTGTTGGCTTTCACCTCTGCACACTAGAGGACACGGGCCGTAGTGAACCTCATCCTCCTCCCACATACCCCTAGACAAGCCAGCTGTTTTATTTACAAGGGGACGGGGGGTGAGGCCGCTACACCGACTTTCCATGCGTTTTTGATGCAGAAAAAAAAGCGCACTGGACTGCATGTGGCGTGAACTGGCCCAAGTACGTTTTTTGTTTCCTAAAGAAGAGGTTTATACTCAATTCCATTGCACAGAGCGGGCTCTTATCTCCTCTTCGGGGGGGGGTCCCCTCGCCCGATTGCTGAGGAGGAAGACAATGCGAGCCGGGCTGTGTGAGTCCATAGACACAAACAGTGTGGCTCAGCCCCGCCCCCAGCTCCCTCCTCCCAGGATTTGACTGACAGCAGCAGGAGCCAATCGCTGTGTCCTGTGAGTAGAGGAACAGAGACCAGCACCTCTGCAGCTGGATCGAGAGAGGACTTTATTTAGGGAGCGGGGAAGGGGAGGGAGTGCAACATTTTGAATGCATTCGGTGAAGATAAAGTCTATAAACACTTTAAGTGAAGTAATGTGTAAATGTATTATTTCCAGGCATTCATTACTTCTCACAGAGATCACCATGACAATGCCTTTCTTTGCTTCTCTCTCCAGGACTCCAGCACCGTCTTTGTTTGGACATCACCCAGGGACACCATCTGCTTCCTAGACTGAGTGCTCTCAGATACAATCATGTGCAGTTCTTGGCTGTGTTCACAAATGTCTGACACAGCTCAGCCCCTGCCGCAGTCAAACACCTCGTGACTTGCTACAAAATTACAATCATAGATGTGCAATAGGGTGTGCAGTGCACCCCACAGCTCAAACACGTGTGTGTGTTTGTGTATATTAATATTTATATATATATATATATATATACAGTGGAACCTTGGATTGCGAGTAACGAGCGTTTCGCAATACGAGCATTTTTTTTTTTTTTAATCCTGACTTGGTTTGCGAGTGTTGTCTCGCAAAACGAGCAGTATTCAAGCCTCTGCGGTGTGCAGTACCGCATTTGGCCAGAGGTGCGGGGGCGCCGGAGCCGTTTGGAAATTCTCGGAAACACTCAGAAATACTCTGTTCCCGAGTGTTTCCAAGAGTTTCTGAATGCAGCCGAACGGTTTCCGAGTCTCTCCGGTGCCCCCCCCCACCTCTGGTCACATGCAGTATTGCATGTGTAGCGGCCTTCACCCTCACCCCCTTCTTTATCGGTTACTCTGGCTCCGGTCTAGGGGTACCTTGAAGGGGAGAGCAAGGTGCGCCACGGCCCATGTCCTCTAGATTACAGCATGTAGAGGTGAAGGCCAGCATTAGATTACCTTCGGGCTGTGTATACGCTCAGAGCCAAGTCTGTTCTGCTGATAACCCCCCTTTGCTCCCAGTAATTGGAGTACCACACACTGAAAAGGTCCAACACTTATTTATTCCATAACGGCAAACAAATAGTCCTTTGCGAGCAGACAGTTTGAGACCCATAGAACAGTTCAGTATTGGTGGGGAGTAGGTCAAGGCACAATCCTCAAAGAAACGAAACCGTTGAGGTTTCACCAACGGTTGCTAAGCCCAGTGGCTGTTAAATGGACTTTTTGGCTTCAGAGTCTCTTCCAGCGACTCTAGTGAACAGGAACTGAAGTTACCTTCGCTATGTTGCAGCCCTTGTCAGGGGGAAGACATCCCTCCAAGAGAGTTACCAGAGGCCCCGCCGTCACCGGATTAATGCTGTACCGGGCTATCCGGAAGGGTTACACTCCCCGGCCTCCTCACCTCAGATACGGGTCCCAACACCTTAGGGCCCCTCGGACTCCTCCACCCTCGCGGAACCCAGTCGAAGCTACGGGGTCCCAGGCCTTGGCCATAGTACCTCACCCCAGGCTAAAGGTGCCTGAGATGGACTCCATCCCTCGCTCCGGCCAGGTCAAGGGCACCTGGGCCCGGAACTCCGGAACGCCAGCACCCAGGCCGAAGGTGCCTTGGTGCGGCCGCGTCCTCCAACTCTGAACCCAAGGTCAGGGCGTCCTCCCCTTTTATCTCCTCTCCCTCTGCATCACAGCGGGTTCCCCGCCCTGCTGTACCAGCGCCAGGAAAGGACAAAAAGGGAGCAGTCTTGCGGTGCAGATTCAACTCCAGCCCAGGGCGACAGCGCCACCAGCAGGCCACAGGGATCCCTGCACCACCAGAGTCCTCCAAGAACCACAAAAAGGGATTCTCAGATTCCCTGACAATTAGTACATCTGAGTTAAATAACCCAGATGCTCCCCCTCCAATTTAAATACCCGCTACACATGCAATAGAAGTCAATGTGGAACAAATTATTTTCGTTTCCATTGACTTCTATGGGGAAACTCACTTTGATATGTGAGTGCTTTGGATTACAAGCATTCTCCTGGAACAGATTATGTTCGTAATCCAAGGTTCCGCTGTGTATATATATATATATATATATATATATATATATATACTATATTACCAAAAGTATTGGGACACCTGCCTTTACACACACATGAACTTTAATGGCATCCCAGTCTTAGTCCGTAGGGTTCAATATTGAGTTGGCCCCGCCCTTTGCAGCTATAACAGCTTCAGGTTTAGGAGTGTCTATGGGAATGTTTGACCATTCTTCCAGAAGCGCATTTGTGAGGTCAGGCACTGATGTTGGACGAGAAGGCCTGGCTTACAGTCTCCGATCTAATTTAGGGATGGGCCGAACACCCCCCCCCCCCAGTTAACACGAGAACATGCGAACAGACAAAAAATTTGTGCGCAATGCAAACACCGTTAAAGTCTGTAGGACATGAACATTAAAAATCAAAAGTGCTAATTTTAAAGGCGTATATGCAAGTTATTGTCATAAAAAGTGTTTGGGGACCCAGGTCCTGCCCCAGGGGACATGTATCAATGCAAAAAATAAGTTTTAAAAGCAACCGTTTTTTTTTAGGAGCAGTGATTTTAAGAATACTTATGTTCGACTTGGACCATCCCTACTCTAATTCTTTCCAAAGGTATTCTATCGGGTTGAGGTCAGGACTCCGTGCAGGCCAGTCACGTTCCTCCACCCCAAACTCGCTCATTCATGTCTTTATGGACCTTGCTTGCAGTCATGTTGGAACAGGAAGGGGCCATCCCCAATGCACATAAAGACACCCAGCCTTTTAATGACTCCATCATGAGAATGAGTGTTTTTGGGATCCATGACAGTAGTGATGAGCCGTGTAATTGGTGCCATCCATTGGGTTCATGTACACTATAATGTCAAAAGTATTGGGACGCCTGCCTTTACACGCACATGAAATTTAAGGGCATCCCAGTCTTAGTCCGTAGGGTTCAATATTGAGTTGGCCCACCCTTTGCAGCTATAACAGCTTCACCTCCCCTGGGAAGGCCGTCCACAAGGTTTAGGAGGGTGTCTATGGGAATGTTTGACCATTCTTCCAGAAGCACATTTGTGAGGTCAGGCACCTTCTTCCACATGTTTGCTGTGTCCCCCACATGGCTTCTCGCAAACTGCAAACGGGACTTCTTTTTTTTTTGCCAGTAGATGTAATAAATGTAATAATATCTGCTTACATTACAATTCAATGACCAAACAGGACTTCTTATGACTTTCTTTCTCCAATGTCTTTCTTCTTGTCACTCTTCCATAAAGGGCAGATTTGTGGAGAAGCACGACTAATAGTTGTCCTGTGGACAGATTCTCCCACCTGAGCTGTGGATCTCTGCAGATCCTCCAGAGTTACCATGGGCCTCTTGTCTGCTTCTCTGATGAATGCTCTCCTTGCCCGGCCCGGTCAGTTTAGGTGGACGGCCATGTCTTGGTAGGTTTGCGGTAGTTGTGCCATACTCTTTCCATTTTCTGATGATGGATTGAACAGAGCTCCGTGAGATGTTCAAAGCTTGGGATAATTTTTTTTATAACCTAACCCTGCTTTATACTTCTCCACAACTTTATCCCTGACCTGTTTGGTGTGTTCCTTGGCCTTCATGATGCTGTTTGTTTACTAAGGTTCTCTAACAAACCTCTGAGGGCTCCACAGAACAGCTATATTTATTCTGAGATTAAATTACACATATGTGGACACTATTTACTAATTAGGTGACATCTGAAGGCAATTGGTTCCACTAGATTTTAGTTGGGGGTATCAGAGTAAAGGGGGCTGAATACAAATGCCCCCCCCCCACTTTTCACATATTTATTTGTAAAAAATTATTTGAAAACCATTTATAATTTTCCTTCCACTTCACAATTATGTGCCACTTTGTGTTGGTCACATAAAATCCCAATAAAGCCCCATAAACACGGTCGGACTACCATCGGACTTTTCCGTGGATTTTTTGTCCGAACGGAGTTGGCCGGGCACACCCATAGCATACACACCACAGGACTTTTCTGCAAACTTTCCCAAAACTTTTTGCAACATCACGTGGTTTTTCTGCTCTTTTCTGCTCTTTACCGCCACCCTTTGGTCAACTTCTGCTATAGTTGTTTTGTCCATCGGACAAAAGTCCGATGGTTTTCTGTACACACGGTCGGACTTTGCTCCATCGGACTTTTGTTGGGCAAAAGTTTGTTCGTTTGCAGACCCAACTTTTGTCCGATGAAAACAAGAAAAAAAAAGCAAAAAAAGTTTGTCCGATGGAGCGTACACACGGTCGGATTGTTGGTCCAACTTGCTCAAAACGAAGTTTGTTGGCCAAAAGTCCGACCGTGTGTAATGCCGCGTACACACGATCATTATTCACGGCGGTTAAAAAACCGCCGTGAATAATGTCATTTAAAACGCGGGAACAGCTTGTTCCCCCACACACGGTCGTTTTTCACGTCATTTTTTCTCTTGACGAGAAAAACTACCGTCTGTGGGCTCCGCGGCAGTGTTTCCCTATGGGAAACACTGCCGCGGAAAACATGTTCGAAAAAAACGTGTTCTAATTTTTCTCGTCGTTTTTAATGCCGTTTTTCTCGTCGAAAAAAAAACGACAGAAAGCCCACAGACTATCATTTTTCTCATCGAATGGGAAAAATTACGTTTTTTTTTCGACGAGAAAAACGGCCGTGTGTACGCGGCATGAGACATTTACGTTTTTGGTTGTAACGTGGCAGAACGTGGAGAATTTCATGGGGTATGAATACCTTTTCAAGGCGCTGTGTATAAGAAACATTTCTAAATGATAAAGTTGAAGTGATCATGTTGCACTTTTAAGAAAACTTTAGAGAACTTCGGGGAGTTTTGTTGTTGAATTGACTGTATATATTTTACATTTGTCAGCAATTTACAGGAAAAAAAAAAAAAAAACGAGAAATATTTTGGGCTCAGAAAGTCGTTTCTCTCCAACATATATAGATAACGATGAGAAAACAATTTGCAGAGATCTATATTTGTCGGCAGCGTTGCATGAAAGTGTTATGTACACCCCACTTCCTGCTGATGTGTATTTTAAGGGCCGCTCCTCGGGGACCCACTGCTGGTAATGAGAGAGATGTTTTCCATATGTGGACCAGGTGGGCAGGAAATAATAAGGACACTGGGCCTTGTTCATTCACGGAGGGTATGTAGAAACGTGACACAAGGAAGGAACATATACACAGGCATCCTTATAGGGAACTATAAATTATAATGCATTTCCGTCAATTATTATTTTTTTTTTTAAAGGTTAATATGTTTTTAAAGCATTGGGACGCCTGCCATGAACTTTAATGGCATCCCAGTCTTAGTCCGTAGGGTTCAATATTGAGTTGGCCCCGCCCTTTGCAGCTATAACCGCTTCAACTCTTCTAGGAAGGCCGTCCACAAGGTTTAGGAGGGTGTCTATGAGAATGTCTGACCATTCTTCCAGAAGCGCATTTGTGAGGTTAGACGAGAGGGCCTGGCTCGCAGTCTTCGCTTCGTATTCATCCCAAAGGTGTTCCATCAGGTTGAGGTCAGGACTCTGTGCAGGCCAGTCAAGTTCCTCCACCCCAAACTCGCTCATCCATGTCTTTATGGACCTTGCTTTGTGCACTGGTGCGCAGTCATGTTGGAACAGGAAGGGGCCGTCCCCAAACTCTTCCCACAAAGTTGGGAGCATGAAATTGTTCAAAATATCTTGGTATGCTGACGCAGTCAAAAAAAAAAAAAAAAAGATCAGGTCTTCTGGACAGCAGCACTCCAATAAAAGCCTTTATTATGTAAAATCTTCAAAAATCCAAATAACACACAGCAAGTCACAAAATTCTGGTCAAAGCTGACGCGTTTCACACTGTCTTAGTGTTTAATCATAGCTGCCTAATGCACAAATGATTCCTATAATATACCCCAAAGAAAATTGGGCAGCTATGATTAAATACTAAGACAGTGTGAAACGCGTCAGCTTTGACCAGAATTTTGTGACTTGCTGTGTGTTATTTGGATTTTTGAAGATTTTACATAATAAAGGCTTTTATTGGAGTGCTGCTGTCCAGAAGACCTGATCTTTTGTTTTGCCTGAAATTGCATTGCCTGCACCCTGGGCTGTTGGGAGGAGATAACTACTTGGAGAACGTCCACACCTGAGCGTTTTTTGTTTCTGCTTATGCTGACGCAGTGGCGTAGCGTGGGGGGGGGGCAGGGGGCGGTTGCCCCGGGCGCAAAATTTAGAGGGGCGCAGTGGCAGGCGGGAGGTTACCTGCAGCTCTTCTCCTGTGCTGTGCTGTCTAGGAGACTGTGAGCTCTTCCGCTTCACTATGAGAAAGAAGTTGCGGTGCAGTCCCGGCTTAGGCTACAGCGGTGACACTGACACAGCAGTGAGTAAATGTACACTGAAGACCATCCATGATGATCCCAGGGATTGTGACCGTGCGGAGACTGGGGGGGAAGGAGGAGGGCAGGTCAGTATAGGAATCAGGTAGGTCAGTGTAGTGGTCAGTGTAGGAATCAGGTAGGTTAGTATAGTAATCAGGTAGGTCGGTGTAGGAGTCAGGTTGGTCAGTACTACTGTACTAGTGGAAGGGACTCAGAGAGTGCTTAAAATCCACGGGTTAGGGGGCGCAAATCTCTTGCCCTGCCCCGGGCGCTCACAACCCACGATACGCCACTGTGCTGACGCCTTAAAGCCCTGTACACATGATCGGCATAGGCGTGCGCACAGGGTGTGCCAGGTGTGCCCAGGCACACCCTAATCACCCTGTGCAGCACAGATTCCTCCTACTGCCCTGGCTCCCATCTTTCCCCCCCTGCAGCGCTGCCAGCTTCCCTCCTCTCCTATCGGCTGTTGCTGCTGGGATGTTTTAGGAGTGGGGAAGGGGCCAGTAAATATGTAATTTACCGCCCCCTTCCCTTTCTGAATGAACATCGTGTGTGTTTGGGCTTTGGGGTGCACACCCTAATGCAATAGGCTGCGCACACCTATGACGATCGGCTTTACCGATGAAAACAGGCCGATGGACTGTTTTCATCGGACAAACCGATCGTGTGTGGGCCCCATCGGACTTATTTCCATCGGTGAAAGAAAATAGAACATGTTTTCCATTTTTCCGATGGGAAAAAATGATAGGAAATTCCGATTGTCTGTGTTGAAAAAAACGCACATGCTCAGACTGAATTAGGAGACGGGAGCGCTCGTTCTGGTAAAACTAGCGTTCGTAATGGAGAGAGCACATTCGTCGCGCTGTAACGGACTGAAAAGCATGAAGACTGAAAAGCGCGAATCGCCTCTCACCAAACTTTTACTAACACGCGGTAACACGAAATCAGCAAAAGCAGCCCAAGGGGTGGCGCCATTGGATTTGAACTTCCCATTTATAGTGCCGTCATACGTGTTGCACGTCACGGCGTTTTGGAAGGTCGGAATTTTGTCTGATGGTGTGTAGGTAAGACTGATGGAATTCAGTTTCATCGGAATTCCGATGGAAAAATACATCGGATTTGATTCCATCGGAAATCCGATCGTGTGTACAGGGCTTAAGAGTTCCCTTCACTGGAACTAAGGGGCCAAGTCCATCCCCTGAAGAACAACCCCCCACCATAATCCCCCCTCCACCAAATGATCTAGACCAGTGCACAAAACAAGGTCCATACAGACATGGATGAGGGAGTTTGGTATGGAGGAACTTGAATGGCCTGCACAGAGTCCTGACCTCAACCCGATAGAACACCTTTGGGATAAATGAGAGTAAATACTGCAAGCCAGGCCTTCTTGTCCAACATCAGTGCCTGACCTCACAAATGCGCTTCTGGAAGAATGGTCAAACATTCCCATAGACACCCTCCTAAACCTTGCGGACACCCTTCCCAGAAGAGTTGAAGTTGTTATAGCTGCAAAGGGTGGGCCAACTCAATACAGGCATACCCCGCTTTAAGTACACTCACTTTACATAAACTCGCGAGTAAGGACATACCCGTGGGTGTATGTAAAGTGCCTTGCAAGTACTGTACAGACATTTTGCAGACTCAGTAGAAGGAGCTGAAACTCCGAGAGCATAGCCCGTCCTGTTCCAGTGTGCCCCTGACACCCCCACTATAGCCCCTGACACCCCCACTACAGCCCCTAAAACCTAAACTACAGCCCCTGACACCCCCACTACAGCCCCTGACACCCCCATTAAAACCCCCCACTACAGCTCCTGAGACCTCAACTACAGCTCCTGACACCCCCACTACAGCCCCTGACACCCCCACTACAGCCCCTAAAACCTAAACTACAGCCCCTGACACCCCCACTACAGCCCCTGACACCCCCATTGCAGCCCCCCACTACAGCCCCTGAGACCTCAACTACAGCTCCTGACACCCCCACTACAGCCCCTGAGACCTCAACTACAGCCCCTGAGACCTCAACTACAGCTCAACTACAGCTCCTGACACCCCCACTACAGCCCCTGAGACCTCAACTACAGCTCCTGACACCCCCACTACAGCCCCTGAGACCTCAACTACAGCTCCTGACACCCCCACTACAGCTCCTGAGACCTCAACTACAGCTCCTGACACCCCCATTACAGCCCCCACTACAGCCCCTGACACCCCCACTACAGCCCCTGAGACCTCAACTACAGCTTCTGACACCCCCACTACAGCCCCTGAGACCTCAACTACAGCTCCTGACACCCCCATTACAGCCCCCAACTACAGCTTCCCACTACAGCCCCTGAGACCTCAACTACAGCTCCTGACACCCCCACTACAGCCCCTGAGACCTCAACTACAGCTCCTGACACCCCCACTACAGCCCCTGACACCCCCACTACAGCCCCTAAAACCTAAACTACAGCCCCTGACACCCCCACTACAGCCCCTAACACCCCCATTGCAGCCCCCCACTACAGCCCCTGAGACCTCAACAACAGCTCCTGACACCCCCACTACAGCCCCTGAGACTTCAACTACTGCTCCTGACACCCCCACTACAGCCCCTGAGACCTCAACTACAGCTCCTGACACCCCCATTACAGCCCCTGAGACCTCAACTACAGCTCCTGACACCCCCATTAACAGCCCCCACTACAGCCCCTGACACCCCCACTACAGCCCCTGAGACCTCAACTACAGCTTCTGACACCCCCACTACAGCCCCTGAGACCTCAACTACAGCTCCTGACACCCCCATTACAGCCCCCCACTACAGCCCCTGACACCCCTACTACAGCTTCCCACTACAGCCCCTGAGACCTCAACTACAGCTCCTGACACCCCCACTACAGCCCCTGAGACCTCAACTACAGCTCCTGACACCCCCACTACAGCCCCTGACACCCCCACTACAGCCCCTAAAACCTAAACTACAGCCCCTGACACCCCCACTACAGCCCCTGACACCCCCATTGCAGCCCCCCACTACAGCCCCGAGACCTCAACTACCGCTCCTGACACCCCCACTACAGCCCCTGAGACCTCAACTACAGCTCCTGACACCCCCACTACAGCCCCTGAGACCTCAACTACAGCTCCTGACACCCCCCCTACAGCCCCTGAGACCTCAACTACAGATCCTGACACCCCCATTACAGCCCCCCACTACAGCCCTTGACACCCCCACTACAGCTTCCCACTACAGCCCCTGACACCCCCAATACAACCCCCCACTACAGCCCCTGAGACCTTAACTACAGCTCCTGACACCCCCACTACAGCCCCTGAGACCTCAACTACAGCTCCTGACACCCCCACTACAGCCCCTGAGACCTCAACTACAGCTCCTGACATCCCACTACAGCCCTGACACCCCCACTACAGCCCCTGAGACCTAAACTACAGCCCCTGACCCCCCACTATATCCTAGAAGTGAAAAAAGGTTTTGTTTCACTTTAAGTACATTTTCGTTTTACATACATGCTCTTGTCCCATTGTGTACTTAAAAGTGGGGTATACCTGTATTGAACCCTACAGACTAAAGCCTCGTACACACGGTACGATTGTTGGCCAACCGAGCATCTAAATTTTTGTCAAAAGGGCGTGTGCCAGGATCTTGTCTTGCATAGTTACGGTACGCAATTGTCGTGCCACAAACACGAACGTAGTGATGTACTACAAGGAATTTCAGCTCTTGAGCGCCACCATTTGGACCCCTTCTGCTAATTTCGTGCTTGGTGAGCAATGATTCCGAACATGCGTGTTTGTACTTTCGACTTTTGGTGTGACAGATTTGTGTATTGACCATCAGAAAATCAGATGTGGAGCCGTTGTCCGGCGAAAATTTACTAGCCTGTCATCCAACATTTGTTGGCCAAAAATTGGCAAACAATTGTCTAAAGGAGAGTACTAACGGTAAGAATTTAGGACAACTGTCTGTCAACAGACAATCCCCTGCCAACAATCGAACCGCGTGTACGAGGCTTAAATGCCATTAAAGTTCATGTGCGTGTAAAGGCAGGCGTCCCAATACTTTTGACGTTATAGTGTATTATTGCTATGGGCAGCACATATGTGAACCAGCAGCCACCGGTAAGTGAACTACCATTTTTGGGTGGACTGATCCTTTAAGCCCCGGGATGTTGTTGTTCTGATGCTACAGGCAAGATGTTATTCCCAACACGGAAATGTTAAAGGTGAGCATTGCACGCGGCCGGCGCTTCATAAATATGATTTGTAGTGTTCTATATCAGACCTGACATTTAACGCCCTGTCCACCATGATGTTTACAGGTCGGCTCCGACCGGCTGGATTCCGGGAAAGACCTCATCAGGGAAGTATCTTTGCCCTGACAGTTATTTCCATAGCGGGTGGAACTGGCGCCAGCCCCTGCCAGCCTGCCATGCTCCTGTAAGGTCACCCCGAGATGAAATCAAATATCATTGGTATTAGACAGATGGATAAACATCTGACTTTAGCACTCAGCGCCGTCATGGAGAACGGAGGGCAACCGAAGAACCCGTCTAATCTGGACCCTCCGCACCAATCCTCATTGCCAGTGCCTGATAAATTCCCGGAATAAGTGCCGTGTTTACCCCGGGGACATGTCAGTCATGTGTTCCTGCCAGGTGACCGGGGGCGTGCTTCCTGGAATAAATCTATCACAGGGACATCGTGGGCGCCCCCTGTTGGTCAGGTCACCTTGTATAAGGATGCAAAAACATTAGACATTTGCAATTCGTTTCGTTCCGAATTCGTTTTTTAACGAATTTCGACAAATTCGTTAATTCAGAAATATCAGAATTAACGAAAACCCGGTTAACGAATTTTGCCGAATATTCGTAAATTCGAGTATTCAAAAATTTGTACATTCGTAAAAAAATTCGAAAATTCAGAAATGTGAAATAATAATTAACTAATAATAACTTAACTATTACTAACTATTAAATTATAGGTATTGGAATTTCCTTTCAAATATGGCTGTTAGTGAACGTAACGAATACAAATTTATCCGAAGTTACAAATTATTTTCCGAAATAATGAATGCCGTATCTAAATGAATGGAACGTAATGAATAAGTAATAATAAATAATAATAATAAAAACTTATTATTATTAATATTTATTATTAACCACTTGCTTAATACACATACACCCACTTCGTGCCCAGGCAAAATTTCAGCTTTCGGCACTGTCACACTTTTTCACTTCTCTTTATTTAGAAAAAAGAAAATGTTTTTCTTACAGTGCAAACACTTTTTACATTTTATCCAGTGAGACATTATACATTTTTCTTTTCTTTCTCTCCTTGTTTTCCTTCCTAGTTCCTTTAAGTGCCTATCCACATATAAATACTACCATAGCCCTTTACTATGTTCTCTTTTTCCCTTTAACCCATCCCCCCCCTCCGCTACATCTTTACCTCTTACCGCCTTGCATCTGATCTTCTCAACACATTTCCTCCACCGTTAACGCTATTCATTTCCTTTCCTCTTTCCTCCCTTTTTCCCTCTCTTCCTTTCCCCCTTTCTTTTCCCCCCTTGCTAATGCCACTCTAGCCCTCTCTTCCCCTCCCTCCTCCCTTACCACCCCTTTGGTTCTTATATCTGGAGTCTTTCCACAACCAGTTGAGGTGGCGCGAGGTTAGCGTCCCCCAGGCATGTTTTCCATATAGCATCGAATTTGCCCACTTCTCCCTTTCGACTGTACGACAACCGCTCCCTTAAGAGCGTTGAGTTTACAGCTGAGATCCACTGCTTCCCCGAGGGCACCTCTGGGGCCATCCAGTATTTTGCAATGAGTTTTCTAGCCATGTACATTAGTCTGGTCAGCATACAGTATGTTCCTCTTTGGAACATTTCTGTGTCAATGGCTCCCAGCAAATATACTAGGGGATTTAGGGGAACAGGTACCTGGGCTACTCTCGTAATACATTGGGAGACTTCCTCTCAATACCTATGGAGTTTTGGGCATTTCCATATTAGGTGTATAAAATCCCCCCTATGTACTTTGCATTTCGGGCACAGAGGGGAGTCTCTTCCTCCCCATCTATATAACTGCTCTGTTGTTCTATATGCTCTATGCAGAATAAATAGTTGTGATAGTCTCTGTGATGCTGATACCGATACCACTGGGATGGAGTTAAGTGCCATTTCCCACTGATTCCCATCTATGTTCCCAAAATGTCTTCTACCCATTTACTTCGGCTTCTCAAGGAGGTGTGGTCCTGGACAGAGGACAGCAATTCCCCATATATTTTAGAAATTAGTCCCTTCCGGGTATCAGCTCCAAGGACTTCCCACAGCCTAGGTGATGTTTCCGCTATCATAGATTGTGTTGTTTGTTGTATCTGTAAGGCATGGCGTAACTGAAGGTATTGATAAAAGCCCTTTGGGCTTAACTGAAATTCCTGACACAGCTGTTCATAAGTCTTCAGCTCCCCCCCTTCATATAATTGTGCGAAGAACCGGATCCCTCTCTCTCTCCATGGGGTAAATCCCTGCAGTTTCTGTACCTCTGGGTATCTTTGATTGTGCCAAATCGGGGTAAAGGGCAACACACCTTTTATCTTCATGGCTTTTCGGGTCTCCCCCCACACTCTTATAAGGAGGACACATATGGGTGCCGAGTCCGGTATACTCGGCAAATCCATTTCCATATGGGAGGCCGCTACCAGTGTTGGATCCAAGGCAGTCACCATTTTGCTAATCGGGTCTTCCCTCCCCTCCCGTCCCCATCCTGTCAACTGCTGGAACTGTGAGGCCAGGAAATACATTTTGGAGTGGGGTATTGCCAGCCCTCCTCTATCCTTCCCGTATTGCAGGGTAGCTAAGCTAATCCTGGCTGTTTTTTTTTTCCATATTAGCTCCCTCATCAATGTATCGATCTTTTTGAACCACTTATTAGTGATCCACACGGGAGAGTTGTGAAATACATACAATAACTGCGGGGCCCACACCATTTTTATTAAATTTGCCCGTCCCACCACTGACAGTGGAAGCTTACACCAACTGTTACATTTCACTTTCTGTCTTTCCAACAGTGGGCCCAAATTTAACTGAATATACTCCGCTGGTTCCGATGTTACTACCACTCCCAGGTATTTACACTTTGAATGACAATTGCGCGGTCGTGCGACGTGGCTCCCAAACAAAATTGACGTCCTTTTTTTCCCACAAATAGAGCTTTCTTTTGGTGGTATTTGATCACCCTCTCTCTCTTCTTTAACGGTTACTTTGGCTTCGGTCTAGGGGTACCTTGAAGGGGAGAGCGAGGTGCGCCACGGCCCATGTCCTCTAGATTACAGCATGTAGAGGTGAAGGCCAGTATCAGATTACATTCGGGCCTGTGTATACGCTCAGAGCCAGGTCTGTTCTGCTGATAACCCCCCTTTGCTCCCAGTAATTGGAGTACCACACACTGAAAAAGGTCCAACACGTATTTATTCCATAACGGCAAACAAATAGTCCTTTGCGAGCAGACAGTTTGAGACCCATAGAACAGTTCAGTATTGGTGGGGAGTAGGTCAAGGCACAATCCTCAAATAAAACTAAACACCTCCAACCACACTCACAGTCCCAACCCCTGGCTCACCTGGGCCTTCAGTAGAACAGGGATGTCCAGGGCTCTTCCCTCTGGATCCATCCAGGCCAGGCAAGCGGCGGGGCGAAGCTCTTCCACGACCATAGGATGCCTGTACAAGGCCGACTTTCCTCTTCGGAGGTGGGAGCAGGGAGCTTGTGGTGACCGAAGCAGCATCCTCTGATTTTTCAATCTCAGTCTCTGTTTGGGCACTCTCTTTGCCCTGGTCAGCGCGCACAGAAATCTCTGCAAAGGCCTGGATCTCCCCTTCCGGAGTGGCGGTACCTGTGAGGCAGTTGAGGTGGAAGGCCCAGGGCCTTTCTGTGAATGGTTCCACCTCAAAAAGAATCTCCTTGCAGGCCTCACATCGCCCGAATGGTTTCAAGCTGACCACCAGTCCCGAGCAGCCGGGACAGATCACACCGAGGGCCTCTATGTCTCTGCATACATACAGAGCCAAACGTCCTCGGGGCCTGAGTCTTATTCCTGTATCCATTATGGAAGCAGCAAAGGAAGTCATCTTCGTGGGGTAAGGAACCGAAATCCACGGGGTACTTGAGGTCATCCCGACTGTCTGCGGCTCCATTGCGCACTGACCAACACGCGCCAGAATCCCCACGTGACTACTTCCACATGGCCAGACTCCTCCCATAGTCTGCACTTGTTCGCGGGCTTTCCCTTCTCCTCGCCCATGAACTGCGCAGCTATGGTGTGCCTCGTGGCGCGCTTGCCAACATGGTCGACCTACTCGGAACTCCACCGGGCAGCAAAGTCCAAACACAGACGTTCCCAGCTCCATACACAAAACACACATCCCGGACTTACGAGCCCCACGTGTAGCGGCCTCATCCTCTCTCTCTTCTTTAACAGTTACTTTGGCTTCAATCTAGGGGTACCTTGAAGGGGAGAGCGAGGTGCGCCAAGGCCCATGTCCTCTAGATTACAGCATGTAGAGGTGAAGGCCAGCATCAGATTACATTGGGGCTGTGTATACGCTCAGAGCCAGGTCTGTTCTGCTAATAACCCCCCTTTGCTCCCAGTAATTGGAGTACCACACACTGAAAAAGGTCCAACACGTATTTATTCCATAACGGCAAACAAATAGTCCTTTGCGAGCAGACAGTTTGAGACCCATAGAACAGTTCAGTATTGGTGGTGAGTAGGTCAAGGCACAATCCTCAAAGAAAACTAAACCGTTGAGGTTTCACCAACGGTTGCTAAGCCCAGTGGCTGTTAAATGGACTTTTGGTACAGAGTCTCTTCCAGCGACTCTAGTGAACAGGAATTGGAGTTACCTTCGCTACGTTGCAGCCCCTGTCAGGGGGAAGACATCCCTCCAAGGGAGTTACCAGAGGCCCCACGTCACCGGATTAATGTTGTACCGGGCTATTCGGAAGGGTTACACTCCCCGGCCTCCTCGCCTCAGATACGGGTCCCAACACCTTAGGGCCCCTCGGACTCCTCCACCCTCGCGGAACCCAGTCGAAGTTACTGGGTCCCAGGCCTTGGCCGTAGTACCTCACCCCAGGCTTAAGGTGCCTGGGATGGACTCCATCCCTCACTCCGGCCAGGTCAAGGGCACCTTTGCCTGGATGTCCGGAACGCCAGCACCCAGGCTGAAGGTGCCTGGGCACGGCCGCGTCCTCCAACTCTGAACCCAAGGTCAGGGCGTCCGCCCCTTTTATCTCCTCTCCCTTTGCGTCACAGCGGGTTCCCCGCCCTGCTGTACCGGTGTCAGGAAAGGACAAAAAGATACAGTCTTGCGGTGCAGGTTCAACTCTGACCCAGGGCGACAACGCCACCTGCAGGCCACATGGAACCTTGCACCACCAGAGTCCTCCAAGAACCACAAAAGGGATTCTCAGATTCCCTAACAATTAGTACATCTGGGTTAAATAACCCATATGCTCCCCCTCCCCCCCAAATTTAAATACCCGCTACATGCGCTATAAACAAAAATAGAGCGACAATTTTGAAAAAAAAGCAATATTTTTTGATTTTTGCTATAATAAATATCCCAATTTTTCTTTTAAAAAATATTTTTTCCCTCAGTTTAGGCCGATACGTATTCTTCTACATATTTTTGGTAAAAAAAAACGCAATCGGCGTTTATTGATTGGTTTGCGCAAAAGTAATAGCGTTTACAAAATATGGGGTAGTTTTATGGCATTTTTATAAAATGTATTTTTTTTTACTAGTAATGGCTGCGATCAGTGATTTTTTTCGTGACTGCGACATTATGGCGAACACATCGGACACTTTTGACACTATTTTGTGGCCGGAGGAGCGGAGGCCGTAAAAAGACGGCCTCCCGGCATTGTAGAGCAACCTTGCGGCCGTACATAGTCGTACGGCGAGCGCGAGGTGGTTAATTTGTTCGTTTAATTTGTTTAAATGCAGCATTTGTTATTTCAGGTAATTTATAACTTCAGATAAATTCGTATTCGTTATGTTCACTTAAGCAGGCCATGCACGGTCGAATTTCGAACAAATTTTCTTTTCAAAATCAGAAAGTTAATTTTTCTTGTGATCCGATGATGCCACCATTGATTTTCGAAATTCGGCCGGGAATATTTTTTTCTCTCCGGGAATATTCTTTTCTCTCCGGGAATATTCTTTTCTTGCACATGCACATTTTTTTTCTATTACATTTCTCGCACGATTCTCCCATCATTGATTAGAAAATCGTTTGTTTTTCAAAAAATTTCCAACATGTCCGATTCCTCAAATTTGATTGCCGCACGAAAATCGGCTGTTGCTGCAGCCCACTAACGGTTCGAAATTCGTACGAAAATTCTTTAATACGATTTTCGAAAGAAAATTCTTTTGAAACTCGAACCGTGTATCCAGGACCCCCATCAGGAATTTTGGGGCCCCTTACACAGCTTCAGGCATGGGCCCCCTGGAGCAGAGGAGAACCGGGGGGGAGGGTGCTGCCGCTGCCTGTGAATTGAGGAGCGGGGGGGTGCCACAAATTATTATGAAGCGGGGGTTCTGCCGCCGCGAGTTGTTGACCTCTGGGCCCCTTACAAAAAAAAAAAAAATGTTATAAAAAAAAAAGGGGGGTTGTCATCCGGGGCCCTTGGGACCTCTGGGCGCCTTACAAAACAAAAAAAAAATTAAATAAAAAAAAAAAAAAAGGGGGCGGTTGCCATCCGGGGATCCGGGGACCTCCGGGCCCCTTACAAAAAAAAAGAAGAAATAAAAAATAAAAAAAATAGAAATAAATAAATAGAAAAAAAAAGGGGGGGCATCCGGGCCCCTAGGGACCTCCGGGCCCCTTACAGGTGTACTGCCTGTACCCCCCTGATGGCGGCCCTGCGTGTATGACCGGCTTAACAGCCAAATTTGAAAGGAAATTACAATACCTATAATTTAATAGTTAGTTATTATTTCAGATTTTCTAATTTTCGGGTTTTTGGATTTTCGAATTTCGAATTTACAAATTTACAAATTTTCAAATTTACGAATGTACAAATTTACAAATTTTCGAATTTTCGAATTTACGAATGTACAAATTTACGAATGTACGAATTTACAAAATGCGATCATACCGGATGACCCAAAAAACTAGAAAAAAACAAAAACGAATGAAACAAAAAAACGAAAACGAACTAATTTTTTGGCAGTGCACATGTCTAAAAAACATAAAGGGAACCTGTCAAGGTAACTACATGGTGCTTTATTTCCATCAAAACCAGCTTGAAGACTTCAAAGTTACTAACAAAATATCCTACCCAGTTTACTGTGCTGGACTACAGAACACCTCCAGGGTGGGGTCTTATAGCCTAAATCACGAGCGCCTTGTCATATCTATTCAACAAAGTGACAAAAATGCCTTTTGATTCTGTTGATTCTGCCAGAGGTCCACTGCTGTCCTGTGTATCTTCCTGCTCAGTTCACCTCTGTGCACTACAGGACAACTCCCTCCGAGTAAAGGAAATAAGGAGAGAGGGAGGGGTGTTGTAGTATAAATCAATAACACTTGGTCATATCGATTTAACTGAGTGAAAAATCTACCCGTTAATTCTGCCAGAGATCAGTGTTGTGCAAAACCGCGCATCCGCTTTTCTGCATTTGGGGGTGTCGTTAACGATGAATGGCACCGCAAGTGCCACATGAGTTTTTCTACTCCATGACTAAGCCCCGTGGGCAGGTCGAAACGCGTTGGTGGGAGCGAGGCTTAGAAGAAGCCAGGCTGAGGCTCCTATTATTTGCGTGATGGATGGGTTTGCTTTTGGGATACTTTTTCAGCTTACAAGTTTTTTAGCGCGTTCTGCATCATCCCTTATTTCTTATTACATTTCTTGTAATAAGAATAAAAGTGCTGAAAAATTTTTTTTATTAAAGGGACAGTGTAAAAATAAAAAATAAGAAGAAGAAAAAAAAATAGGGAAAAAAAATAAAAAATTAAAGCTCCCCCATCCCTCCGTGCTAGCGTGCAGAAGTGAACGCGTTGCATACCTAAGTCACGCACACATATGTAAACGGTGTTCACACGATAATTCTATCACCAGACCTCCCCTGTAACGCTAAACAGGTAGCCTGTACAAATTCACTGAGAGCCCCACGTCCCGTACTAACGACATGAGTTTTTTATTCCATGACTAAGCCCCATGAGCAGGTCGAAACACGTTGGGGGAGCGAGGCTTAGAAGGAGCCAGGCTGAGGCTGCCATTACTTGTGTGATGGACGGGTTTGCTTTTGGGATACTTTTTCAGCTCACCAGTTTTTGTGCGCGATTTTGTGAAAGGGCACAAAAGCTTGCGCTTTCTGCATACATTCTGCATCATCCCTTTTCCTTAGTACATTTCTTGTAATATGAATAAAAGTGATAAAAACTAAACATAGGAAAAAAAAAAATTAAAGAGACAGTGTAAGAAAATAAAAAAATAAAATTAAAAAAAATAAAAGAAGAAAATAAAAATAGGAAAAAAAATAAAAAATTTAAGCGCCCCCAATCCCTCGCGTGCAGAAGTTAACACATGCATAAGTCGCGCACACATATGTAAACGGTGTTCACACGATAATTCTAGCACCAGACCTCCCCTGTAACGCTAAACAGGTAACCGGTACAAATTCACTGAGAGCCCCGCGTCCCGTACTAACGACATGAGTTTTTTACTCCATGACTAAGCCCCATGGGCAAGTCGAAACACGTTGGGGAAGCGAGGCTAAGAAGGAGCCAGGCTGAGGCTGCTATTACTTGCGTGATGGACGGGTTTGCTTTTGGGATACTTTTTCAGCTCACCAGTTTTTGTGGGCGATTTTGTGAAAGAGCACAAAAGCTTGCGCTTTCTGCATACGTTCTGCATCATCCCTTTTCCTTAGTACATTTCTTGTAATATGAATAAAAGTGATTAAAAAAAAAAATTCTTATCTCTCGGGGAGTTGACAGAATCCTTTCTTCTTTATACCTTAGATTGACATGTGGAGATCCTGAGGGCCCATCACCCCTGTGTCAAACATGGCAGGGAGATATTCCCTCTTTGACGGAGGAGGAATGGGATCTGGCTCTACAAAACTATCTCCCCACAGTGATCTCCACAAAAGATAGATTTATCCAACTCAAATTTATCCACAGGGCTTACTACACCCCTCAACGCCTAGCAAGAATCTACCCCACACAATCTGAGAGGTGCCCCAAGTGCTTACAAGAGGTTGGAACATACTACCACGTGATTTGGGACTGCCCGGCTATACAAAATTATTGGGGGCAGATACTGGCGGAAATTAATACAGTGACTGGTCTCTCAGCATCAGTGGATCCCAAGCTATTGCTATTGGGACTCACAGACTCCCTGACACACTCCACCCATAAGGGTCTCCTTCATAGGCGTGTGCACAGGGTGTGCCAGGTGTGCCCAGGCACACCCTAATCACCCTGTGCAGCACAGATTCCCCCTACTGTCCTGGTTCTCATTTTTCCCCCTGCAGCGCTGCCAGCTTCCCTCCTCTCCTTTCAGCTGTTGCTGTTAGGATGTTTTAGGAGTGGGGAAGGGGCCAGTAAATATGTCATTTACCAGCCCCTTCCCTTTCTAAATAAACATTGTGAGTGATCGGTAGTGTGTGTTTGGGCTTTGTGGTGCACACCCTAATGAAATAGGCTACGCACACCTATGGTCTCCTTATATTCTACCTGGCGTTCTACGCTAGAAAAGTACTGTTGCAAAACTGGAAGCTACCCACCCCACCAACGATTGCTCAATGGCATACACTAGTAGACTCAGTCCTCCTGATATACAAGCTGACATATAAAGGACGGAAATGCCCGCAAAAATTTCATAAAATATGGTGTAGCGGCCTCCTCTCTCCCCTCTCTTTTATCAGCTTGTCTGTCTCTTGTCTAGGGGTACTTTAGAGGAGAGAGAGAGCGGGGTCACCACGCCAAACCCTCACCGCAGATGTTTGTGTGGTGGAAGCAAAGTTCTTGTTTTACCTTCGGGTCAGTGTTCTGCACCTGGAACCTCCAAAGAGAGTCATCTTGAACAATGTCTGCCAGAAAAATGAGCCCCACACCATTAAAGTCCAACACTCCTTTATTCTTCTTCATGCAAAGTGAACACAGTCATTTGGACTTCCTTTAGAGAACAGAACAGACAAGGAGGTGTGGATGCGAATAGGCCCAGACACAATAAACTCTCCACTTTCCTTCCTGAAAGTGGGTTGCAGTCTCCGAGCGGGGGGGGGAATTTCCTTCCAGGCGGTCTCCGATGGGAGGCTCACCTGTCACTGGCAATATGCTGCACCAGGTCTTCAAGTGAGTATCTCCCACCGGTCCATTACGCCTTCCGGATTCGGGTACCCACTCCCGGGGTTCCCTAGAACCTCCTTCCCTCGCGGAACTCAGTGCTGGGCACTGAGCTCCAGACCTCCTCTCGAGTACCTCACCCCAGGCTAAAGGTGCCTGGGATGGAACACGACCTCCGAACGTCCTCTAGGCCTAGGCCGCCTAGGGGACTGACACGAACCACCGCCCTCGGGCTGAAGGTGCCCGGGACTCGACTCCCGCCACCGAAAATGGCCGCCCCCTTTATACCCCTTCCCAGCAAGCACGGCGGGTTCCCCGCCCCACCATACAACCGCTGAGAGAGCCCAAAAGAGGTACGCCACCGCAACAATGGCTCAACCCCGGGCCCAAAGCGACAGCGCCACCTGGTGGGCCCCAGGGAACCATACATCACTGTTTCCCCACCAGATTCAAAAATAGAAAGCATATACCCGCTACACTCTCCCCCTGGTGATTTGACACTGGTCCCCAGTGTCTGGAGCAAACTATGCCCTCAACGGCTGACATAGTCCAGTCCAGAAACCAACTATAAATTGTACAAAAAATACTTTTGAAAAACTTGGTCAACTAAAGCAATTGTGTCTGAGCCTTACATAAAAGGGAAGGGAAACAACAACATTTTACCATAACTGTTAGAATCACATATTCACATTATACTTTTCCCCCACCCATCCTGACTAAGACCCACCCCATACTCAGTGGTCTTGATGGGATGCTCTCCTGCAGAGGGAAAAAATGTAATTATCACACATAAACCCTGACATATATTCGTGTAAGAGGAAAGAAACTTCTTCGTAAAGAAATCCCTTTTCTCTATAGAGTGAGTGTGTGAAAAGTGTTAACGATGCGCAACACTGCCACCTGGTGACAGCGTCGCGGTAACTGCACTCGTGGAACTTTTCTTCTTTTCCTGAGCCCTATCTACCCCAGAATCCATGATCTCTTGCTGGAAAAGTGAAGAACAAACAGGAACAGTCCTTCATTCCTCTGGGTAACAAGGACAACAGTCCCCAGAAAGTTCAGCAGCATACAAAACAAGAACGGAGTCTTTTCTCTCCTGCAAACTTCCACCTCGTACAACAACTCCTTGGACAAGTATGGGTACTCCCATCCATACTCTGCAGCAACCTTCTGGCCAAATAGGCGTTGTAGTCTCGCCAGAGGAGGCATAGTGGCTCTGTCCCCTTCGCCAGGCAAAACTATCGAGTCCGGGTGGCGAGGGACCTTGATCACATCTGATCTGGGCATAGGTGTCCGCAACAACAGTCTCTTTTCCCCGGTTCTGGGTGTAGGTGACACCGGGGATGTAAGGGCAGGTTGGGAATGGGACCCCTCCTCAGGCGCTGGTGCCCCCACCCGGGGTGTACTATCCCCTGTAGACATGGGTGGGTCCCTGGTTCTGCGGGATGAGGCGAGAGGTACTTTGTCCCAGCCCTTTTCTGCAAACAGTTCATCAATAGCGACATCGTCTTTCATATCCGAGAGCGACTCCAGGTCAGAGGTGTCACACTCCTCCGCGGGCAGGTAGCCTGTAGTGGAGACTGAATTTTCACCTCTTCCCACACACCAAATCTCTCCGCCTGGCTTACCTCAGCCTTTACTTGCAGCGGGACGTCCGAAACTCTTGTAGACGGATCCATCCGGGCCGGGCGTAAGCGGGCGAGATGGTCCACCACAACCGCTGGTCGGGGCTACCATACCGGTCTTTCTCTTCGGTGGCGGACGCTGCGAGACAGTGGTGACCGAGTCAGCATCCTCGGATTTCTCCCATTGAGTTTTCACGACCTCCTCCGTGGTCGTTGCAGTGTGCGCAGGGATGGCTGTCAAAGCAGTGATTCCTCCTCCTAAGTGGTGTTGCCCGCAGCACGGCCGGGGTAAATGGTTCTCGGCTTCTCAACCGCTGGATCCACTTCAAAAAGGAACCCCCCACAGGCCTCACATCGCCCGAATGGCTTCAGCTGGCACACCAGTCCCGAACAGCCGGGACAAATCACACCCAGGGCCTCAACGTCCATGCACGAATACAGGGCGAATCGACCCCTTGGCTTTAGCCGGATCCCCGTATCAGTCACCGGAGCAGCAGCAGTCAGTGTCGTGGTAGACAGGGCCAGATTAAGAGCATCATGGGCCTGGTGCTGAGGATTTTGGCGGGCCTTTTTATGGAAACAAAATGAAAATGCAAACAATTTTTCGCTAAAACAAATTAAATATACTCTCACCAGTAATACCAGCCGTGCAGCAGCAACACCACCTGCTATGCAGTCTCTCACCAGCAGCAACATAGGGAGCCCACATTTCCAAACTGCCATTCAGGGACACCCCCCCTTCACAAAAAAAGATGAAGGTGGGGGGTGTAGTCTCGGGGGCTGATGGGGAAATCGGCAGTGGGGGTGATTTGTCAGGCAAATGGCTGGTGTTAGCACTTAAAATCATCTTGACACCATGCTTGATATGGTGTCAGGATGATCAAATTCCATTATTTCTATTACTACATTGTAATATATAGTGAAATAGTTCAACTCACCATAATGCAGAATCAGCTTGTCACTTGCCACCAGATGCAGCTTGTTACCTTGCCACCCATAGCCTGCCACCAGATGTAGTGTATCGCTTTCCACAGCTGCCTGCCACCAGATGCAGCATGTCACTTGCCACCAGCAGCCTGCCACCAGATACAGTGTGCCACTTGCCACCAGCAGCCTGTCACCAGGTACCGTGTGCCACTTGCCACCATATAGTGTGCCACTTGACACCAGCAGCCTGCCACCAGATACAATGAGGCCCCTTGCCACCAGATACAGTGTGCCACTTGCCACCAGATGCAATGTGCCACTTGCCACCCACAGCCTGCCACCAGATACAGTGTGCCACTTGCCACCAGCAGCTTGACACCAGATACAGTGTGCCCCTTGCCACCATATAGTGTGCCACTTGCCACCAGCAGCCTGCCACTAAATACAGTGTGCCACTTGCCACCAACAGCCTGCCACCAGATACACTGTGCCACTTGCCACCAGCAGCCTGCCACCAGATACAGTGTGCCACTTGCCACCTGCAGCCTGCCACCAAATACAGTTTGCCACCAGCAGCCTGCCACCAGATACAGTGTGCCACTTGCCACCCACAGCCTGCCACCAGATACAGTGTGCCACTTGCCATGCAGCAGCCTGCCACCAGATACTGCGTGCCACTTGCCACCAGCACCTTGCCACCAGATATAGTGTGCCACTTGCCACCAGCAGCCTGCCACTAAATACAGTGTGCCACTTGCCACCAGCAGCCTGCCACAAGATACAGTGTGCCACTTGCCACCCACAGCCTGCCACCAAATACAGTTTGCCACTTGCCACCAGCAGCCTGCCACCAGATGCAGTGTGCCCCTTGCCACCAGCAGCCTGCCACCAGATACAGTGTGCCACTTGCCACCCACAGCCTGCCACCAAATACAGTTTGCCACTTGCCACCAGCAGCCTGCCACTAAATACAGTGTGCCACTTGCCACCAGCAGCCTGCCACAAGATACAGTGTGCCACTTGTCACCCGCAGCCTGCCACCAAATACAGTTTGCCACTTGCCACCAGCAGCTTGCCACCAGATGCAGTGTGCCCCTTGCCACCAGCAGCCTGCCACCAGATACAGTGTGCCACTTGCCACCCACAGCCTGCCACCAGATACAGTGTGCCACTTGCCACCCACAGCCTGCCACCAGATACATTGTGCCACTTGCCACCCACAGCCTGCCACCAGATACACTGTGCCACTTGCCACCAGCACCTTGCCACCAGATATAGTGTGCCACTTGCCACCAGCAGCCTGCCACTAAATACAGTGTGCCACTTGCCACCAGCAGCCTGCCACAAGATACAGTGTGCCACTTGCCACCCACAGCCTGCCACCAGATACAGTGTGCCACTTGCCACCCACAGCCTGCCACCAGATACAGTGTGCCACTTGCCACCAACAGCCTGCCACCAGATACACTGTGCCACTTGCCACCAGCACCTTGCCACCAGATATAGTGTGCCACTTGCCACCAGCAGCCTGCCACTAAATACAGTGTGCCACTTGCCACCAACAGCCTGCCACCAAAATACACTGCCACTTGCCACCAGCAGCCTGCCACCAGATACAGTGTGCCACTTGCCACCAACAGCCTGTCACCAGATGCAGTTTGCCACTTGCCACGCAGCAGCCTGCCACCAGATACTGTGTGCCACTTGCCACCAGCACCTTGCTACCAGATATAGTGTGCCACTTGCCACATTATAGTGTGCCACTTGCCACCAGATAGTGTGCCACTTTCCACTCAGAGCCTGCCACCAGATAGTGTGCCACTTGCCCCCGGATACAGTGTGCCATTTGCCTCCCACAGCCTGCCCCAGATACAGTGTGTCACTTGCCACCAGCAGCCTGCCACTCCCTCCAGGACTCTGCCCCGTACTGGCACTGAAAGGTGGCACTGATGAGCTGGACTAATGGGCAATGATAGGTGGCACTGAGCTGCACTGATAGGTGGCACTGATGAGATGCACTAATGAGCACTGATAGGTGGCACTGAGCTGCACTGATAGGTGGCACTGGCTAGCTGCATTTATGGGCACTGATAGAGGGCACTCACTGAAATGTGGCACTGATAAGATGCACTGATGGGCTGCCTGCACTGAGATAGCCCCCCCCCCAAAAAAAAAGTTAACCACTTAAGGCTTCAGCCAGTACTGTACTAGTACACACTTCTTCTGCACAATTAGACCTATCTGTCTGACAGTGACCTCCCCAGCAGTGGGCCAGCGCTCATGGCTTACTTACTTTAATTTTTACTGTCCTTCTCCTGGCTCTCACAGCACCGCACACACAGCACTCCTTTCGCAAGGCAATCGAGCCTCATAGGACGCCGGGGACGGCCTCTGGATGATGACGTCACGCCGCCGAGACGTCAAGCTCCGCCTACAGTGTTTGTGTTGAGTACTGAAAGGGGAGGAGCACGCTCAGTCTCGGCGCACTGGCACTGCCTGCGCCGCAAGAGGCTCTGCTGTGGATGATAGCCGCGGCTCACGGCCGCTACTCGGGGCCTGCGATTAAATGATGTTCGGCAGACTGACTCAATATTGGGCCTATGAATAATGCAGCTGCAGGCTGCAGCTGCCTGGACAATGTGGATGTATTATATAGCAGCCGACGGCCGGGCCCTGGTGAGAGAGTTTGGGCCTACATTATGATGGGGGCCTGGAGCTGCAGCTCCATCAGCCCCTATGTTAATCCGGCCCTGGTGGTAGAAGGGTGAACCGGAATCCACGATGTACGTCCGAACATGGTGACCTGTTGCTGATCCATCGCACACTGCCAGGTTTTTGCGCCAACGTCCCACGTGTAGTCCTTCACACGTATTGGACTCCTCCCCTTTGCTCCAGTTTGCGGGCTTTTCTTCTTTTCTCTTTCTGAGTCACGCCCACAAACTAAGCGGTGGGGGTGTGTCTGGTAGCGCAGTGCAATAGAAGCCCCCACGTGTACTACTTCACACGGCTGAGCTTCCCCCTTTTTCCACTCTTCTGTGCGGGCCTTTCCCTTCACTGGGTCATGTCCACGACTTCGAGCAGGGATGCACTCCGGCCAACGAAGGCCTGCCTACTCGTAATTCCTCCGGGCAGACACGTTCAATTCCGTAGTAACACGAACACTATACCGGACCCGAGCCCCCACGTGTAGCGGCCTCCTCTCTCCCCTCTCTTTTATCAGCTCGTCTGTCTCTTGTCTAGGGGTACTTTAGAGGAGAGAGAGAGCGGGGTCACCACGCCAAGCCCTCACCGCAGATGTTTGTGTGGTGGAAGCAAAGTTCTTGTTTTACCTTCGGGTCAGTGTTCTGCACCTGGAACCTCCAAAAAGAATTACCTTGAACAATGTCTGCCAGAAAATGAGCCCCACACCATTAAAGTCCAACACTCCTTTATTCTTCTTCATGCAAAGTGAACACAGTCATTTGGACTCCCTTAGAGAACAGAACAGACAAGGAGGTGTGGATACGAGTAGGCCCAGACACAATGAACTCTCCACTTTCCTTCCTGAAAGTGGGCTGAGGTCTCCGAGCGAGGGGGGGAATTTCCTTCCAGGCGGTCTCCGATGGGAGGCTCACCTGTCACTGGCAATATGCTGCACCCGGTCTTCAAGCAAGTATCTCCCACCGGTCCATTACGCCTTCCTGATTCGGGTACCCACTCCCGGGGTTCCCTAGGACCTCCTTCCCTCTCAGAACTCAGTGGTGGGCACTGAGCTCCAGACCTCCTCTCGAGTACCTCACCCCAGGCTAAAGGTGCCTGGGATAGAACACGACCTCCGAACGTCCTCTAGGCCTAGGCCGCCTAGGGGACCGACACGAACCACCGCCCGGGACTCGACTCCCGCCACCGAAAATGGCCGCCCCCTTTATACCCCCTCCCAGCAAGCACGGCGAGTTCCCCGCCCCACCATACAACCGCTGAGAGAGACCAAAAGAGGTACGCCACCGCAACGATGGCTCAACCCCGGGCCCAAAGCGACAGCGCCACCTGGTGGGCCCCAGGGAACCATACATCACAGTTTCCCCACCAAATTCAAAAATAGAAAGCATATACCCGCTACAATGGGATCCATGGATAGAAACCCGGGCACTCAATATTTAAGAATTGAAGGGGAATTGAGGGTGGATAGGTTATAGTTCGCCTATGTGACTGTGCTACGGCCCCTTCATATAGTTGATTTTGTGATCTATACCCACTTGGGTAGTATTGGTACCTAATTGCCCAGAATTGTCTGGTAACGGAATGCACTATTATGCTTCCCCAAACCTGACTTAATTATATCTTGTCTTTCTATTCTTAGTAATTCTATAAAGAAACCATGTGACATGTTACTCTGTTTGACCATGTGCCTTACCGATGAATGAATCAGATGTAATGACATTGTAAGTACTCTTTTTGTTTTCTAATAAAAAAGTTTCTGTTAAAAAAAATTAAAAATTAAAGGGGGGGACAGTGTAAAAAAAGAAAAAAAAATGAAAAAAAAAAGAAGAAAATAAAAATAGGAAAAAAAATTAAAGAGACAGTGTAAAAAAAATAAATAAATAAATAAAAGAAGAAAATAAAAATAGGATTTTTTTTTTTTTAATTAAAGCGCCCCCAATCGCTCACGTGCAGAAGTTAACGCATGCATAAGTCGCGCACACATATGTAAACGGTGTTCACACCACACGGCCAGGCTGAGGCGCTGCTATTACTTGCGTGATGGACAGCTCACAAGTTTTTTTAGCACGTTTCGTGAAAGGGCACAAAAGCTTGCGCTTTTGGGCACGTTCTGCATGATCCCTTATTTCTTATTATATTTCTTGTAATAA
Organism: Rana muscosa; assembly: GCA_029206835.1. Lineage (NCBI taxonomy): Eukaryota > Metazoa > Chordata > Amphibia > Anura > Ranidae > Rana > Rana muscosa. The sequence continues at coordinate 203,713,369 of JARGYO010005626.1, read as the reverse complement.
GAATAAAAGTGATAAAAAATAAATAAAAAATTAAAGGGACAGTGTAAAAAAAAAAAAAAGAAGAAAATAAAAATAGAAAAAAAAACTTAAAGCGCCCCCATCCCTCCGTGCTCACGTGCAGAAGTGAACGCATACGTACGTCGTGCACACATATGTAAACATAACGATAATTCTAGCACCAGACCTCCTCTGTAACTCTAAACAGGTAACCTGTACAAATTCACCAGCGTCCCGTACTAATGACATGAGTTTTTTACTCCATGACTAAGCCCCATGGGCAGGTCGAAACGCGTTGGTGGGAGCGAGGCTTAGAAGGAGCCAGGCTGAGGCTGCTATTACTTGTTTAATGGACGGGCTTGCTTTTGGAATACTCAGCTCACACGTTTTTTGGCTGTTCCGTGAAAGAGCACAGAAGCTTGCGCTTTTGCGCACGTTCTGCATCTATCAATAGGGAACTAATTCCGGGTTAATCACAGGATTGAACGACTTGCGGATTCATTCGATTAATTTACTCTACAAAGAAAACTGTAAATCCGGAGCTGCGATGGCAGCGGAACTTCTCTGCAGGACCAAAACGGATGTTTTTTTGCAACATTGCTTCCTCTTGCGGCTCATGTCACGCCGCCGCGCCCGTGCCCACACAGAGAAAGCATCGCAACCACAACAAGGAAGTCCGACACGCCGCCTCCCCTGTGCATGCTTCAAAGTAGCTTCAATGACTGCAGGGCCGGCGAGCAGAACCGTCCGGGAATCTGACAGTTTCCTGTTTAGTTGCTATAACTGTCACTCTGCCTGCTATTTTTAGAACATCTGCAGGAATATTATTATTGTATTTGTCGTTGTGTAATTACAGAGCGCAACTTTCAAAGACCAACATTTCCCGTCAGAGCTGTCAAGGGCTGAAGAACGCGGCTCAGAGAGCACCTGGTATTCTGTAACCGAAAATATTCTGCGAGGGGGAAATACGCCGGTTATATGGTGTCGGTATTGGTGCGTTTTTCCCGCACCCCCAATAATCATTGGAATAAGACGAGGTCTATGTAGTTGTACCAGGTGCGCCAAATTTCGTGAAGAGTGTGACTGTTATTTATAAATGTGTGTCGAAATAATAAACTTGCGCCAATGTTTTAATCACTTAGGGACCCGGCTTTTTTTCTGACATTTGTTGTTTAAAAGTTAAATTCTGTGTTTTTTTTTGCTAGATTATTACTTAGAACAGGCCTCAAAATTTCAAGTCCTGAGCTACTAGCCAGGTCTCAAGGGTTACTCGCCACCAGTTGCCCCACCCAACCCTTACCCTGCCCCTCCCCTAATCACGCCATCATAAATTATCTCATGAAATTACACTTAAATGTTTTATGCAGAATTAAGTTACAAAAATAAATATTAACAACAACTTTATCAGTTCCCCTCAGCACAGCCTCACCAGTGCCCATCAATGCAGACTCACCTGTGCCCATCAATGCAGCGTGACCTGTGCCCATCATTGCAGCGTGACCTGTGCCCACCATTGCAGCCTCACCGTGCCCCACATTGCAGTATCACCGTGCCCCAAATTGCAGCATCGCCGTGCCCTAAATTGCAGCATCACCGTGCCCCACATTGCAGCATCACCGTGCCCCAAATTGCAGCATCACTGTGCCCCACATTGCAGCATTACCGTGCCCCAAATTGCAGCATCGCCGTGCCCTAAATTGCAGCATCACCGTGCCCCACATTGCAGCATCACCGTGCCCCAAATTGCAGCATCGCCGTGCCCTAAATTGCAGCATCACCGTGCCCCAAATTGCAGCATCACCGTGCCCTAAATTGCAGCATCGCCGTGCCCTAAATTGCAGCATCGCCGTGCCCTAAATTGCAGCATCGCCGTGCCCCAAATTGCAGCATCACCGTGCCCTAAATTGCAGCATCGCCGTGCCCTAAATTGCAGCATCACCGTGCCCCACATTGCAGCATCACCGTGCCCCAAATTGCAGCATCGCCGTGCCCTAAATTGCAGCATCACCGTGCCCCAAATTGCAGCATCACCGTGCCCTAAATTTCAGCATCACCGTGCCCTAAATTGCAGCATCACCGTGCCCTAAATTGCAGCATCACCGTGCCCCAAATTGCAGCATCACCGTGCCCCACATTGCAGCATCACCGTGCCCCAAATTGCAGCATCACCGTGCCCCAAATTGCAGCATCGCCGTGCCCCAAATTGCAGCATCACCGTGCCCCACATTGCAGCATCACCGTGCCCCAAATTGCAGCATCGCCGTGCCCTAAATTGCAGCATCGCCGTGCCCCAAATTGCAGCATCACCGTGCCCTAAATTTCAGCATCACCGTGCCCTAAATTGCAGCATCACCGTGCCCTAAATTGCAGCATCACCGTGCCCCAAATTGCAGCATCACCGTGCCCTAAATTGCAGCATCACCGTGCCCCAAATTGCAGCATCACCGTGCCCTAAATTGCAGCATCACCGTGCCCCAAATTGCAGCATCACCGTGCCCCAAATTGCAGCATCACCGTGCCCTAAATTGCAGCATCACCGTGCCCCAAATTGCAGCATCACCGTGCCCTAAATTGCAGCATCACCGTGCCCCAAATTGCAGCATCACCGTGCCCTAAATTGCAGCATCTCCGTGCCCTAAATTGCAGCATCACCGTGCCCCAAATTGCAGCATCACCGTGCCCTAAATTGCAGCATCACCGTGCCCCAAATTGCAGCATCACCGTGCCCAAAATTGCAGCATCACTATGCCCCAAATTGCAGCATCACCGTGCCCCACATTGCAGCATCACCGTGCCCCAAATTGCAGCATCACCGTGCACCAAATTGCAGCATCATCGTGCACCAAATAGCAGCATCACTGTGCCCCAAAATGCAGCATCACTGTGCACCAAATTACAGCATCACGGTGCACCAAATTGCAGCATCACTGTGCACCAAATTGCAGCATCACCGTGCACAAAATTGCAGCATCACCGTGCACCAAATTGCAGCATCACTGTGCCCCCAATGCAGCCTTGCCAGGGTGGAGGAAGTGAGAAGGGTGGCCGGATCATGACTGGGGTTAGAGGAGAGCCGCGGGATCACCGAGCGGTAAAACACGCCGTAACAGCATTACATTGAGACTTTCTCCGCTCTGCTCACTGATCTCACACAGCCCCGCCTCCTCCTAACCCCGCGCCTGTGATAGACAGAACGCATCCCAGCATTGGACACGCGTTCTGTCTATCACAGGCGTGGGGTTAGGAGGAGGCGGGGCTGTGTGAGATCAGTGAGCAGAGCGGAGACAGTTTCAATGTAATGCTGTTACGGTGTGTTTTACCGCTCGGTGATCCCACGGCTCTCCTCTAACTCCATGCACTCTTCCCTAGGGAGAACAGCTCACGATCAAACCCGCCTGCCGGCGTTGCTCGCCCCCCACTCCCAGGCAGCCCAGCTCCTCGCCAACCCTCATTTTCCACTCGCAAAATGCGAGTAGGCGAGTGGAAAATTTGAGAGCTGACTTAGAACCCCCAAACATTATATATATATTTCTTTTTAACAGAGACCCTAAATCAGGGATCTCAAACTGGTGGCCCTCCAGCTGTTGCGGAACTACAAATCCCATCATGCCTCGGCCTGTGGGAGTCATTCTTGTAACTGTCCGCCTTGCAATGCCTCATGGCAATTGTAGTTCTGCAACAGCTGGAGGGCCGGCAGTTTGAAACCCCTGCCCTAGAGAATAAAATGGTTGAAATGTTACACGGTTTATTGCACAGAGGTTTTTCAAACGTAATGTAGCAGGTATTTGAATTTAGGGGAAGCATCTGGGTGGTAGTGTAACCCAGATGCACTGATTGCTAGGGAATTTGAGACTCTTTTATGGTTCTTGGAGGACTCTGGTGGTGTGAGGTTCCCTCCGGCCTACAGGTGGCATTGTTGCCCTGGCCCGGAGGTGGACTCACATCGCAAGACTGTGCCTTTTTGTCCTCCACTGGAGCTGGTACAGCGGGGCGGGGAACCCGCTGTGGCGCGAAGGGAGAGGGGATAAAAGGGGCGTACGCCCTGACCACAGGGCTCAGAGTTGAAGTCGGAGGACGCAGCTGCACCCAGGCACCTTCAGCTTGGGTGCTGTCGTTCCGGTGCTCCGGGCCCAGGTGCCCTTGACCTGGCCGGAGCGGAGTTGGAGTCCATCTCAGGCACCTTTAGCCTGGGGTGAGGTACTATGGCGGATGCCTGGGGCTCAGTACCTTTGACTGAGTTCCGTGAGGGTGGAGGAATCCGAGGGGGCCCTAACTCCTTGGGTGCCCGTGTCTGAGTTCGTGAGGTCTGGTGTGCAGAACTTCTCTGGAGAGTCCGGCGCAGCATCACTGGTGACAGAGAGGCCTCCGGTATCTCCCTTGGACGGATATCCTTCCCCTGACAGGGGCCGTGCTAGCGAAGGTAATTCACGTTCTACTTCACATAGTCAGTGGCAGTGACTATTCGCCACTGGTGACACCACAGTGGTTGGCAAAGAGAAGGGAAAGGATTGTGCCTCGACCTATTCCCATTACTACTGAGTTGTTGCAAAAGAATCCAACTTGACTGTGCTGTGTGTTCGCTGAGAAGAATAAAACTGTGTTGGACCTATTCACTGTGTGGAACTCTGGTTACTAGGAGCAAAGGAGTCAAGCCTCATACACACGACCGAGTTTCTCGGCAAGAAACTTGCTGGCAGAGATTTCTTGCCGAGAAATTCGTTCGTGTGTATGGTTTCTCGTCAAGAAAACCGACTAGAATCTCGACGAGAAAATAGAGAACCTGCTCTCTATTTTCTCGTCGAGATTCTCGTCAGCCTGTTTCTCGACGAGAAAATTGTGTGTGTGTACACTTACCTGTCCTCCGGGAAGCCCACGCATGCTCGAAATGACTTTGACGCATGCGCGGTAGCTTCCTAGGCATAGGATAGGGTGTACAAAGATGGCGGCAACGGCATTGAATGTGACGAGCGCATGCTCGTCGTATTCAATTACGTCACCGCGTTCGCTCCATTCAAAGAACCGCGGGTTCTTTGAAATGAGCGTGTGTACACTCGGCCGGGACAAGTTTCTTGACCAAGGATCTCGTCGAAAAAAACTACGTGTTTTTTACGACGAGATTCTCGGCCGTGTGTACGAGGCTTTAGGGACGAAGTACAGGACTTGACTCTAGGACACCTACACAAAGCCCGATCTTTCTGGCCTTCACCTCGTCACTATGGAGGACATGGGCCGTAGTGTATCTCATCCCTCCCCCAGTACCAACACCCCTAGACAAAGAAAGACAAGCCGAGAATGAGAAGGGGTGAGAGGGGTGAGGCCGCTACAGTAATTTTCTTGGAAAAATTACACTTTATTGAATAATAATAATAAAAAAAACATAATATATACCCCAATTTTTTGGTGCTTTAACCACTTCCAGCCTTAGGCCGTCATATGACGTCCTTGACTTTCAGGGGGAATATCTGAATGATGGGTGCAGCTACAGGCATCATTCAGATATCCTCGTTTTCAGCCGGCGATACTGTGCACCGTAAGAATGATCGTAGCAGCAGTTCCACCGCTTGATCGTTCTTATAGGCGATGGGGGGGCATCCCCCCCCCACCGCTGCCACCTTGTGCTTCTCCGGGGACCTGGAGAAAGAATCGGCCGCCGCCGGATGACGACCATAGAGATTTCCGGTGACCAGATGGTCACCAGTCATCTCTAAGACTGCCGGAGGCCCGGGCGCGACGTTACGATGTCACAACGTCACGTCTGGGCCGGAGTTGTAAACAAAGCCGAGATCGCGGCTGGTAAGCATGAGATCGATTAATTTTTTTATTTTATTTCATGCTTTCCAGCCTGGAGGAGAGATGTGGGGTCTTATTGACCCCGCATCTCTCCATAAAGTGGACCTGTCATGCCCTATTCCTATTACAGGGGATGTTTACATTCCTTGTAATAGGAATAAAAGTGATCAAAAAGAAATAAAAAATTTAAAACGCCCCTGTCCCCGGTAGCTCGCGCTCAGAAGCGAACACACACGTAAGTCCCGCCCACATAGGTAAACGCCGTTCAAACCACACATGTGAGGTATCGCCCTGTGCGTTAGAGCGCGAGCAACAATTCTAGTACTAGACCTCCTCTGTAACTCTAAACTGGCAACCTATAACAAACTTTAAAGCGCCGCCTATGGAGATTTTTAAGTACCGAAGTTTGGCGCCATTCCATGAGTGTGCGCAATTTTAAAGCGTGACATGTTTGGCATTTATTTACTCGGCTTAACATCATCTTTCACATTATACAAAAAAATTGGGCTAACTTTACTGTTTTGTTATTTTTTAATTCATGAAAAAAACGCGTTTGAAAAATTGTTGCGCAAATACCGTGCAAAATAAAAAGTTGCAACGACCGCCATTTTATTCCCTAGGGTGTCTGCTAAAAAAAACATGTATAATGTTTGGGGGTTCTGAGTAATTTTCAAGTAAATAAATTATGATTTTTACATGTAGGGGAGGAGTGCCAAAATAAGCCCGGTATGGAAGTGGTTAACCACTTCCATACCAGACACTTTCACCCCCTTCCTGCCCAGGCCAAATTTCAGCTTTCAGCGCTCTCACACTTATGCGGCGTACACACGATCGTTTTTCATGCCGTTAAAAATGCCATTTTTTAAAATGGCCATTAAAACCGATCGTGTGTATGCTCCAGAGCATTTTTAACGGCGTGAAAAACGGCCATTAAAAGTTTCGAACATGCTCTATTTTTTCACGTCGTTTTTCATGTCGTTTTTTTTAACGACGTGAAAAACGATAGTGTGTATGCTTTTACGAGGAGAAAAAAAACGCGCATGCTCAGAATCAAGTATGAGACGGGAGTGCTCGTTCTGGTAAAACTAGCGTTTGTAATGGAGATAGCACATTCGTTACGCTGTAACGGACTGAAAAGCACGAGGCTGAAAAGCGCGAATCGCCGCTCAACAAAGTTTACTAACATGAAGGGTGGCGCCATCTGAATGGAACTTTCCCTTTATAGTGCCGTCGTACGTGTTGTACGTCACTGCGCTTTGCTCAAGCAGTTTTTTTAATGATCGTGTGTACCCAAGACAGGCTTGAGAGGAAACATGAAAAAAAAACAATTAGAAAAACGTTGGTTAAAAAAATGGCATGAAAAACGATCGTGTGTACGGGGCATTAGAATGACAATTGTGCGGTTGTGCAACACTGCACCCATATGAGATTTTTATCATTTTGTTCACACAAATAGAGTTTTTTTTTTTGTGGTATTTACTCACCGCTGGGGTTTTTATTTTTTGCTAAACTAATGAAAAAATACCGAATTTTTTTTTAAAAAGGTTTTTCTTAGTTTCTGTTACAAAATGTTGTAAATAGGTAATTTTTCTCCTTCACTGATGAGACGGCACTGATGGGCACTGATGAGACGGCACTGATGGGCACTGATGAGGAGGCACTAATATGCCGCACTTATGGGCACTGATATGCAGCACTGATGGGCACTGATAAATGGCACTGATAGTTGGCACTAATGGGCACCGATAGTTGGCACTGATAGGCACTTATAGGTGGCACTGATATATGGCAATTATAGGCAGCACTGATGAGGAGGCACTGACAGGCATCACTGATGGGCACTTTTAGGCAGCACTGATAGGCAGTCTTCATTGGCACTGATAGTTGGCACTGATATACGGCATTTATAGGCAGCACTGATGAGGAGGCACTGATTGGCATCACTGATGGGCACTGATGAGGAGGCACTAATATGCCACACTGATGGGCACTGATATGCAGCACTGATGGCAACTGAAAGGCGGCACTGATGGGCACTGATAGGCAGCACTGATGGGCAGTCTTGATGGACACTGATAGGCGGCACTAATATACAACATTTATAGGCAGCACTGATGAGGAGGCTCTGTCAGGCATTACTGGTGGTCACTGATTGGCATTACTGGTGGGCACTGGCAGGCATCGCTGATGGGACTGCACTGATAATCATTGCATTGATTATCAGCACAGGTATGCCTGTCAGGAGAGCTGTTTATTCTCTCTCCTCTACAAATGCCCTGTCAGCGTGGGGAGAGGAATTCCGATAACCGGCACTTTCTGGTTACAATGTGATTAGCTGTGATTGGACACAGCTGATCACATGGTAAAGAGTTTACATCATAGGCTCTTTATCATGATTGGAGATGCGGTGTCTCTGAGCAACACACCGCACTACCAATCGCCGCGCTGTGCACCCCCGGGGGGCGCGCATGAGTGTCACGTTGTGAAGGACGTCATATAATGCCCAGTCACAACAATTAAACCATCATCTGGCTGTCATTTTGCTATAGGCCGGGCGAGATGTGGATAAAATAGCGTGCGTTCGTGAAATGGCGACAAACGACGGTACTCCATAGGCGACGATTTAAACATTTCTACAAGTTACCAGTTTAGAGGTACAGAAGAGGTCTAGCGCTAGAATTATTGCTCTCGCTCAGACGTCCGCGGCGATACCTCACATGTGTGGTGCGAAAAACGTTTACATATGTGGTCGTGACGTACGTATGTGTTCACTACTGCACACGGGGATTTACATTTATTTTATTTATTTATTTTTTCATTTTACACTGTCCCTGTAAAAAATATATTTTTTGATCGACTTTTTATGCTATCGCAAGGAATGTAAACTTCATGTATGATAACAAAACAGCATGACAGGTCCTCTTCATGGAGAGATCTGGGGTCTAAAAGACCCCAAATCTCTCCTTTACCCTTAAAATGAAAAGATAAAAAAAAATAAAAAAAATCTTTTGCTTTAAAAAAACAAAAACAAAAAAAACACCAGAGAACTGGAAGTGACTTCGACGTCAAGGACATAGAGATGAGTGGGGGCCAGTCCTCCAAGGACATAGGGATGAGCGGGGGCCAGTCCTCCAAGGACATAGGGATGAGCGGGGGCCAGTCCTCTGAGGACATAGAGATGAGGGGGGGCCAGTCCTCCAAGGACATAGAGATGAGTGGGGGCCAGTCCTCCAAGGACATAGAGATGAGTGGGGGCCAGTCCTCCGAGGACATAGAGATGAGCGGGGGCCAGTCCTCCAAGGACATAGGGATGAGCGGGGGCCAGTCCTCCAAGGACATAGAGATGAGGGGGGCCAGTCCTCCAAGGACATAGAGATGAGTGGGGGCCAGTCCTCCGAGGACATAGAGATGAGCGGGGGCCAGTCCTCCAGGGGCATAGAGATGAGTAGGGGCCATCTTGCCATCACTCATCTCTATGCAAAAACACTCCTGGCGCAGGATTGTTCCTGGGCTCAGCGATCGGTAACGTTGAGAAGCGGTGGGAGGGTTTACACACGAGGTTAAGCAGTTGAGCCGCACTTTTACCGCCCTCAACCTCTTAAGCTGCAGCGTAGACATGTGCGATTCATTTCATTACGAATCAAAATTCTGATGACATTTTCATTATTCGGAGATTCGGAAGTCTCTAAATCTCCAAATTACAATAGTAAAGAATTTTAACGAATCTGAAATAAATTATAACGAAAACAACAAATTAATTTGTATTCATTCCTTTTATTTGTTTGTGACTTCAGAGGGTTTTGTAAGTTCAATAATAATATGTGGCACACTCTGTATTGTTATGATTGGCCAAAGTCGCAAAACATCAAAACGGTAAGCAAGTTGCATCAAAGTCGCAAGCAAGTCCCAGGCCAGTAGCAAGCAAGTCGCATGGAAGTCACAAGCAAGTCTCAGGCAAGTAGCATCAAAGTCCCAGGCAAGTCGAAAGCAAGTTGCATGGAAGTCGCACTCGAAACATTAAGAATGAATCCAAATCTTCCAAAATAACTTTCAAAGATATTCTAACATAACAAATATGACAGAACAAAATGATTGACTTAACTCCTTGGTGCAGAGCGGCCGCATATTTGCGTGCAATAACACCAATAGAGCTGCGCTGAGAGCGCACGCCCTGCACGCTCCCGGCACAGTTACTGGCGGCTAACAGAAATCTCCTGTTTGCAGCTTGCAATTGGGAGTTTTCCGATCATGTGACCACTGTGACAGCCAATCACGGCGGTCACATGACAATAAGCCCTGCCCTGCCTCTCGGCATTCTAACCCCCTTAAAGGGCCGGCAGGCGCCGGCTCTAAGGGGTTAAACCCCTTTCACACTCGGGCGGGCATGTGCGGTGGCGGTATAGCGGCGCTATTCTTAGCGCCGCTATACTGTTGTATTTACCGCAATGTTCGGCCGCAAGCGGTGCGGTTTTAACCCCCGCTAGCGGCCAAAAAAGGGTTAATACCGCCCGCAAACCGTGGCTACAGCCGCGGTTTGCGGGCGGTATTACCGCGGTGTCCCATTGATTTCAATGGGAAGGAGCGGTATACACACCGCTCCAAAGATGCGGCTTGCAGGAGATTTTTTTTTTCTCCTGCCAGTGCATCGCCTCAGTGTGAAAGCCCTCGGGCTTTCACATTGAGAATGCTGGGGAAGGATTATTTCAGGCGTTTTTTATGCGCTATTTTTAGCGCTAAAACACCTGAAATACCCCTCAGTGTGAAAGGGGTCTTAATGAAGGAATCTGAAATGAAATGAAACAAATGTTTTCTTCCTATCCGTACTGCAGAGGCATCAGCTGGGGGTGTTTACATAGTGTGACCCATTCAAGTGAATGTGGCAGCTTTGCGGTGTGCCCAAGTGTAAATGAGGCCCTTACAAAAAGTCTGCCTTAAAATTCATGCCAGACTTAAAGGAGCTAGTATGAATGGGGGACCCCATGTTTTTTTCAAAACTATCCATGCCCCTTTACTTACTTGGCCGGGGATATCCGCCCATGTAAGAGAATGAGGCTGGTGAGGTCACTGGTAGCTAAGGACTTGGCAGTGCCTGCACTCACCGGCATCCTTAAAAGCCATTGATAGTGAGAAGTTGTCAGGTATAATAGTGAATGTTCGGCTCCATTTGAATGGGTAAATGTTCGGCTGTTCGTCCAAACGCTCCCACAGCCAACGATTGGTCTGAATTTGTGTTCGGACTGAACCTTGAGCTCATCGCTAGTCTTCATTTGAGCTGAGTGGGTGTCGTTATGTGGGCCATCATGGAGCAAAATTGGACATGTGCAATTCGTTTTGTTCCGAATTTGTTTTTCAACAAAATTCAACAAATTCGTTAATTCGGAAATATTCAAATGAATGAAAACCTATTTTTCCGAAAATTCAAAAGAACAAAAATCCGAAAATATGAAATTTCGAAAATTTGAAAATCCGAAAAACAAGAACAAAAATCTGAAAATTCAAAAGAACAAAAATCCAAAAATAAGAACGAAAACCCGAAAATTTGAAAATCCGAAATAATACCTAACTAACTAATAATAACTAACTATTAAATTATAGGTATTGGGATTTTCTTTTAAATTTGGCTGTTTGGAACGTAACAAATTTTTGGAACGTAACAAATTAATAATAATAATAATCCTTTTTTTTATTAATATTTATTTATTTATTTATTCCCCTGACTGCTCGTCCCTGTTACATTGTCCCTCTGCTGCTGTGCTACCACTCCTACACTGTCCCTCTGCTCCTATGCTACGACTCTTACACTGTCCCTCTGCTCCTGTACTATGACTCTTACACTGTTTCTCTGCTCCTGTACTATGACTCTTACACTCTCCCTCTGCTCCTGTACTATGACTCTTACACTCTCCCTTTGCTCCTGAACTACGACTCTTACACTGTCCCTCTGCTCCTGTACTATGACTCTTACACTGTCCCCCTGCTCCTGTACTATGACTTGTATACTGTCCCTCTGTTCCTGTACTATGACACTTACACTGTCCCCCTGCTCCTGTACTACGACTCTTACACTGTCCCTCTGCTCCTGTGCTACCACTCTTACATTGTCCCCCCTACTCCTGTACTACCACACTTACATTGTCCCCCTGCTCCTGTACTACCACTCCTACACTGTCCCTCTGCTCCTGTAGTATGACTTGTATACTGTCCCTCTGCTCCTGTGCTTTGACTTGTACACTGTCCCTCTGCTCCTGTACTACGACTCTTACACTGTCCCTCTGCTCCTGTACTACGACTCTTACACTGTCCCTCTGCTCCAGTACTACGACTCTTACACTGTCCCTCTGCTCCTGTACTATGACTTTTACACTGTCCCTCTGCTCCTGTGCTACCACTCCTACATTGTCCCCCCTGCTCCTGTACTACCACTCTTGCATTGTCCCCCTGTGTCAGAGAACGTACCTTGCCGGGCGTGTCGGTGATCGCTTTGGTGTGCGTTCGCGTGCGCCGATGCGCGCTGATGTTGGCATGTTCCCGTCCATGCTGGTGCACTTCCCAGACCGCGGGCGCGCACGCCTGTGCACGTTGGTGTGCCTGTGCGTGCGGGTGCATGTGCGCGCATTGCGGGCGCGCGCGCATGCGCCGTTGCGTCCCCTGTGTATCCTGCTCCTGTTGTTCGCCCGAAATCCGACCTTCTGACCACCCGGCTTGTTACTGGACTTTCCCTGCTATCCGCCTGCACCCGACCTCGGCCTGTCTTTGACCCTGAGCCTGCCTACCCCGCTGTACCATATTGCCTGAACGTTGCCGAACCCTGCCTGTCTGACCGCTTCTTCTGCATCCGCCCAGCTGCGCTGCTCTACACACCTGCCTGCCTACCTACCTGCCTGCAGCCAGCCTGGCTTAGCTACCCTCCTGAACCCAGGATCCGGAGCCGCCTTCCAGGAACCAATCTCAGGCTCTCTTACCCTTCCGCACTCCCGTGCCTCCTGTCTGCACTACCAGGGGCCCGTGAGTCGGATCCGTACGGGTGACCTTTCTCTGCTCCAACGGACTCGCTGATCAGGTGCGTATCTCCCTGACAGTATCAGACAGCCATGTCCGAGTCCGAGCAGGGGAGGGATCCCATGGAGGAATTATGCCGACACCTGAACGGGCTGACGCAAGCCGTGAAAGACCTCCAAGCCGGCTATACCAGGTTGGAGGAAAGAGTTCAAGTCCTGTCCTCGCCTGCCAGCCCGCAGGGCACCACATCCACGGGATATCCGGCTACACCCTCCGTCGTCATGCTTCCTCCGGAACCCAGGGTCCCTACACCCGAGAAGTTTGCGGGCGATCGCAGCAAATACCGTGCGTTCCGCAACGCCTGCAAGCTTTTCTTTGCCCTACAACCCCGCACCTTTTCCCTGGAAGTAACCAAGGTGGGCTTCGTCATCTCCCTGCTGACCGACGAGCCGCAGGCCTGGGCTCACCGCCTTCTAGAGCAGAAAGATGCCTCCTTGGAAACCCTTGCCACGTTCTTTGCCGCTATGTCCCAACTCTACGAGGACCCGCAACAAGCGGCTACTGCAGAATCTGTTCTTCACTCTCTCCTGCAAGGCCACAGAGCGGCCGAGGACTATGCGGCAGAGTTCAAACGTTGGAGTTCCGACACAGAGTGGAATGACGCTGCTTTGCGCTACCAATTCCGGATGGGCCTGTCGGATCAGCTCAAGGACGAGCTAGCACGTGTCGGAGTTCCTCAAACCCTGGACAAGTTAATAGATCTGTCAATTCAGATCGACCGGCGCCTGAGAGAGCGCCGCTCTGAGAGGACCTCCAGTCAGTTCCGACCCACCTGGTTGCTCCCCAAGGTCCCAAACCCAGTCCGTCTTGCACCTCCGGCTTCCCCGTCTCCGGCCTTAGATGACCCGGAACCCATGCAACTGGGCTTACTGCGCCCTTCTCTCTCTCCCGAAGAACGCCAGCATAGGCGTAGCAACAATCTGTGCATGTACTGTGGCGAACCAGGACACTACGTGAGATCCTGCCCGGCCAAGATACGTAAGTGCCTGCCTGTTTCTTCTACCTGTGCCTCTTTGTTGCCTAACCCAACTTCTCACTTGGCTCTCTCCATCTCTTTACAGCCCCCCGGAAGGACTTCCGCAATCCTAGTACCCGCCATAATTGATTCAGGGGCATGCAGCTGCTTTATCGATTTGACATTTGCTGCCAGTCATCACATTCCCCTGCAGCCGAAATCCCGGGGACTTGCAGTACATCTCGCTGACGGTTCTATTATCAAATCCGGCCCCGTCACTCAGGAAACCGTCCCTTTGATGGCCTCGGTGGCAACCCACCATCAGGAGTTCCTAAGTCTGGATGCCATCTCCTCCCCGCTATTCCCCGTCATTCTGGGGATGCCCTGGCTGCAAGCCCATAACCCCAACATTGACTGGGCTACAGGGAGAGTTAAATTCCTCTCAGATTATTGCCTGCAACACTGCCTGCAACAAGCCTCTACCGACCATCCTCACCTGCTCTGTCTGGGCACAGACCCTGACCTTCAGAAAACCATCCCTGAGCCCTACCATGACTTTCTGGACGTGTTCAGTAAGAAGGGAGCAGAAACCCTTCCTCCTCACAGACCATATGATTGCCCTATAGAACTTTTGCCTGGGACCGAAGTACCTTTTGGGAGGATCTTCCCGTTGACCGAGCAGGAATTGGGCACCCTGAAAGTCTACATCGACGACAACCTAAAGAAAGGGTTCATCCGCCCGTCCACCTCGCCTGCAGGTGCGGGCATCTTTTTCGTCGAAAAAAAGGACCATTCCCTACGTCCCTGTATTGATTATCGGCAGTTGAACAAGATCACCATTAAAAACCGTTATCCCTTACCTCTCGTGCCGGAACTTTTCCAGAGGCTGGGAACGGCGGTCATATTCACCAAGCTTGACCTCCGAGGAGCGTACAACCTGATCCGCATTCGAGAGGGGGATGAGTGGAAGACGGCCTTCCGCACACGGTTCGGGCACTACGAATATCTAGTTATGCCGTTCGGACTGTGTAATGCTCCGGCTACCTTTCAACATTTTGTCAATGACATCTTCCGTGATTACCTGGACTTGTACGTCATAGTATACCTGGACGATATCTTGATATTCTCCTCCTCTGTAGACGACAATCGCAGGCATGTCCGGAATGTCCTTGTTCGGCTCAGACGACATGGGCTTTACGCCAAGCCGGAGAAATGTGAGTTCGAGCGGCAAAGCATCCAGTTTCTCGGTTTGATCATTTCAATTGAGGGCATTAAAATGGACCCTCAGAAGGTGTCGGCTATCCTGGACTGGCCTGCCCCCACTGATAAAAAAGGGGTCCAACGCTTCATCGGATTTTCCAACTTCTACCGGAAGTTCATCAGAAGTTTCTCTGCAATTGTCGCCCCTCTTACCGAACTGACCAAACAAGGAAACCGATTCTATTGGTCCCCTAGAGCCCAAGCTGCCTTTGACAAACTGAAGGAATTATTTGTCTCTGCCTCCATTCTGAAGCACCCTGATCCTGCATTACCTTTCGTCCTGGAAGTGGACGCTTCCAAAAATGCAGTGGGGGCTGTGCTATCCCAGCGTCAGGGGGCTAAAGCCTTACTTTTTCCAGTGGCCTTCTCGCGCAAGCTTTCCACGGCGGAACGTAACTATGACGTGGGTGACCGGGAACTCCTGGCTATCCAGGCCGCATTAGAAGAATGGCGTTACCTGCTCGAGGGGGCGGCACACCCCATTTTGGTCTACATGGACCACAAGAACCTCGAGTACCTGAGAACAGCCAAGAGGTTGAAGCCAAGGCAGGCAAGGTGGGCACTTTTTTTCTCAAGGTTTCTGTTCCACATCACCTACAGGCCTGGCTCAAAAAACATTAAACCGGACGCACTGTCCCGAATGTTCAGCACTCCTGAAGAGAACTTACCTGTTGACACCATCCTCCCTGCCGGGAACTTCCTGCTGCTTCAAGAAGACCTCATGCCCCGTATTAAGCGGGCGTCTGCTGGCTTGACCTCTCTTCCGGAGGACTGCGTCAGGGCACAAGATGGTCTGATCAGGCACGAGGGCAAAATTCTGGTCCCTGAGGGTCTTCGGATAGCTGTTCTGGAGCTTTGCCATGACCACAAGTTGGCCGGACATTTCGGTACCTTGAAAACGGCCGAGCTTATCAAGCGCACGTTCTGGTGGCCGCAGCTGGGTAGCGACTGCAAGAGATACGTGGACTCATGCAACACCTGCTCCCGGAACAAGAACAGCCGGATGAGGGCCTGGGGTCTATTAAAACCTCTACCTGTCCCTGAGAGACCCCGGAAGATGGTCTCGATGGACTTCATAGTGGAGCTCCCCCTGTCCGAAGGATTCTCCACGGTCTTCGTTGTCGTTGACAGGCTGTCCAAGATGGCTCATTTTTTGCCCATGAAAGGTACACCTTCCGCCATGGAGACGGCGAGGGTTTTTATCAGGGAGATAGTGAGGCTCCATGGAGTTCCGGCAAGTATTGTCTCAGACCGAGGCGCCCAGTTCACCTCCAGATTTTGGAAGGCTCTTTGTGGTTCTCTGGAAATTGAGTTGGCACTCTCTTCGGCATACCACCCTCAGACGAATGGTCAAACAGAGAGAACCAACCAAACATTAGAACAGTACCTCCGTTGTTTTTCCTCCTTTTCCCAGGATGATTGGGTCTCCCTACTCCCCATCGCTGAATTTGCTTACAACAACTCCCTGCACTCTGCCACTAAGCAAACCCCATTCTTTGCCAACTATGGATTCCATCCCTCCTTTTTGCCAAGTACCATACCCGAATGCACTATCCCTGCAGTGTCCGAAACAATGGATTTCTTCTTTTCCAATAACAAACTTCTACAGGAGACCATGTCCAAGACCCAGGAGTACAACAAGAGGATGTTTGATAGGAAAAGGAGAGGGGAACTCATTCCTAAACCTGGCAACCAGGTGTGGTTATCCACAATTAACCTAAAGATGGCCTGTCCGTCCAGGAAATTGGGCCCTAAGTTCATGGGACCTTTCTCGGTAAAGAGGAGGATTAACAATGTAGCATATGAGCTCGACCTGCCTAACTCCCTGAAGGTCCACCCAGTCTTTCATGTGACCCTGTTAAAGCCGGTTGTCCCTAACCCCTTCGCAGGCCGTAACATTGGCCCACCGGAACCTGTTCTGATTGACAACGAGGAGGAGTTTGAGGTGGAGACAATCCAGGACTGTAGGAAGAGACACAACCAGGTACAATATCTGATTAAGTGGAGGGGTTACGGCCCAGAGGATAACTCCTGGGAACCCGAAAGCGGCATACATGCGGAGGAACTCATGCAAGCTTTCAGGAGGTCTCACGCCGCGAAGATCGCTCAAATGGGCATCCGGAGGCTGCCCTAAAGAGGGGGGCACTGTCAGAGAACGTACCTTGCCGGGCGTGTCGGTGATCGCTTTGGTGTGCGTTCGCGTGCGCCGATGCGCGCTGATGTTGGCATGTTCCCGTCCGCGCTGGTGCACTTCCCAGACCGCGGGCGCGCGCGCCTGTGCGCGTTGGTGTGCCTGTGCGTGCGGGTGCATGTGCGCGCATTGCGGGCACGCGCGCGCATGCGCCGTTGCGTGCGCCGACGCACGCCGGTTTGCCTATTTAAACCCCTGGAACACTTCAGACCGGTGCTGTCTGATCTGCAGTCCCCTGTGTATCCTGCTCCTGTTGTTCGCCCGAAATCCGACCTTCTGACCACCCGGCTTGTTACTGGACTTTCCCTGCTATCCGCCTGCACCCGACCTCGGCCTGTCTTTGACCCTGAGCCTGCCTACCCCGCTGTACCATATTGCCTGAACGTTGCCGAACCCTGCCTGTCTGACCGCTTCTTCTGCATCCGCCCAGCTGCGCTGCTCTACACACCTGCCTGCCTACCTACCTGCCTGCAGCCAGCCTGGCTTAGCTACCCTCCTGAACCCAGGATCCGGAGCCGCCTTCCAGGAACCAATCTCAGGCTCTCTTACCCTTCCGCACTCCCGTGCCTCCTGTCTGCATTACCAGGGGCCCGTGAGTCGGATCCGTACGGGTGACCTTTCTCTGCTCCAACGGACTCGCTGATCAGGTGCGTATCTCCCTGACACCCTGCTCCTGTACTATCACTCCTACATTGTCCCTCTGCTCCTGTACTACCACTTTTACATTGTCCCTCTGCTCCTGTACTACCACTCCTACATTGTCCCCCTGCTCCTGTACTACCACTCCTACATTGTCCCCCTGTTCCTGTACTACCACTCCTACATTGTCCCTCTGCTCCTGGACAATGACTTTTACACTGTCCCTCTGCTCCTGTACTATGACTTTTACACTGTCCCTCTGCTCCTGTGCTACCACTCCTACATTGTCCCCCCTGCTCCTGTACTACCACTCCTACATTGCCCCCCTGCTCCTGTACTACCACTCCTACATTTCCCCCCTGCTTCTGTACTACCACTCCTACATTGTCCCCCTGTTCCTGTACTACCACTCCTACATTGTCCCTCTGCTCCTGGACAATGACTTTTACACTGTCCCTCTGCTCCTGGACAATGACTTTTACACTGTCCCTCTGCTCCTGTGCTACCACTCCTACATTGTCCCCCCTGCTCCTGTACTACCACTCCTACATTGCCCCCCTGCTCCTGTACTACCACTCCTACATTTCCCCCCTGCTTCTGTACTACCACTCCTACATTGCCCCCCTGCTCCTGTACTACCACTCCTACATTGTCCCCCTGCTCCTGTACTACCACTCCTACGTTGTCCCCCTGTTCCTGTACTACCACTCCTACATTGTCCCTCTGCTCCTGTACTATGACTTTTACACTGTCCCTCTGCTCCTGTACTATGACTTTTACACTGTCCCTCTGTTCCTGTACTACCACTCCTACATTGTCCCTCTGCTCCTGTACTATGACTTTTACACTGTCCCTCTGCTCCTGTGCTACCACTCCTACATTGTCCCCCCTGTTCCTGTACTACCACTCATACATTGCCACCCTGCTCCTGTACTACCACTCCTACATTGTCCCTCTGCTCCTGTACTACCACTTTTACATTGTCCCTCTGCTCCTGCACTACTACATTTCTCCATAATAACTCAACCCATGGACACGTTGTGGTTCCCCTTTAAGATGACAAACAGTCGGAGTCACGGGCAGGTCACCCGTAATTGTTTGCAGCTGAGCACGTCACGGCTGCCCCGGTTTTTCGTCTGGATGAGGGTCAGAGAAAGTTGCCAAGATTCCTTCATAATGGCAGTGGCAGGGTCCAGGGCTAAGGATCAGATGTAGCCCGGTGCTCACAGAGCAACCCAAATGAGAACCTTCCCTGATCCCTGGTCCTGATTTCCTATGTGTTCCTCAGGAATTGATGGATTACGTTCCAACTGCCCTCAGGCTGGAGAGATAGAGAGCTCCATAATCCGGCGGCGGATAGAAGGACGCAACCGGTCCTGAGAACCTTAAGATATCTGTCAACGTATCTGGAAGAAATACATTCTTTATGTGTGTGAACGTTGGCAGAGCAACCCGAAACTCATCCGTGTCCCAAACCGGGCGCCACTACAGGAAAACCTCACTGGGAACCAGGGGGACTAATAAACTCAGATGCCTCATACACACGACCGGTTTTCCCGACAAGAAAACTACCATGATAGCTTTTGGCCGGGAAAATCGGCCGTGTGTATGCTCCATCGCAGTTTTCCCGACAGGAAAACTGCCGGAAAAAAAAAGAGAACCAGCTCTCTTTTTTCCTGTCAGGAAAAAATCCTGCCGAGAAAACCGGTCGTCTGTATGCTTTCCCGAGGGGAGAAAAAACGTGCATTCTCGTAATCAATTTGACGAATGCGCGGAAGCATAAAACGTCATTTTGTCGGCTCGTCATAGTCTTTGACGTCACCGCGTTCTTGCCATTCAAAGGTTCAGCGGTCTTTTGTGTGACCATGTGTATGCAAGGCAGGCTTGAGAGGAATCCCGTCGGAAAAAGCGTTGTTTTTTTTCCTGCCGGAAAAACCGGTCATGTGTACGAGGCATGAGAGGACTAAAGAGGAACCCCGGCCTTGGCTTCAGTCTTGCACAGTTTGTACCGGCTCCTCTCCTGGACTGAAACGGCTTCCTCTGATTTCAACGCACACTGTGAGCTTCTCACCATGTGCATTAGAAGCTGCAGCCATTCAGACAGAGCCCCGCCCCATTTCCTGGCTAGAGCACATCTAGCATCTTCTAGTACAGTGGTCTCCAAACTGCGGCCCAGGGGCCGGATGCGGCCCTTTGCTTGCCTTTATCCGGCCCTTGGGGCACTATTCCTTCCACTGATACAAGACACTATTCTGACAACTGACATCAACAGTGGGGCACCATTTCTCCCACTGACACCAACAATGGGGAGCTATTCCACCCAATGATACCAACAATAGCCCCTTTCATTCATTGGATTTCAGTTCTGTCAATCATGAAGGCTCGGCATCACATGTAGGCATTACCTATGCAAATACAGCCTGCCCAGGAATGCCCACTTCTCCAGACTGACACCCACCCATCAAGGCATTCTGATATTTGTATAACTCCTCCCAAGAGCCAGCCCACTGCTTGCATCAAGGCTGGGGCTCTTTAGAGGAGTACTGAGGCTATATATAGCTTCCTGAAAAAAATCACAGCACCCTGCCGGCCCCTCTCACCAGCCAGGATCTGCTTGAACTTCATAGAGAAACACAGAAACTTGGTAATGATTGGTTAAGGTCCTAGGCTTCTGCTTCTCTAGTCATGATGAGGGGATAATTCATCAGAAGATCATGGATATGCAGTAAGAGCACCTAGCAAAGAGGAAATCTCACTTGAAATGAACGGTCAATTCAAGAGAAACATCTAATATAGACAACGTGTTTCAAGGAATGGGCTCCTTCTTCTTCAGGGCTTGAGCTGTTCTCTTCTGCCATTCTGTTCATTTGTTGGAGCCTTCGGGGATACCTGGTCTTTCCAAACTAGTAGGTTTGAGGTAAAGCTGAAACTGTAGGGATGAGAATCGGTTTGGATGTAAATTCTCACCTGAAAGTCCACATGAATTGTAGATTGACCAGAAATGTGAGCTATAGCAAAAGCGTTTCACGAGGAATAGACTACAACATCTGCAGGGCATAAGCTGTTCTCCTCTGCAGAATCCTAGGACCTTAACCAGGTCTACCAACACCTAGTAATATCAGAAATGTCAGATACAACCAACGTGATTCGGGGGAATGACCACCCACTTCTTCAGGTCTTCTGCCACTCTATTTGTCTGTCGGAACCCTCAGAAATACCTGGTCCTTTTGAACTAGTAGGCTTGAGGTAACACTGGAACTGTAAGGATGAGAATTGTTTTTTGATTCCAAAGCAAGAGGGGTCTACTCCTTTTATCAGGTAAACCCGTGATATTACTAGGTGTGGATATACCTGTTTAAAATCCTAGGCTGCTGCCTCTCTGGTCACGATGAGGAGATGACTTATCAGAAGATCAAATCCTCGACACATGGTTAGGAGCACCTAGTAATCCCGCTTGGAGACTCAAATGATTTGTTTTATTGAACAGAAACATCAGATGCAAGAACACGTTTCAGGGAATAGACACCGTCTTCTTCAGGGCTTGAGCTGTTCTCCTCTGCTACTCTGTTTTTTTCTGTTGGAACCCTCAGAAATACCTGGTCCTTCCAAACTAGTAGGTTTGAGGTAACACTGGAACCGTAGGGATGAGAATTGGTTTTGATTCCGAAACAAAAGAGGTGTACTCCTTGTATAAGGTAAAGCCTTGAAATTACTAGGTGTGTGTAGACCTAGTTAAGGTCCTAGGCTGCTGCCTCTCTGTTCAGGATGAAGAGATTGTTCATCAGTGTCAGGGTCACCTGTGGCCAGGTGACAGATGCACACCGTAGGGGGACAGGAGTGCACCGCGAGGTAGTGAACCCTATGGCTGGCTTCTGCGGATAGGAAACTGGGTGGTTGTGGAAAGCGGGACCAGAGGAGCACAACCGGGATCCCAACGGAAGCGAGAGCCAAGATTCCCCAGGGCGCGGAGTCTAAGACCCAGCTGGTCTTCTCCAGGGCCTCTAGTGGTGAGGATGTTACGTTGCAGGCTGGGACCAGGTCGCGGCCCCTGGAGTTTCCTAGCTCACGCCCCGTAGGATAAGGGGAAAAGAGGGGAAGCAGCAGCACACGATAGAGAGAACCGAATAACAAGCTGAAGGTCAGGGGCCACAAGCAGACAAGGATAACGAAGAACGAGCCGAAGGTCAAGGGTCACGAGCAGACAGGGATAGTCGGGGACAAGCCAATAACGTAACAGAGAGACAGACGTAGCACACGGCAGGCAGGAACCCAAACACACAATGCCTAACAAACACGTTGATCAGCAAAGCAGGCTTGCAGTGCACAGGTTAATATAGTGTTCAGTGATAGGGCCTGGGGTGGAGTCAGGCTGGGAGGAGATTATAAAGGAAGCCAGGTGAAGGAGGTCTGGTCTCTAGATGAACACATGAGGAGGAAGGTAAGATGGCAGACAGACATTAATGCATATCCATGACAATCAGAAGATCAAATCCTGGATATGTGGTAAGGGTGCCTAGAAAAGAAGTAATCTCACCTGAAGGTCCACATGAATTGTAAATTGACCAGGAACGGCAGTTATCGCCAACGCGTTTCAGGAGGAATGGACTCCCACATCTTCAGGGCTTAAGCTGTTCTCCTCTGCCACTCTGTTCATCTGTCACAACCTACTAGTCTTGAAGGACCAAGTATTTCTGAGGGTTCTGACAGATAAACAGAGAGACAGAACACCCGAAGAAGGGAGTATTCATTCACCCGAAACACTTTGGATGTATCTGATATTTCTAATATTACTAGGTGTTGGTAGACCTGGTTAAGGTCCTAGCCTTCTGCCTCTCTGGTCATGATGAGGGGATCATTCATCAGAGATAAAATCCTGGATATGTGGTAAGGGTGCTTAGAAAAGAGTTAATCTCACCTGAAGGTCCACATGAATTGTAAATTGACCAGGAATGGCAGTTATAGCCAACACGTTTCAGGAGGAATGGACTCCCACATCTTCAGGGCTTAAGCTGTTCTCCTCTGTCACAGCCTTCAGAAATACTTGGTCCTTCTAAATCATTAGGTTTGAGGTAACGCTGTACCAGTAGGAATGAGAATCAGTTTTGATTTTAATTCAAGGGTTACCCCAAACCTACTAGTCTGGAAGGACCAAGTATTTCTGAGGGTTCTGACAGATAAACAGAGAGACAGAACACCTGAAGAAGGGAGTATTCATTCACCCGAAACACTTTGGATGTATCTGACATTTCTGATATTACTAGGTGTTGGTAGACCTGGTAAAGGTCCTAGCCTTCTGCCTCTCTGGTCATGATGAGGGGATCATTCATCAGAAGATCAAACCCTGGATACGTGGTAAGAGCACCTAGTAAATAAATAGTCTCACTTGGACTAATGGAACAGAAATGTCAAATATATAAAATGTGTTTCGGGCAAATGACCACCCCATTAGTCAGGTCTTCTGCCTCCCTGTTTATCTATTGGAAGCCTCAGAAATACTCGGCCCTTCCAGACTAGTAGGTTTGAAGTAATGCTGGACCAGTAGGGATGAGAATCGATAGTGATGTAAATCCAAACCAAGAGGGGGTGCACTCCTTGTACAGTATAAGGTAAACCCTTGAAAAAAACTAGGTGAGTGTAGACATGGTTAAGGTCCTAGGCTGCTGCCTCTCTTCTCTAGTCAGGATGTGGAGATTGTTCATCAGAAGATCAAATACTGGATATGTGATAAGGGTGCTTAGAAAAGAGGTAATCTCACCTGAAGGTCCACATGAATTGTAAATTGACCAGGAACGACAGCTATAGTCAACGCATTTCAGAAGGAATGAGCTTCCACATCTTCAGGGCTTAAGCTGTTCTCCTCTGCCCCTCTGTTCACCTGTCACAGCCTTCAGAAATACTTGGTCCTTCTGTCAGGGCTGGGCTCAGCCCCTCCTTCTCTGTGCTGGCAGCTCAGCTGTCAGCTAATTGCCAGCTTCCATCTCTCCACAGTGATCCACCTGTTGATGATCCGCTCGTCAGCTCTGCCTACTTAAAGCCTTCCAGTTCATTTGCTCTATGCCTTCGCCTGTGTTAACATTACAAGAGACTTTCTCCTGCGTTCCAGTTGAAGACCTGCTTGTCTGATGTTCCCTCTGGCTACAGATCCTGCTTGCTGTTCCACTACCTTTATCGCTGGCTCTTGGACATTGGCTTGGCCGACTACCCGATCCGGTTACTGAACTCTGGCTATGTTTTGACTATGCTTACTCTGTTTACCTTTTTTATTATTAAACAAGTGTGACTTAAAGCGGAGGTTCTGCGGCCGATTGTTTTTTTTTTTTTTTGCTGCACTCAATGTGGTTAAAGTTAAGGGTTTAGTACTCACTACTCTGGTGATTAAAAGCATCCCCCATCCATTTTCGTATAAAAGAAACACTTATATTAATTTTCCATTTTGCTTGTGGGCATAGTGAAGCCCACAAGCACAGGCTTCCGGGAAGCGGTGAATGCGTGTCTCCCGGCATTCACCGCTCTCTTGCGTGAGCAGTGTTGACGGCGAGCAGCGCCGTCAACACTTTCTGGTTGCCATCACAACGGGCGGCGTCATTCAAAGTACACGCCCAGTTGTGACTGGATTCAAATCAAAAGAATCAGCGACTGATTAGAACAGGCTCTGTATGCGTCCGCAATAACTTCCCGGCGGAGCGCCGTAAACTGAGCAGGTTGCCATCCCAACGGGCCGAGGCATCGGAAGTTTCCGCCCTGTTGTGATGGCAACCAAAAATATACACAGTACAGTACGGGGAGGGAGCGCAGACAATCTCGCGAGATTTCGCAGCGGCGATCCGCACTGACTCCTGGGAATGCTGACACTTAGCTCCCAGGAGATAGTGCGCCGCCGGGGAAAAGGCATGTACACGCCTACTCCCGCGGGAGGAACATACAGGACGTTCCCCAATGAAGACAAATAATAAGGTAAATACAGCATTTAAAAAAAAAATTATTGTCGTTTGCTTATCTATGCAATGCACAGAAGGGGATATTATTAAGTCAATAATTTGGGAGAACCTCCACTTTAACTGTACTTCTGTCTCGGTCTGATTCATGGTTTCTGACACCTTCTGAATCATTAGGTTTGAGGTCACGCTGGACCAGTAGGGATGAGAATCGGTTTTGATGTCAATTCAAGGGTTTACCTTATACAAGGAGTACACCCCTCTCCTGTTTTGGATTTACATCGCTATCGATTCTCACCTTTACTGGTCCAGCGTTACCCCAAACCTACTAGTCCGGAAGGACCAAGTATTTCTGAGGGGTTCCGACAGATAAACAGAGAGGCAGATGACCTGAAGAAGGGGGTGTTCATTCACCCGAAACACTTTCCCAATCAGGACAATATTTGCCAAGGGGTTGCATGGGTTTCCTCCCACACTCCATAGACATGATAGTAGGTTAATCGCTGACCGTTTAGATTGGCCATGGTATGGAGTGCATAATGTCTATGAATCGTGCTATCACATTCTGCATTCCGCTTCCAAGCCTGAGCAACTGGGGAGGGTTGAAGAAAGGCTTGGCGACCTACCTCCTAAAAACAGTCACCAAAAACCTTCTATGGAATAGGTGTATCAGACAATGGTGCCCAAAGAGCTGGCCCAGAGAATCACTGACTAACTGAATGTAAATACGATATTGCTGTGAAAATGCTTTAACACGGATAATCCCCATAATATGTATAATATGTTTATTTCCAATGATCGTCAGCTCTATCTAGTGGCCATAATGTGGTATTTTCCTGATTGAGGTATTTCAGGAAAATATTGCATTATGGCCAGTGTTGGGACAAGGTCACCTAGAGCCCAGGGCGAACATGCCAAACTGCACCCCCCCCCCCCATAAGATGTATGAGTATTATGTGTGAGCAAAGATCCCCCCCCAAAAAAAAAAAAAACTAAGCATTAATCTGCATGCTTACCCCTATGCACAAATTCCCCCTCCTCCCATTACAAATACCCCCCCCCCCTCAAAAAAAAATCATCCCTCCTAGCACAAATCCTTTACCCCTAAAATATCCCCTTCGAGTACACATCTTCTCACCCCCACACTAAATCCCCCCCCCCACCACAAATTTCCCCCAATCCCCCCTTATAGCACAAATTGTCTTACCCCAATCCCTCCTCCCAACACAAGTCCCACTAAATCACCATTCTTATGGCTCGTACACACGCCCGGTTTTCCCAGGAAGGAAAACTGCCATGACAGCTTTTGGCCGGGAAAACCGGGCGTGTGTTTGCTCCATCGCAGTTTTCCCGACGAGAAAACTGCAGTAAAAAAAAAGAAAGAGAACTCGTTCTCTTTTTTCCCCACCGGGATTCCCGGCGGTCTTTTTCCCCGTCGTGAAAACCGTTGTCTGTATGCTTTCCCGAGGAGGAAAAAAAATGCGCATGCTCCTAAACAATTTGACGCATGCATAGAACGTCATTTTGTCGGCTCGTCGTAGTCTTTGACGTCACCGCGTTCTTGGCATTCAAAAGTTCAGCGCCCTTTTGTGTGTGATCGTGTGTATGCAAGACAGGCTTGAGAGGAATCCCGTCGGGAAAAGCGTTGTTTTTTTTTTTTCCTGCCGGGAAAACCGGTCGTGTGTACTAGGCATTAGCAAACCTACCCCCCCTCCCCCAGATTCCCCCTCCTAGAACAATACTTACCCCCTACCACCCCCCAAATTCCCCCTTACAACACAAATCCCCTTCCCCCCTCCAATCTCCTTGCAGCCACAGTGCCCAGGACAGCCGCTCCTCCTGTCCACCCCTTGTCCCGGTGTCCTATCATTCTGGGTCCCCCATCAGATAGTGCTCAAGTTGGACTGCGCATGCGCAGCTGGAGATCACGGAAATCTTCGAACCTGATCAGCTATCCAGGCTCATTCCTTACCATCCTCGTGGACATGGAGATGTTAAACAAAAAGCCAGGAGGCCAAGCGAGCGAAGCGAAGACGTGAGGCCGACTGGTCACTTACAGCGAATTCCACGTCGCCCTGGACCCAGGCCTGTTAACTGCGCATGCTCCAAGAACTGCTGATGGAACAGATGTTCAGTCTCTGAGATTTCCGTGATCTCCGCTTGCGCATGCGCAGTCCAACCCGGGCACTATCTGATGGGGGGACCCATACTGATAGAACACCGACCCTGATTATGGCCACTAGATGGAGCTAATGATCGTAGGAAATAAACAAATTAGACAGATCACAAGGATTATCTGCAAGCGCTTTGCAAATTTTGTATAAATAAACTCCTATGCAAGTGCTTTAGCATTTTATTAGGTTGGTGCAGAGCTCAGTAAATCTGATTGGACCCCTTGGAGAGTTATCTTATACATCAGCTCCCCTCCCCCCCAGTTTCTGAGTTTGCCAATCCTGCTTTGGGGGTCGCTCTATGTTTCTCTGCAATGCTAATTTTTTTTGTCACCTTCCGTCTCCCCCAAATGCCCCTGACACCCCCGAACCCCCCGAACCCCCCCTGACCCCCTTCATCTGATGACAGGCGGCTCAGCGGGTCACACGGGGACAATAGATGTGATGTGTCGGGGTGTCGTTCTGACACCTTTAATCAGGAACTTGCTTAGCGGCTTCTCACTATTTTATGTTCTGCACGTTATGAGATCAGATTCCGGGAACATCACGGCACTGACAACAAGACAAATACTTCACGTCGTCGGTGGCTGTCAGGCCCGGGCGAGAATCTGCTGGTGTTTGAATAGATTGAAAGCAGGAACAGGATATATTTTGCATTGCAAACACTTCACAGGAATAGATCAGGGCACATCATGTCCACGTTACATTATTATTATTTTCAGTAACAAAGGAACTAAAAATAAAATAAAAATACTGTCTGTGAATTGGACATAAAAACCTAAAGCCTGGGCAGAGATCACATGATGCATTGTGGACATTTCACATCATTAGGGAAGACATTGTGCAGCACTACTGCTGGGAGAACAGCCTGGCTGTCACTTTATATGTAAAGAATTACAAACTATAAAAGGAAACATTTCACAACGATTAATTAACTAAATCAGGGGTCTTCAAACTGTGGCCCTTTGCTGGCCTTTATCTGGCTCTTGGGGCATTGTTCCTCCCACTGACACCAATGATGGGGCATTATTCCTCCCACCGACACCAATGATAGGACACTATTCCCCCCACCGACACCAATGATGGGGCACTATTCTTCCCACTGACGCCAATGATAGGGCACTATTCCTCCCACTGACGCCAATGATGGGACACTATTCCCCCCACCGACACCAATGATGGGGCACTATTCCTCCCACTGACGCCAATGATGGGACACTATTCCCCCCACCGACACCAATGATGGGGCACTATTCCTCCCACTGACGCCAATGATGGGACACTATTCCCCCCACCGACACCATTGATGGGACACTATTCCCCCCACCGACACCAATGATGGGGCACTATTCCTCCCACCGACACCAATGATGGGGCACTATTCCTATCACTGACACCAATGATGGGACACTATTCCTCTCACTGATACCAATGATGGGGCACTATTCCTCTCACTGATACCAATGATGGGGCACTGTTTCTCTCACTTTTCTTGTGAACAAAAATAATTTCTTGTGAACTATTTCTCTCACTGACTCCAATGATGGGGCACTATTCCTCCTCGTACTGACCACAAGTGCTGAGTAATTTTCTTACTCCCACGTATGTTGGGAAAATAAAAAAAATGATGGCGTGCTGACACCTGGTGGACATTTTGTATAATGCTACACTGTACATTTTTGCAGATTATATTAAGGCCACTAAATTTTATGTCGTGACCCCATAACATGACTTTATTTAATTCATAAAATTGGTGCTTTAAAAGGGTGATATCACTTCTTGATAGTGATTTTTTATTATGTTTTAGGATTCCTCGCCCTTGCTTTTCTGCTGCTCTTTGACTATCTTATAGAGAGTTCTCTCCCAGCACAGCAATGCCCTTGCTCCCCTCTATAGCCAGTGCGTCCATCTTCACTAGGTCTACTTTTGGGTTTGGAATCTTTGTTTATATAATTAATTCAAAAACTGAAGTCCACGTTCATATATATATATATATATATATATATATATATATATATATATATATATATATATTTTGTCTCCAAGTATAAGCAGCTTGCAACAAGGACTGATACAGTGCCTTGAAAAAGTATTCATACCCCTTGACATTTTCCACATCTTGTCATGTTACAACCAAAAGCGTAAAAGTTTTTTATTGGGATTTTATGTGATAGACTAACACAAAATGTCACATAATTGTGAAGTGGAAGGAAAATTATAAATGGTTTTCAATTTTATTTACAAATAAATATGTGAAAAGTGGGGGGGGGGGGCATTTGTTTGGCGCCCCCCGGAGTCAATACTTTGTAGAACCGCCTTTCGCTGCAATTACAGCTGCAAGTCTTTTTGGGGGTGTCTCTACCAGCTTTGCACATCTAGAGAGGGACATTTGTGCCCATTCTTCTTTGCAAAATATCTCAAGTTCTGTCAGATTGGATGGAGAGCGTCTGTGAGCAGCAATTTTCAAGTCTTGTCACAGATTCTCAATGTGATTTAGGTCTGGACTGTGACTGGGCCATTCTAACACATGAATATGCTTTGATCTAAACCATTCCATTGTAGCTCTGGCTGTATGTTTCGGGTCGTTGTCCTGCTGGAAGGATAACCTCCACCCCAGTCTCAAGTCTTTTGTAGACTCTTAAAGTGGTTGTAAACCCACAATTTTTTATTTTTTTTCCCCATCGACCTGTAAGAGAAAGGCATAATGAGCTATTATGACTAGCATAATAGCTCATTATGCATCACTTACCTTAGATCGGGGCCTCCGAAGCCGTCCTTGTCTCGCTCTTCAGCCGCATCCATCGCTGCAGCGATAGCCGGAAGGTTACTTCCGGGTATCGCCGCTGCAGCCAATCACAGCGCCGCTCCGGCGCTGTGATTGGCCAGAGCGGCGAAGACGTGACTCTGCGCATGCGCGCGTGAGCCGTCGAATTCGGCTACGTCGTCGAATGTTGCGACCTAGCCGAATTTGTGAATGAGGTTAACCCCATGCGCATGCGCGTGACGTCAGCGTCGCCGAATTTAAATGCAAATATCTCCTTAACTGTGTAGGTTAAGGAGATATTTCATGCACCTACAGGTAAGCCTTAATCTAGGCTTACCTGTAGGTGTTTGTTTATAAAGTGGGTTTAGAACCACTTTAAGCTCTGTACACACAATCGGATTTCGGAAAACCGATGAAGCTGACTTTCATCAGTCTTGCCTACACACCATCAGTCATAAAACCGACCGTTCCAAACGCTGTGACGTAAAACACTCCGATGAGCCGAGAAAAATTAAGTTCAATGCTTCTGAGCATGCGTCGACTTGATTCTGAGCATGCGTGGGTTTTTTATCCGATGGAGTTCCCCACAGATGATAGGAATTTGCTATCGTTTTTTTTTCCATCGGATAAATTTAAAACATGTTCTATTTTTAAACACCGATGGAAAAAAGACCGATGGGGCCCATACATGATCGGTTTGTCCGATGAAAAAAGTCCATCGGACTGTTTTCATCAGTAAAACCTATCGTGTGTACACGGCTTAACAGGTTTTCTTCTAAGATTGTCCTGTATTTGTCTCCATTCATCTTCCCATCAACTCTGACCAGCTTCCCTGTCCCTGCTGAAGAAAAGCATCCCCACCACATGATGCTGCCACCACCATGTTTCA
This sequence comes from Rana muscosa, assembly GCA_029206835.1. Classification (NCBI taxonomy): domain Eukaryota; kingdom Metazoa; phylum Chordata; class Amphibia; order Anura; family Ranidae; genus Rana; species Rana muscosa. The sequence goes on along the minus strand of JARGYO010005626.1, from coordinate 203,682,719 downwards.
CGGTGGGGATGGTGTGTTCAGGGTGATGTGCAGTGTTAGTTTTCCGCCACACAAAGCGTTTTGCTTTTAGGCCAAAAAAGTTCAATTTTGGTCTCATCTGACCAGAGCACCTTCTTCCACATGTTTGCTGTGTCCCCCCCACATGATTGCTGTGTCCCCCACATGATTGCTGTGTCCCCCACATGATTGCTGTGTCCCCCACATGTTTGCTGTGTCCCCCACATGGCTTCTCGCAAACTGCAAACTTCTTATGGCTTTCTTTCACCAATGTCTTTCTTCTTGTCACTCTTCCATAAAGGGCAGATTTGTGGAGAAGCATGACTAATAGTTGTCCTGTGGACAGATTCTCCCCCCTGAGCTGTGGATCTCTGCAGCTCCTCCAGAGTTACCATGGGCCTCTTGGCTGCTTCTCTGATGAATGCTCTCCTTGCCCGGCCGGTCAGTTTAGGTAGACGGCCATGTCTTGGTAGGTTTGCAGTTGTGCCAAAAGAATAGTGGAGGATAAGTACAGGGGAATCTGCATCATAGGTATATCAAGTGTCCAAGAAAGGGGCAAAACTCAATTTATCGTTTAAACCTGGCTTTTTACATGCATTAAGATTATCAATCCACCTACATTCATGCTGTAATATGGTTTGATCAAATTGTTGGCCACGTGGATGTGGGTGGATTTCAGGCCCTCAGATTTATATCCGTGACATTTGGGCGAAGTGGCGAGTCACAGCGCTCTTCAAGTTGCCACCCATGTGACGGACAATTTGATAAGACCATATTACAGCATGACTGTAGGTGGATTTATAACCTCAACACATGTAAAAAGCCAGGTTTAAACGATAAATTGAGGTTTGCCCCTTTCTTGGACACTTTATATACTTATGATGTAGATTCCCCTGTACTTATCTCCCACTTTCCATCTTCCCCTCTCATATGATACGTTTATGATGTATGTGATTTTATTACTAATCAACTGTCTGTATTCTTCACCAGTTATAAGCTCTGTAAATACTACAAGGTGGATCCTGAAGAAGCTCTTCTTCTGTGTGAAACACGTTGATCCATATACCTTTCACCATCCATTTGAAGCACAGGTGGTTAAAGTTCATATTTGACTAGTATTTGGTATTTTGCATGGAGCCTACACTCCTGCTGTTTTTAACCATTTTGTATAAATAAAAAATTATGTGATTTTATATGTTCTTGTTATATTGATTTATTACTTTTTGGGCACCTAAAAGTTCCCCTTTCCCATAGTCTCCCCCTTGTGAGAAGCATGAGTTATCTCCTTATTTCCACATTGACTTTATATAGGGGATTGTGCCAGAATTTTTAAAGAAGTTCCCCCACCCAATACCCACCCTTTGCTATACCATCATCCCTGTCAGTGGAGGCTGCTTAGAGGCCATGAGATATAGCGGGGGGGGGTAGACATGAGAGGTGAGGAGTGAGGAGGAGAAGAATTATGTCCATTTTGGGTGGCTTTCAGGTGCTCTTGCTAACGGGCTGAGCGGTGAGAGGTTAAATGCCTTGTCAACACAGTTCCCCAAAAACGTTTACTGTACAAAATAAGGTCAGTTGGCATGGACCATAGGGTGAGTACATGTATTGAAAACTATTAAAAAGGATAGTATAAACATAAAACAGTGGATCTGTGTCAGAAATATACTAGAAACAGCGCTGATGTTGGTATGATTCAGGTGGCCAACTCCACCTCCAAAGTATTAAACAGTTTATGGCAGATGAAACAAAAATGCAGAGTGTCCAATAATGTTCATTGGTGGTCCTAGATACAAACAGCATGCACCTTCACCATAAAATCTGATCCACCCAGTGGGAACACACTCCCCCTCAGGGGTTTAAACTCACCAGAGCAAAGCTCAAACAACGCCTTGAACAGGGGAGTAAATCGGAACCTTTTCAGCATTCAGCATCAGCCAAGGAGATGTCTGATCAGTGGGGACTCCCAAAAGGAATACACAAACAGAAGAAAGCAAAATAGCGTAACTCCGTTTATTAAGTAAAGTTCCCCACACATCACATAGCCCCTTATTGCATTAAACGTACATTGATTCAAACATAACAGAGCAAAAAATCATATCACCACATCGCCGTCTGTCCGTAAGACAATCAATACTCGAACGAATATCCAGGAACTGTTCTTACTTCCGGGTTTAGCTGGCGTGGAGCGCATACATCACTTCCGGTAGCGTCGTGTAGGTCACGCCCTGACGCGTTTCGTCATATCCTGACTTCAACAGAGGGCGTACCTACACGACGCAAGTGACCATTTAAATAGACACTCCCTCCGCCCTCCATACCAATCAGCGCCGTCAAAGAGCGGCAATAGGTGCACATTGCAGTAACCATGGCAGCAGCTGATATTATACTACGATTGGAGCGGAGGGTCAATAGTCATCAAATTGATGTATTAAAGAGGCACAGTCATAAACAGATCAATGTCTCTCAATGGGGCACAATGAATACATAAATTTAAATTTAAATTTAAAACGCAATCATTTAAAAATGCGGAGGTAAATCAAACAGCAATCTACATAAAATAAATATTATTGCACAATTCAAATACAGAACACCGTCATCATTTCAAATGATAAACATTCTGAATATAACCCATTGTATAGGTACAATAACCATATATACCCTCCAAGGTACTACACTCATATGTACTATGATAGTAGTTAGAATATATAAAAAACACTATATATATAAAATACTATAAAATACTAAAAAATCCAGGACTAAAACTAAAAACATATTTAATAGTCACTAATAAAGCAGTTTATATCAAGGTCTATATTCAGTCCTTTCGGCGAGAGAGTATCCACCGAAAAAATCCATTGGGTCTCTCTCCTTGAAAGATCCCTAACTAAATTAGAGCCCCTCCATGGGGGTTTCAAATGATCTATTCCCCAGAATTTAAGGCCACTCGGGTCCTGATTGTGACATATTTTAAAATGCAGTGACACATTGTGGTCTTTGAAACCAAGCTTAATATTTGCAATGTGCTCTGCTATTCTAACCTTTAGCTGACTTTCAGTGCGGCCTATATAAATAAGGTCGCATGGGCACTGGAGGGCATATACAACATAGGAAGTATTGCATGTAATAAATTCATCAATGGTGAATTCTTTATTGTTTGAGGTAGAGATGAAGTTTTCCACAGCCCTCAAAGGCCGATCAACCTCTCTACACGCCCTACATCTCCTGCACGCAAAAAACCCATCCCTGTCCCAAAAAGTTGAAGGTCTGGTAGGTGGATCTAAAACTTTTCTAACTATTTTGTCGGCAAAACTACGTGCCCTTCTATAAATAAAACCTGGTTTGTGTGGAAGGACCGCAGATAATACTTTATCCATAAGAAGAACATGCCAGTGGGAGGAAAAAATCTCCTCCACCTCTTTATATTGGGAATGAAACCCAGAGATAAAGTTCCACTCCCGTCCAGTATCTGGCTGGCGGACCGGCATGTCCCTAAGAAAGTCCTCCCTAGGTCGTGCAGCCAATTCCTTAATTATATAGTCTAGTGATTCCCCAAAGTAGCCCTTTTCAATGAATTTCGCCTTTATAATCTCTGCTTGTATGAGAAAGTCAGAGTCCGCAGAGCAGTTCCTTTTTACTCTCGTAAGTTGACCTCTAGGGATATTTTGAGGCCACATTGGATGGTGGCCACTGCTCATGGGTAGGTAACTATTCGCATCTGTGGGCTTAAAAAAGACCTTTGTCCCCAGTTTGTTGTCATATTTAAAAATATGCAAATCTAGAAACTGGATATCCGTAGTGCTCACAGCACTAGTCAATTTAATGTTGTTAGAATTCAAATTGAGTTCATTTGTATTTGTTTGTATTTGTTTCTTGCTTATGGTTTGCTGTGGTTTTGTTTACACGTGTGTCTTTATCTTTAATAAATATATATATTTGTCACTTACTCTGTTCCCGATTCCTTAATGTGCAGCCCAATGATCTGACCACCTGTATTGGATGTCTGTGTATAGCATCCTCGTGACAGAATTCTGGAGCCATACAATCAGATCGGCTGCACCTTGGAATTGGGTCTGAGCACTTGTTAAAATTACTGAGATGGAGGTGGACGATATTTTTTATCTTTCGCTCCTGGCAACAGATGACAGAGATTTCTAAGAGAATATACCAGAGAGCAGTTATTAGAATGCATCCGCATAGCTCACGTTTTTGTGGATCAGGGCAATTTTGTGTTTGAGGATGTGCAAGCTTTGATTTGTATCTGTACAGAGTTGGCCCTGTCTGATGCCTCTAGTGGAACTGACGATTATACACCTCCTTTTAATGCAGCTCAAGTAGAATCTTTGGTGTGGCTGTTGGAGGATGACTCAGACTTTTTCCATGAGCAGTGCTCAGCTTGTCCTGAACAGGTGCTTGCAGCATGTATTGATTCAGTGCAGTCTCTGGTCAGACAAGCAGTGTGCAAACCTGATTTTGTGAAATCCTTATTACAGGCCTGGTCAAGTTTGTTGTACTCAGCCCCTGTCAGTTCCCAACCATCCATTTGTATGTCTAGATACCAACCTGCTGGGATGTCTTCCTCTCCTTTTCCCACAATTCCCACTTTTTCTGAACAATACACCCTGCTAACAATGAAGTATCAGTACCCTGTCTCCTCCTGCTGCACTTACCCTGCCTTCAATCCACCTGCTTCTTCCCTCCTATCCGTAGCCCATCCACAAGAACCTCCTCCAGCCACTGTCCCTGCACCTCTGCCATTTTCTTCCATTTGCCCAATCCCAACCTTTTCATATACTCCCCCCGGTACTTGCAAACCTGCAGTGACTAAGCCCAAAAAGAAGCGGAAGTACTTTCCAACCCACACAATCTTACCGGTATCCCAACCTGCCTCCACACCCACCAACCTGTTCCAGCCTGAGGTTCCCGTGCCAGCCTTCCAGCCTGAGGTTCCCGTGCCAGCCTTCCAGCCTGAGGACCCTGTACCAGCCTGTCAGCCTGAGGACCCTGTACCAGCCTGTCAGCCTGAGGACCCTATACCAGCCTGTCAGCCTGAGGACCCTGTACTAGCCTGTCAGCCTGAGGACCCTGTACCAGCCTGCCAGCCTGAAGACCCTGTACCAGCCTGCCAGCCTGAAGACCCTGTACCAGCCTGCCAGCCTGAAGACCCTGTACCAGCCTGCCAGCCTGAAGACCCTGTACCAGCCTGAAGACCCTGTACCAGCCTGCCAGCCTGAAGACCCTGTACCAGCCTGCCAGCCTGAAGACCCTGTGCCAGTTTGCCAGCCTGAGGTTCCCGTGCCAGTTTGCCAGCCTGAGGTTCCCGTGCCAGTTTGCCAGCCTGAGGTTCCCGTGCCAGTTTGCCAGCCTGAGGTTCCCGTGCCAGTTTGCCAGCCTGAGGTTCCTGTGCCAGTTTGCCAGCCTGAGGTTCCCGTGCCAGTTTGCCAGCCTGAGGTTCCCGTGTCAGTTTGCCAGCCCGAGGTTCCCGTGCCAGTTTGCCAGCCCGAGGTTCCTGTGCCAGTTTGCCAGCCCGAGGTTCCTGTGCCAGTTTGCCAGCCCGCAGTGCCAGGGCCAGCCTTTCAGCCTGCAGTGCGAGGGCCAGCCTTTCAGCCTGCAGTGCCAGGGCCAGCCTTTCAGCCTGCAGTGCCAGGGCCAGCCTTTCAGCCTGAGATGATCCCGTCTGCTGCCCAGCCTGAGATGACCCTGTCTGCTGCCCAGCCTGAGATGACCCCGTCTGCTGCCCAGCCTGAGATGACCCCGTCTGCTGCCCAGCCTGAGATGACCCCGTCTGCTGCCCAGCCTGAGATGACCCCGTCTGCTGCCCAGCCTGAGATGACCCCGTCTGCTGCCCAGCCTGAGATGACCCCGTCGGCTGCCCAGCCTGAGATGACCCCGTCGGCTGCCCAGCCTGAGATGACCCCATCTGCTGCCCAGCCTGAGATGACCCCGTCTGCTGCCCAGCCTGAGATGACCCCGTCTGCTGCCCAGCCTGAGATGACCCCGCCTGCTGCCCAGCCTGAGATGACCCCGCCTGCTGCCCAGCCTGAGATGACCCCGCCTGCTGCCCAGCCTGAGATGACCCCGCCTGCTGCCCAGCCTGAGATGACCCCGTCTGCTGCCCAGCCTGAGATGACCCCGTCTGCTGCCCAGCCTGAGATGACCCCGTCTGCTGCCCAGCCTGAGATGACCCCGTCGGCTGCCCAGCCTGAGATGACCCCGTCGGCTGCCCAGCCTGAGATGACCCCGTCGGCTGCCCAGCCTGAGATGACCCCGTCTGCTGCCCAGCCTGAGATGACCCCGTCTGCTGCCCAGCCTGAGATGACCCCGTCTGCTGCCCAGCCTGAGATGACCCCGTCTGCTGCCCAGCCTGAGATGACCCCGCCTGCTGCCCAGCCTGAGATGACCCCGCCTGCTGCCCAGCCTGAGATGACCCCGTCTGCTGCCCAGCCTGAGATGACCCCGCCTGCTGCCCAGCCTGAGATGATCCCGCCTGCTGCCCAGCCTGAGATGATCCCGCCTGCTGCCCAGCCTGAGATGATCCCGCCCGCTGCCCAGCCTGAGATGATCCCGCCCGCTGCCCAGCCTGAGATGATCCCGCCCGCTGCCCAGCCTGAGATGATCCCGCCCGCTGCCCAGCCTGAGATGATCCCGCCCGCTGCCCAGCCTGAGATGATCCCGCCCGCTGCCCAGCCTGAGATGATCCCGCCCGCTGCCCAGCCTGAGATGATCCCGCCTGCTGCCCAGCCTGAGATGTTCCGTCTGCTGCCCAGCCGGAGATGTTCCTGTCTGCTGCTCCGTTGCCCGCTGCCCAGTCTGATGTTCCAGAGCCTACTGTCTTGCTTGGTGACCCTGTACCTGGTATCCAGCCTCACGATCCAGTTTCTGATGGTTCCATTCCTGATACTCTTCCTGGTGGTTCCTTTACCGCTGCCTAGCCTGATGACTCGGAGCCCGCTGTCCAGCCTGAGGATATGGTCCCTGCTAAGACCTGTTCCTGATGCCCAGCTGGCCGCTGACGTCTTCCTGATGGATGCCCTTTTTTCCACTATTTTAATCCTGATGGTCACCCAGCCTGAATGTAATGCCCCTGCGTGGTCTGCCTCCGATGGGTTCTTGCCCGTTGCCCTGCTAATTTTTACTTCTAAATCTAAACTTCCTGACCCTGGTGGTGGGATGCGCGCCCTATTTTCAGACTCTAGTGGCACGTCCCCCAGTGAACTAAAGGACTCTGGCCTAGGAAGTACGAAGAAGTCCGCAGACATAGTATGGAGACTTTTTTGGGTGTTTCCGCATCCACTCGGACTGTCCAACCAAGGGCTGAATGGAGTGTCCGGAGGCCACTCCTTAAGGGGGGGGAACTGTCAGGAATGGTGTCATTACTGGGCTCACCTGCTGGTGGCACTGTTGCATTCGGCAGCAGTGGGTGTAGTTCTGGTGACCACCAGCGGGTGTCTCCTCACCAAGACTTTCCACCAGCCATCAAGCACACCTGATCTGGGTCTGCTGGACTATATAAACCCGCCCTTAACAAAGCTCAGTGCTCCAGAATTCCTTCTGTAAGCCTGGTCCCTGCCTGAACCTGATCCGTTACCTGGTCCTGAACCTGATCCTGATCTGTTCCCTGCCTTGTCCTGGACTCTGATCCTTGTACCCTGTCCCCTGAGACCTGTCCCCTGATACCAGCTCCCCCTTGCTGACTGCTCCCAGTACCTGGCCTTCTGCTCCCCTTGTCTCTCATCCCTGCCTTGTTCATGTATGTGTGTTCTCTTTTGTACATATTAGTTAGCTAGTTAGATTAGGTTGTTTTTGGGGTTTGTTGTGTTCCTTTGTATTTGTTTCTTGCTTATGGTTTGCTGTGGTTTTGTTTACGCGTGTGTCTTTATCTTTAATAAATATATATATTTTTCACTTACTCTGTTCCCGATTCCTTAATGTGCAGCCCAATGATCTGACCACCTGCATTGGATGTCTGTGTATAGCATCCTCGTGACAGCCAACAGTGCATCATCGTGTTGGATGATGGTGTACAGGGACGCCACATCAGCGGTTACCAAGTACACCTGATCATTTCCTGTTAAATCAATATGTTGCAACATCTGTAATAAACTCTTAGTATCCTTAAGAAAAGCACGGGTAGCTCCCACACTCTCTTGCAGATACAGATCAAGATATTGTCCCATACGGGATGTGATTGATCCTATCCCATTAACAATGGGTCTCCCTGGAGGGCTCTGAATATCCTTATGAATCTTGGGGAGGGTATAGATAGTGGGGATCCTACTACTACTAGGGACCAGGAATTTCTTCTCTCGGTTATTCAATACCCCAGTAGAGTACCCCATTTCAACCAAACACTCTAAATCATTCCCATATTGAATGGAGGGATCTTTATCCAATTTAGTGTAGGTATTACTATCACTTAACATATCCATGAGTTGTTTATGGTAAAAATCTTTATTTAGAATTACCACACCTCCCCCCTTATCGGCAGGTCTTATCACTAGACTTTTTTTCTCTTCAAGCATTGATATCCCATCCAGTATATGCCTTGGATTAACATTCTTTTTAGGGATCAAATCATTCAAATCTCTAATCACAAGTCCCTTAAAAACCTCAACTTGATGATTAGCTCCATTAAAGGGATTGAATAAAGATTTGTTCCGTAATCCACTATCCAATGCAACTGATGAGATACCCGATGTGGGTTGAGAATTTTTATTGAGAAAATATTTCTTCACGTTGACCTTGCGTATATATTTGTGGATGTCTATAAAGACCTCAAATTTATTAATAGGCCTTTTCAGGCCGCATTTCAGACCTAAATGGAGAATATTAGTCTCTTTATGTGTCAGAACTGTATCACTTAAATTAATCTCTCCTTCTTTTTCTGGACTTTTCGTCCTGCTCTACATCCTCTCGATCTTCTCCCCTCTGATAGGGGTACAATGGGGGATCCCTCTGCCAATAGAGGGGTTCCCTCCACTGGGGATCTCTGTAGATTTGTGCTTGCTGGGAATGTGATGGAGGACGTCACCTGCGTTGGGGGATAATTATAAGGAGTCTGAGATGGGAGGTAGTCCCACAGGACGGCCTGGATGATCCAGAATCCATGAGTGAGTGGTATGAGTTTTTTAACACTATGGGTTTTAAGTTACAGGATCTTATCCTTAAACGTAAAAAGAAAAAAATTTCAAAACTTGAATCTAGGATTAATGAATTAAAACTCCAACTTGATCCAATTAAAGATTCTCAGCAATTAGTTGATTTTAATACCAGGATTAAAAAGAAACTTGAAAAAGTGGATAAGGACACTCAGAAAAAGAAAACTAAGAAATTTCATAGGGATTTGGGTGACTTTCGGTCTAACTGTGTCTATTCGTGGCAACAAGTTAAGCCTAATGAAAATAGAGAGAATACACATGCTGACGTGCCTGAGACTAGGCCATCTGTCCCTAGTACATCAGGTATAAGTGAAACCAGGAGGATTGACTTGCCCCCACGGGCTCCAAGGGATCACTCTACCCCTGTAAGAAATTATGCTGATCATTCTAGAGGGGGTCCAGCTAGAGATGGACATAACAACGCTGTCCAACATCCACATAATAATAACAATTATACAGTTCCAGTTCAGAATAGGTTTGAACCATTATGGGAAAATGAGGCTAGAAGTAATCACCAATCTCCTCGTCCTTTTTTAGGGAGGGGGAGGGGGTGGCACAAACGAGGTCGGGGGCTCCCCCAACGCAGGGGACGTCCTCCATCACATTCCCAGCAAGCACAAATCTACAGAGATCCCCAGTGGAGGGAACCCCTCTATTGGCAGAGGGATCCCCCATTGTACCCCTATCAGAGGGGAGAAGATCGAGAGGATGTAGAGCAGGACGAAAAGTCCAGAAAAAGAAGGAGAGATCAAGAGTAGGGGGTATCTTTAATTTAAGTTATACAGTTCTGACACATAAAGAGACTAATATTCTCCATTTAGGTCTGAAATGCGGCCTGAAAAGGCCTAATAATAAATTTGAGGTCTTTATAGACATCCACAAATATATACGCAAGGTCAACGTGAAGAAATATTTTCTCAATAAAAATTCTCAACCCACATCGGGTATCTCATCAGTTGCATTGGATAGTGGATTACGGAACAAATCTTTATTCAATCCCTTTAATGGAGCTAATCATCAAGTTGAGGTTTTTAAGGGACTTGTGATTAGAGATTTGAATGATTTGATCCCTAAAAAGAATGTTAATCCAAGGCATATACTGGATGGGATACCAATGCTTGAAGAGAAAAAAAGTCTAGTGATAAGACCTGCCGATAAGGGGGGAGGTGTGGTAATTCTAAATAAAGATTTTTACCATAAACAACTCATGGATATGTTAAGTGATAGTAATACCTACACTAAATTGGATAAAGATCCCTCCATTCAATATGGGAATGATTTAGAGTGTTTGGTTGAAATGGGGTACTCTACTGGGGTATTGAATAACCGAGAGAAGAAATTCCTGGTCCCTAGTAGTAGTAGGATCCCCACTATCTATACCCTCCCCAAGATTCATAAGGATATTCAGAGCCCTCCAGGGAGACCCATTGTTAATGGGATAGGATCAATCACATCCCGTATGGGGCAATATCTTGATCTGTATCTGCAAGAGAGTGTGGGAGCTACCCGTGCTTTTCTTAAGGATACTAAGAGTTTATTACAGATGTTGCAACATATTGATTTAACAGGAAATGATCAGGTGTACTTGGTAACCGCTGATGTGGCGTCCCTGTACACCATCATCCAACACGATGATGCACTGTTGGCCCTTAATTGGGCCCTATGCAAACGTGAAGATATCACGCATAATAAAAAAGTGTTTTTGAGGAACTCCCTGGATTTTTGCCTTGGACATAACTTTTTTTGGTATAATGGTGACTTTTATTCGCAATGTAAGGGCGTTGCCATGGGGGCTAGCTTTGCACCGAGCATTGCTAACCTCTTTATGGCAGAGTGGGAGGACAAAAATATTTTTTCTAAGACTCTCCCATATCTTTTATTTTATAAAAGGTATATTGATGACCTGTTCTTTATTTGGAGTGGTACACTGGATACGTTACAGACATTTTTAAATGAACTCAATTTGAATTCTAACAACATTAAATTGACTAGTGCTGTGAGCACTACGGATATCCAGTTTCTAGATTTGCATATTTTTAAATATGACAACAAACTGGGGACAAAGGTCTTTTTTAAGCCCACAGATGCGAATAGTTACCTACCCATGAGCAGTGGCCACCATCCAATGTGGCTTCAAAATATCCCTAGAGGTCAACTTACGAGAGTAAAAAGGAACTGCTCTGCCGACTCTGACTTTCTCATACAAGCAGAGATTATAAAGGCAAAATTCATTGAAAAGGGCTACTTTGGGGAATCACTAGACTATATAATTAAGGAATTGGCTGCACGACCTAGGGAGGACTTTCTTAGGGACATGCCGGTCCGCCAGCCAGATACTGGACGGGAGTGGAACTTTATCTCTGGGTTTCATTCCCAATATAAAGAGGTGGAGGAGATTTTTTCCTCCCACTGGCATGTTCTTCTTATGGATAAAGTATTATCTGCGGTCCTTCCACACAAACCAGGTTTTATTTATAGAAGGGCACGTAGTTTTGCCGACAAAATAGTTAGAAAAGTTTTAGATCCACCTACCAGACCTTCAACTTTTTGGGACAGGGATGGGTTTTTTGCGTGCAGGAGATGTAGGGCGTGTAGAGAGGTTGATCGGCCTTTGAGGGCTGTGGAAAACTTCATCTCTACCTCAAACAATAAAGAATTCACCATTGATGAATTTATTACATGCAATACTTCCTATGTTGTATACGCCCTCCAGTGCCCATGCGACCTTATTTATATAGGCCGCACTGAAAGTCAGCTAAAGGTTAGAATAGCAGAGCACATTGCAAATATTAAGCTTGGTTTCAAAGACCACAATGTGTCACTGCATTTTAAAATATGTCACAATCAGGACCCGAGTGGCCTTAAATTCTGGGGAATAGATCATTTGAAACCCCCATGGAGGGGCTCTAATTTAGTTAGGGATCTTTCAAGGAGAGAGACCCAATGGATTTTTTCGGTGGATACTCTCTCGCCGAAAGGACTGAATATAGACCTTGATATAAACTGCTTTATTAGTGACTATTAAATATGTTTTTAGTTTTAGTCCTGGATTTTTTAGTATTTTATAGTATTTTATATATATAGTGTTTTTTATATATTCTAACTACTATCATAGTACATATGAGTGTAGTACCTTGGAGGGTATAAATGGTTATTGTACCTATACAATGGGTTATATTCAGAATGTTTATCATTTGAAATGATGACGGTGTTCTGTATTTGAATTGTGCAATAATATTTATTTTATGTAGATTGCTGTTTGTTTTACCTCCGCATTTTTAAATGATTGCGTTTTAAATTTAAAATTAAATTTATGTATTCATTGTGCCCCATTGAGAGACATTGATCTGTTTATGACTGTGCCTCTTTAATACATCAATTTGATGACTATTGACCCTCCGCTCCAATCGTAGTATAATATCAGCTGCTGCCATGGTTACTGCAATGTGCACCTATTGCCGCTCTTTGACGGCGCTGATTGGTATGGAGGGCGGAGGGAGTGTCTATTTAAATGGTCACTTGCGTCGTGTAGGCACGCCCTCTGTTGAAGTCAGGATATGACGAAACGCGTCAGTGCGTGACCTACACGACGCTACCGGAAGTGATGTATGCGCTCCACGCCAGCTAAACCCGGAAGTAAGAACAGTTCCTGGATATTCGTTCGAGTATCGATTGTCTTACGGACAGACGGCAATGTGGTGATATGATGATTTTTTGCTCTGTTATGTTTGAATCAATGTACGTTTAATGCAATAAGGGGCTATGTGATGTGTGGGGAACTTTACTTAATAAACGGAGTTACGCTATTTTGCTTTCTTCTGTTTGTGTATTCCTTTTGGGAGTCCCCACTGATCAGACATCTCCTTGGCTGATGCTGAATGCTGAAAAGGTTCCGATTTACTCCCCTGTTCAAGGCGTTGTTTGAGCTTTGCTCTGGTGAGTTTAAACCCCTGAGGGGGAGTGTGTTCCCACTGGGTGGATCAGATTTTACGGTGAAGGTGCATGCTGTTTGTATCTAGGACCACCAATGAACATTATTGGACACTCTGCATTTTTGTTTCATCTGCCATAAACTGTTTAATACTTTGGAGGTGGAGTTGGCCACCTGTATCATACCAACATCAGCGCTGTTTCTAGTATATTTCTGACACAGATCCACTGTTTTATGTTTATACTATCCTTTTAATATCTTACATTTTTAAACGGCTGCTCCTCTTAGAAATTCTTTGATTTTATCAGAGAAATTTGTGTATGGTATCACTTTTAATATCTGTGTGTTACCTATTTCCAGTGTCGGTCACCTACTACGAAAAAACATTTTTTTGCAATTGTGTGAGTCCGAGGCGCTGAGCGGTGTATTGAAGGCCTTTATTATACACCTTATCTTAATGTATTGAAAACTGGCTACAAGGGCGAGTTCAGAGGGAGTGATGGAGTTGATAAAATGATTATTTTATGTCTATGATTAATCTTTCTATTATCTACTCAAATATTGGTATTTTCGTTTATTCTTTATTATTTTTATTATTTCTTTCTTTCATTATGCTTTGGCTTATTGGTTCTAATATTTAGTGCTCATGTCAGCTGCTCACATGGTTCACAGCCCCATCCTTAGGAATTTTAAAGTAAATAGCCCCTACCCTTCTGAGAAATGTGTCTGTAAGGAACAATAGACACACACACACTAAGATGTATTTATACAATAAGAAACTTATTGATGTTCATATTGGGAACCAGAAAGTTTATGTATGCTAGCTAAGAATATAACCAAGAGTATTATCATGTGTTTTGGTAAATCTTATAACCAGACAGTAGTATTTTCCCTTACATAAGATGATAAACAGATAAATCAGGAACAGATGTCTCTTGCACTCCCCCACTCTTTGATTCACTCCTTCAACTCCCTCCTTCCGGCCCAACCCACCGTGCAAAGGAAAATGGCCCCCATGTCCTGGAATGCTTTGACACGTGGAAGAAGAAGACGTCACAAGAGAAGAACCATATATGGAATGAGCCAATCATATGTACATAATTGTGATGACGATTGCTTATGTCACTTCGTTTATATAAGGGGCTGAGACCCAGAATAAACTCTCTGTTGTGATAAAGAGATCGCACTGATCACTGTATTCCAGTGTGATTTGTTCCTGCAGGCATGCATGCATATTCACATCATAAATTTGGACCAGCGGCAGAATAACAGATAGTATTCTGGTATTGGACCAGAGGCAAACTATTACAAGGGTAGTGATAAATGGGGAGTACTCGGAATGGTCAGGGGTGGGTAGTGGGGTCCCCCAGGGTTCTGTACTGGGACCAATTAAATTTAATTTGTTCATATACGACCTGGAGGATGGGGTAAGCAGTTCAATCTCAGTATTTGCAGACGATACTAAGCCAAGCAGGGCAATAACTTTTCCGCAGGATGTGGAAACCTTGCAAATAGATCTGAACAAATGAATGGGGTGGGCAAGTACATGGCAAATGAGTTTTAATGTAGAAAAATGTAAAATAATGCATTTGGGTGGCAAAAATATGAATACAAGGGGGAGAACCTCTGGAGGAATCTAGGATGGAAAAAGACCTGGGGGTCCTAGTAGATGATAGGCTCAGCAATGGCATGCAATGCCAAGCTGCTGCTAACAAAGCAAACAGAATATTGGCATGCATTAAAAAGGGGATCAACTCCAGAGATAAAATTATAATTCTCCCGCTCTACAAGACTCTGGTCCGGCCGCACCTGGAGTATGCTGTCCAGTTCTGGGCACCAGTCCTCAGGAAGGATGTACTGGAAATGGAGAGAGTACAAAGAAGGGCAACAAAGCTAATAAAGGGTCTGGAGGATATTAGTTATGAGGAAACGTTGCAAGCACTGAACTTATTCTCTCTGGAGAAGAGACGCTTGAGAGGGGATATGATTTCAATTTACAAATATCGTACTGGTGACCCCACAATAGGGAGAAAACTTTTTTGCGGAAGGCAGTTTAACAAGACACGTGGCCACTCATTAAAATGAGAAGAAAATAGGTTTAACCATAAATTACGTAGAGGTTTCTATACTGTAAGAGCAGCAAGGATGTGGAATTCCCTTCCACAGGCAGTGGTCTCAGCGGGGAGCATCGATAGTTTCAAGAAACTATTAGATAAGCACCTGAATGACCACAACATACATGGATATACAATGTAATACTGACATATAATCACACACATAGGTTGGACTTGATGGACTTGTGTCTTTTTTCAACCTCACCTACTATGTATGTAACCATGTGGTACCCAAATGGCTTGTGTTTTTGCTATGCTTGATCTGCTTGCGGCAGAGATTGAAAATTTCACCAGTGCGATCGGCTGCACATGTGCTAAAAAGGGCTTCCGACAGCTGAGCTGTGGGAAGTGGGCCGGGAGATAACAGCTCCACAATGTGATAGAAAAGGGTGGCTGCTCTCTACTCCTCCATGATGTCTACCTCTTTGAGGTTGTGCCTCACCCTCACCTTCCTCCTCTGTTCTATCCTGCACCCAAGTGACCTCATCATCATCATCATCCCCTCCATCCTCATCACTGGAGCCAACTTCGCAATACGCTGAGGCGGGGGGAACATGACTGCCAATTTCTTATTTATCAGTGTTCTCCCCTCTCTGTAGGCTCATGTTCTACCTTCCTCAACCTCAGAACCAAAATCTGAATCAGGTACTGGCTGTGCATCGTCAAGAAGCAAGTGGCAGACGCTGTGTTCAAATAATTCAGCTGACTCCTCCATGCCTGATGCTGGGGCTATGGCAGGAGTAGTTGTGGACAAGGAGGAGAATAAGCCGCTCTGGCAGTTGCGGTGGACTGCAAACTAGTGTCAGCTTGGGTGACAGAGGATGAGGAGGAGGATGATGATTTAGTAATCCAGTCCACCACCTCCTCTGCATGCTATGGCTGGATAGCATGGGCAACATCAGTAAACAGTAACGGCCCATCCATAGAGGGCGCACGGGCGCCGCCGTCCCCTATCCATGCGTCCGGCCCTCTAATCTACATATCAGGGCACCAGACTATGGATTACAATGCAGGGGGGTGTTTTTGTGAAGCACCTGATTAGAGCCAGAGGCTCTACTAGGCTTCAAAAAATGGTGGGCTTGGAGCGCAGAGCATTGTGCTCCGAGCCCACCCAGTTGTGTGATGATAGCGAATACATTTTTTGCTATTTTTACACTAAAGTTCCTCCCCGCCAATCAGGAGGCAGGTCGTGAGACCTGTTTCCCGATTGGCCAAAGCGTCAGGCGATCCTATTGTTTGCCTAGTGCTCAGGCAGAAGAGACAGGAGAGGTATGAGAGAGAGAAGGAAGCAGCTGGAGGAGCGGACACCGAAGCCGATGCCTGCACCCCGCCGCCCGCAAGGACCGTGCTGGAGGACACCACAGCCCGCCACATATATCGGGTAAGTGCTGGACCGCCGGCCGCCCAAGGGAGGGGGTGGTGCCGTGCTGCTGGGCCGCCAGGGGGGGGGGTGGTAGTAGTGCCACGCCGTGGGGGGGGTGGTTGTATGCCGCCCCCCCCCAAAAAGAAGAAAAACAAACCAGCCGCCACTGTCAGTAAACAGAGACAAAGATGCCCTGCCTGAGGACAGACCATGTCCACCTTTGCCTGTGGACACAGACGCTGCTGGCCCCCTCATAGTGGCATGGGAACGTCTGCCTCCTTGTTGGCCTCCCAGACATGATGGGGGGGCTTGTTACCCAATTGTTATAGATAATAGGAAATGGGTGATTGGATGCACTTTATTGGATGAAAAGTAGTGTTTGGTGCACTGTGTACTGTACACTGTACTAATGACACTGGCTGGGAAGCGGTTAACATCTCGGGGGAAGAAACAGCCAGATCGCTGTTCCCTGTGTAGACTCTTTTTCCTACCTTAAGCTCACTTGCAGGAAAAGGGCACACCGTACTATATGCCCGTATGGGTCCCACAGGTAGGTTCTCCATCAGTTGGTTCTCATCTCCTAGGGTATAGGGACAAGTCTCTGTTCCCCCCCCCCCCCAAGTAATTCCATTGTCCACACCACTCTAAACTCCAACGTTGAGTTTATTTTTCTCAAAGTTCAGCAGATAGGAAAGGGTGGATAGGAGACAGGACAGCAAGGTTTTGGGAGGTAGGTCTGGGCACAAGTAAATATACAATCACCACTCTATCCCCGAGTGGGTTCAGCTCACCCGGATAGTCTCCTGTAAAAGTGGATCCTAGCAGCCAGAGTGATGCTCGGACGCTCAATTAGGTTCTTTTCTTAGATGCGATCGGGAGATCCCCTGCCACAGAATCTATCATATCCTGAACCTCTCAGTTCTTGCAATATAAGGACAAGTGCCAGCAACCGTACATTACTAGGCCCTTGATGGATAGATGACATCCCTCCAGAAAGTTACCGGGCCCCTTCTTTCACCGTGAACTCTCACCGGTTCTTCAGAAAGGTCCTCCCCCGGCCTCCTCTTCTTAGAGCGGGTCCCCTCGCAAGGGGCACCCTGGGATTCCTCTTCCCGAAAGTGGGCTCCAGCTAAAGGTGCTGAAGTTGCAGCCCCAGGGCTAAAGGTGCCTGGGACTGATGCGCACGCAGCCCCATGGCCTGGTGGGCCAGGCACCACGCACTTGGACTCGGACTCCCCGGCGGGAACCCCCGGAACTTGGACTCCAGGCGGCGTCTGCCCCTTATGTATCCTCTCCCAGCATGCACAGCAGGCCAATCACGCCCACTGTACCGCTGCCGAGAGAGGACACCCCAAGGCACAGAACTATTACCAGTGGTTCAACCCTGACCTGTCATGGCAGTGCCACCCACAGGCCACAGGGAACTGCACACCAGTATACCACCTGCAGAAACAAAGTAGCGCAACCTATCAATGAGAACGGTCTGAGCCTAACTACCAGCTCAGACCAGCCCCCTAAATTTGGGTATGGGACCCCCTAAATTTGGGACCCCGCTACACCTGTACACAGAGTTCTGTGTTTTTGTCAAGCCAATCAGCTGACTTTAGCCGAAATTATTGGCTGAAACCAGCTGCCAAACCAGTACTATGTCTAATTACAGCACGGGTTTGCCAGAGGGTGCACGCTGCTCCCATGCATACCCTGAACCCAGAAGAAAGGTCCGTGATGAACAGGTATGTGGCCCCTAGCTTTGGGCTGTCGCCTGCTCACCATACAACTGCCGTGGGTGGGTGGCACTCAGTACATGAATGTATATTTGTTTGCCAACAAATGCCTATTCATTGCTGTGGGGATTGGGAAGCCGTGATTGGGTCGAAGGACTCACAGATCACAGCCGATGTGTGCCACAGGGGGCACACAGGTACGGGATGACGTCATATGGTGGCCTACCAGAAAAGTGCGGCCGCGCTGTAACCGTCATTCGGCTTTAGGGCGGTCGCGAAGGGGATAAGATAACTCTGTGCTTTGTTGTAAAAAATTACCCCGTCGTGAAGGGGGGGTAAATTTTCCGGAGGTGAAGTGGTTAATCTGGACAGAAATGTCACATTTCGAGTGTCCAGGAGATTATAGCAGCAGAAGCACTTTTATTTCAGATATGTACACTTGTGAGGTAATGCTCCTCCTGTCTCTGGCTGTTTAGATTATTTCTCTAGGGTCACTTCACCGCTACAGCCAGGTCTGTATCCGCTCTGTGTCTCGGCTGCTTCTCAATCCCTCCCAGGCTTCTGCTTTCCACCCAGCTCCCCGCCTCCTCTGGTGTACCAACATGGCGGCGAGCGCACTTCCGGCGACGTCCTGGCTTCCGGGAGTGGCAAGATGGCCGCTCCTGTGAGGCTTCTTTTAGGATTCCGGTAATTTTTCACCCAGCTTTATTGAATAGACACCGAGGAGGACAGAGCGGAGAGGAGAGCGGTACGATGTATGCGGGGGAGACAGGGCATGGGGAGGGATAAGAGGGAATGGCGTGTGGGGGTCCCCCCTCCATGGATGGCAGGGGCCCCTATAGAGGGTGCTGGGCACTACAGAAGGTAAAGGCCTTATAAAGATTGTTGGTTCTGTGCATGATGGAGGTCGGTGGCCCTTTAAGAGAGGGGGGGGGGGAGAATACAAGATGGAGAACGGGGACCCCCCTCCCGCATATAAAGATAAAAAAAAAAAAAGCATTGCAGATACAAAAGACCTAAAAAAAAAAAAAAAACCACAATAACAATCCTATGTAACCCCTAAATGACATAACTAAAAACTACTAATAATGCTTAAAAAACTGTGTAAATTTGTCATATTTACTAATAAATAATAATGAATAAACACCCCGCTGAGGTGCAAACACCCCCTACAGGAAATTACAGTGCAATATCCAATCAAAAAAATAAATAAATATATATATATATATATATATATATATATATATATATATATATATATAAAAATCTAGATGACGTTAAGTAAATAGAAATCGGGATGGACACCCAACTATTCTATTATTAAATAACAAATATATATATAACAACTAAGTAACACACATATATACACCTACACACTTTTATTTACAAGTAACAACCAGTATTTTTTGCTAGAAAATTACTTAGAACCCCAAAACATTTATATATATATATATATATATATATTTTTTTTAGCAGAGACCCTAGAGAATAAAATGGCGACCATTGCAATTTTTTATGTCGCATAGTATTTGCACAGTGGTCAAATGGAGTTTTTTTGGTGGAAAAAAAAAAAAATTTAACCACTTGCTGACCAGGCCTTTTCTGGAACCATTTTAATTACAAGTTTTTTTCAGTCTTTTTTTTGCTAGAAAATTACTTAAAAGCCCCAAAGATATAAATAAAATAAATAAATAAATATATATATATATATATATACACACACACACACACACCCCTACACAGTATCTCACAAAAGTAAGTACACCCCTCACATTTTTGTAAATATTTTCTACTATCTTTTCATGTGACAACACTGAAGAAATGACACTTTGCTACAATGTAACCCTAAACAGGTAACCTGTACAAAAAAAATAATTGAAGCAACGCCCATGGAGATTTTAAAGGTACCATACTTTGCACACACTCGTAGAATGGCGGCAATTTTAAAGCGTGGCATGTTGAGTATCTATTTACTCGGCGTAACATCATTACTCTTTCGTCCATGGACCGACACAGCTTCTCTATTGACAAAGTGGGTATTATCTGTTAATTAGGAGTGACTAGGCAGAAAAACTTGTAAAAAGTGTTGCATCACACCTTCTACAGTACTGCCCAGGGGGCGGACCCTCTGGGTATACCCTCTCAGTCTGCATCTTCGCAGATCAGTTTTTTTCTGTCTAGCAAGGAGTAGGACATGGCTCCCTTCGGGCCCATTGGTCCAGGGAAAAAAGATATATATATATCTTTTTTTTTTTGCTACATTTGTTGTTTCCTGCGATCTTCGATCAACTGCCGACTGGGTGACAGGCTGGATCCTCGATCCTTGTAGTCTCCCCAGTTTCGGCCATCGAGCGTGTGCCGACCCTAGCTACGCGCTGGGTTTTCCACGACATGCCCGTCGCTCCACGGGTGGCCGGTGAGCTTTTGCTCCAGGGCCTGCATCGGACCGCTCAGCTTCGGCTGACCTTACGGCCGAGTCGCAGCAGCCTGGCCGGTGAGCTTACGCTCCAAGGCTTGCATCGGACCGCTCAGCTTCGGCTGACCTTACGGCCGAGTCGCAGCAGCCTGTCCGGTGAGCGTCATGCTCCAGGGCATACATATGATCGTCCCTTCTGGGTCCAATCACAGCATGCCTGGCCAACAGTCACCTTCCGTGCGCGGACGATGATCTGTTTGGAATGTCTTCCAGCAGAATACATGCAGGATAGGTAAGTAAAACTCCCCTGCCTCGGCTGGGTGATTTAGCTGGACATTCCTGGAGAGATCGAGTAAGTGGTTGTGGCCCCTTTCTTCCCTCTCTCCCTGCCTTTCCCTCCTCCCTGGGCTTCTAGCTAAAGGTTGCTGGGTGCTGGGGGTCACCTAGGGGGTCCCACTGGAGCGGGGCTGACTGTAACTAACATTTAAAAGAAATGTCATTTTTTCTCACCTGTGTTTGTGTCCTTCCTCCTCCATGCTGTCGGCGGCCATTTTGAGGTGGTCCATGCCAAGTTTGGCCTCTTGTGACTGCCCGGCGGCCATCTTCCTGTGGTTCGGCCACACCCACTGGCCCCTATCAGCTGATCGGCGGCCATGTTTGTCCACCCTGTATGCAGATATTGCCGTTCGGCGGCCATCTTTTTGTGGGCTATGGCTGCTTGACCTCTATCTTCTGTCGGCGGCCATTTTCTTAGCGCCCACATTATCTTCCATACAGACGTTTTTGGCAACCATTTTTTGAGAGCCTCCGGCCTCTAGGGTGCATTACACTGGCGCGAAAATTCACACAGGAAGTGCTGATAAAAGAAGCAGACTGACACAGCAGCAGAGGGATAGCATCACAGGCGCAGCATAGCAGTACCTATCCAGGGTGGTGAGTTCTCTTGGTGACCCAGCCTCTCTGCAGCACAGGAGGGTGGCCTATTGATATCTTGCCTGGAGCCCTGTGGGTGTCAGCGTGTGGTCAGCATGGCATCTGAGCCAGATGTCTTCTCCCCTGAAACACCAGATTTAGCAGCTGGTGTCCCTGAGGTGTCTATGGACGCTATGTCGGCAATCCTAGAGGCGTTTGCTGCCAGGGTGGAAGCAGCACACGGGAATACAGGGGGTAATAAACGCCCCCGTCCCCTGCAATCTTCTGGGGATATTTCTGATGCAGAACCAGGTCCAGCTACGGCTCATGGCCCAGATTCTGATGCATCAGAGACTGCAGACCGTGACCGATCGGACAGTGAGGATGACTCCAAGTCCAGGTCAGTACGCGAGACGGCTTTGGTATCTGACCTTATTACTGCAGTGCGGGATACGCTAAAGTTGGAAAAGACTGCAGAAGTAGCAGATACTCCAGTCCCCTTTGGGTTTCGTAAACCTGCCCGCACTGCTAAGGTGTTCCCTTGTGTGTCTTATTTTGACAAACTCTTATACAAGGAATGGGAGAACCCACTGAGGGTCTTTACAGCCCCAAAGAGGTTTGCAGTACGGTACCCCTTTGAGGAGAGTTTTCTGAAGATATGGACCTCTCCCCCTATAGTGGACCCTTCGGTGTCCAGACTTAATAGAGCCACCACTATTCCAGTAGAAGGGGCTCCTGTTTTCAAGGACCCTGTGGATAAGAAGGCTGAAGCACTCGCTCGCTACCTATACTCAGTGGTAGGCTCGGCAGTACGCCCGGCATTGGCGGGGGCCCTAGTGTCTCAGACACTTACTGAATGGGCAAAATTGCTACTCCAGGGGTTAAAGGAGCGAGATGCTCCTCCTAATGAGATAACTTTGGCCGACCAGTTGGTCCAGGGCCTTAAGTTTGTCTGCGAGTCAGACATGGATACTATTCCCCTGCTGTCAAGAGCTTCGGTTTATGCAGTAGCAATACGCCGCCTGATCTGGCTAAAGGGCTGGTCTGCGGACCAGACTTCCAAGAAAGCCCTGTTGGATCTGCCTTTTAAGGGCGACAGACTTTTTGGGGCTTCTCTGGATGACATCATCAAGGATGCCACAGGAGGTAAGAGCACTTTGCTTCCCCAAACTAGCAAGGGTAAGGGACCACGCCAAGGGCAAGGGCCCTCCTTTACTGCACGTAAGCGTTTTTTTCGCCCCCTTAAGGCGACAGGGAAAAGACCCCAGGCCGATAAAGCGCCTGCCCAAGGACAGAAGCGTCCTTGGTCCCGCAGACCCAACAAGCCTGCGTACAAATCTGCGTCCACATGAAGGTCCGCCCCCACCCAGCTCTCGGGTGGGGGGACGTCT
Source organism: Rana muscosa (assembly GCA_029206835.1). NCBI lineage: Eukaryota > Metazoa > Chordata > Amphibia > Anura > Ranidae > Rana > Rana muscosa. The sequence goes on along the minus strand of JARGYO010005626.1, from coordinate 203,659,716 downwards.
TCGCAAATTCGCGACTCAGTGGACTGCTCTAGTCTCCGACAGGTGGGTTTGCGAAGTAATCTCCTCAGGCTACAAGATAGAATTTCTCTCTTGTCCACCAGACAGATTCATCACCTCCAATCTCCAGCTACTACCGACCCGTCGGAGGCCCTGTATGGGGCGGTCCAGGGTCTACTGGAACGCGGGGTAGTTATTCCAGTTCCAGAACAGGAACGGGGTCAGGGTTTTTACTCAAATCTGTTCATTGTGCCGAAGAAGGAGGGGGTTCGTCCAATCTTGGATCTCAGAGCCCTCAATTGCTTTGTGAAGGTACAAAGATTTTGGATGGAGTCGGTTCGATCTGTAGTCACAGCTCTCCATCCGGGGGACTTTCTGGCCTTCTTGGACATCAAGGACGCATACCTGCATGTCCCCATATACTCCAGACACCAGAGGTTTCTGCGATTTGCTATCGGGAAGAACCACTACCAGTTTGTGGCCCTCCCGTTTGGCCTTGCCTCAGCACCCAGGACGTTCACCAAGGTGCTCGCTCCGATTCTGGCACTTCTAAGATAGCGGGGTATCGCTATCACAGGTTACTTGGACGACCTTCTGCTGAAGGCCCCTTCAAGCTCAGAATTAGAGGTAAGCGTGTCCATTACCTGTCAGACTCTTCGAGACTGTGGTTGGATACTAAACACGCAAAAGTCAGTATTGGTGCCCACTCAACGCCTAGTGTACCTGGGGTTGATTCTGGATTCCTCAGAGGCAAAGGTATTCCTCCCTGTGGAGAAGTTGCAGACCCTCCGGGCTGCAGTACGGCAGCTGACTTCCAGGAATTGGTCGTCACTCCGTTTTTGCATGCGAGTGTTGGGCCTCATGGTAGCCTCCTTCGAGGCGGTCCCATATGCTCAATACCACACTCGAGTGTTACAGAAGGAAGTTCTGTCTAGATGGAACAGATGCCCTTCATCTCTGGATTATCAAATCCGAGTGAGCCACCTAGTCAGGAGATCCCTGGTATGGTGGCTGACAGCACCGGCTCTAATGGCCGGGAAGTCATTTCTTCCGGTTTACTGGATAGTGATCACAACGGATGCCAGCCTTACAGGTTGGGGGGAGTCTGGGGTGTCCAGTCGGCGCAGGGTCGCTGGACCCCAGAGGAAGCCCTCTTGCCGATCAATGTCCTGGAGATCCGGGCGATCAAGCTGTGCCTCTTCAAATGGTCTCAGAGACTGCAAGGGCATCCAGTCAGACAACGCCACAGCAGTGGCATATGTCAATCATCAAGGAGGAACAAGAAGCTCAGCTGCAGCATCGGAGATCGCTCGCATCCTGAAGTGGGCAGAGAGGAGCGTACCGGCACTGTCGGCCGTGTACATTCCGGGTGTGGAAAACTGGCAGGCGGACTACCTGAGCCGCCAGATGCTGGACCAGGGAGAATGGTCCTTACACCCGGAGGTGTTCCAACTCCTCTGCCAAAGATGGGGCACACCAGACGTAGATCTTCAGGCTTCCCGACTCAATCGGAAGGTATTGAGATTTGTGGCCCGGTCAAGAGACCCATGGGCAGACGCAACGGACGCGTTGGTAGCATCGTGGGGTCAGTATCGGCTAATCTATGCCTTCCCTCCCTTAAGGCTTCTTCCTCTTCTGCTCCGCAGAGTGGAGGAAGAGGGAATTCCAATGATCCTAATCGCTCCAGATTGGCCTCAGCGTCCTTGGTACGCCGATCTAGTACGTCTGGTAGCAGACGTCCCCTGGCGCCTACCACTACGGAAGGACCTGCTATCGCAAGGTCCCATATTCCATCCTGCTTTACAGTCATTGGCTTTAACGGCATGGCTGTTGAGAACCAGGTACTAAGAGACCGGGGCCTGTCAGACTCAGTAATCTCTACTATGAGAAGTGCTCGAAAACCGTCCTCTAGGAAGGTCTATCACCGCACTTGGAGGACCTACATCTCCATGTGTGAGGAAATGAAATGGCATCCGCGTACCTATTTGGTTTCCAGAATCCTGCTGTTTTTACAGCATGGGGTGGACCAAAGGCTTGCCCTAAGTACGATTAAGTGACAGATATCTGCCCTGGCTGTCTTTTTTTTTTTTTCAGCGACCCCTGGCGACTCACTCTCTCGTGAGTACATTTGTGCAGGGGGTCCGACATGTGGCCCCTCCGGTCCGTCCCCCGTTACCTCCGTGGGACTTGAACCTGGTCCTCTCGGTACTTCAGAAGGCACCGTTTGAGAATATTAGAGATATTCCCCTGTTGACACTTTCTCAGAAAGTGGTCTTTTTGGTGGCTGTTACGTCAGTTAGACGAGTCTCTGAGCTGGCAGCCTTGTCCTGCAAGGCTCCCTATTTGATTTTCCACAAGGATAAGGTGGGCTGCGGCCGCAGCCTTCCTTTCTTCCGAAAGTCGTTAAGGCTTTTCATCTCAACGAAGACATTGTACTTCCATCCTTGTGTCCTCAGCCATCGAATCCTAAGGAGTCGGCGTTGCATTCCTTGGACGTTGTCCGAGCTTTGAGAGTATACATATCTGCTACTTCCCTGTTCCGGAAGTCAGACTCACTGTTTGTTTCGGTGGCTGGTCCCAAGAAGGGCCAAGCAGTCTCATCGGCCACCATCTCTAGGTGGATCCGACAGATAGTAATCCAGGCTTATGCCTTAAAGGGTCAGGCGCCCCCCTTTCCTGTCACGGCGCATTCGACCAGGGCAATAGGTGCCTCTTGGGCTTTCCGACATCAAGCGTCTGTTTCCCAATTATGTAAAGCGGCGACTTGGTCGTCCGCTCACACTTTCACAAAATTATACAAGGTTGATGTAGGTGCATCTTCGGATGCCTCTTTTGGCCGCAAGGTTTTGCAAGCGGCTGTTTAGAGTTGCAACTCCTCTGTTGGAGGAGTGCTGTTTTTGTGTTTTGGGGTGAAGTTTGTTTTTATGCTGTTACCACCCCTCGTTTTTTTTTTTCTCTGACACTGCTTTGGGACGTCCCACTTTGTCAATAGAGAAGCTGTGTCGATCCATGGACGAAAGAGTAAATAGGATTTTTTACTCACCGTAAAATCCTTTTCTCTGAGTCCATGGACCGACACAGCACCCACCCCTCCTTTTAAGTTTGTACTGCTTTTTGACGAACTGATCTGCGAAGATGCAGACTGAGAGGGTATACCCAGAGGGTCCGCCCCCTGGGCGGTACTGTAGAAGGTGTGATGCAACACTTTTTACAAGTTTTTCTGCCTAGTCACTCCTAATTAACGGATAATACCCACTTTGTCAATAGAGAAGCTGTGTCGGTCCATGAACTCAGAGAAAAGGATTTTACGGTGAGTAAAAAATCCTATTTTTTCACATTATACAAAAAACGAGGGTAACTTTAGGCCCCTTTCACACGATCCGTGTCCGGGCTCCGCTTTGCTGAGCGGGGATCGCTCCGTTGATCCTCACTGAGCAGGCAGATGACAGGTCTGTCTCCGCACACTGTGCAGGGACCGACCTGTCAGAGCGCCGCTCTCCCCTATGGGGGATCGGATGACGGCGGACCGTAGAGTCCGTTGTCATCCGATCCGCAGACGGATGGAAAAGTAGGGTTTTCCTCCGTCAGACTTTGGCGGATCGGAGTGGGTCGGATGTCACCGCTAACATCCGTGGCATAGGGGTACATGGAGCATCCATTCAGGTCCTCCTAAAAAACTGACAGGCGGACCTGAACGGACCATCCGTGTGAAAGAGCTCTTAGTCCTTCTTCTTTTTCTTTTTTTTTTCTTTTTTTTTTATTCATTAAAGTGTATTTTTTCCCCCAAAAATTGTGTTCGAAAGACCACTGCACAAATACAGCGTGACATAAAATATTGCAAGGATCGCCATTTTATTCTCTATGGTCTTTGCTTAAAAAATATATACAGTAAATCACAAAAGTAAGTACACCCCTCACATTTTTGTAAGTATTTTATTCAGTCTTTTCATGTGACAACACTGAAGAAATGACACTTTGCTACAATGTAAAGTAGTGAGTGTACAGATTGTATAACAGTGTAAATTTGCTTTCCCCTCAAAATAACTCGACACACAGCCATTAATGTCTAAACCGCTGGCAACAAAAGTGAGTAAACCCCTAAGTGAAAATGTCCAAATTGGGCCCAATTAGCCATTCCCCCTCCCCGTGTCATGTGACTCGTTGGTGTTACAAGGTCTCAGGTGTGAATGAGGAGCACGTGTGTTAAATTTGGTGTTATCGCTCTCACTCTCTCATACTGGTCAGTGGACGTTCAACATGGCAAAGAACTCTCTGAGGATCTGAAAAAAAGAATTGTTGCTCTACATAAAGATGGCCGAGGCTATAAGAAGATTGCCAAGACCCTGAAACTGAGCTGCAGCATGGTGGCCAAGATCATACAGCGGTATAACAGGACAGGTTCCACTCAGAACAGGCCTCGCCATGGTCCACCAAAGAAGTTGAGTGCACGTGCTTAGCGTCATATCCAGAGGTTGTCTTTGGGAAATAGACGTATGAGTGCTGCCAGCATTGCTGCAGAGGTTGAAGGGGTGGGGGGTCAACCTGTCAGTGCTCAGACCATACGCCGCACACTGCATCAATCAAATTGGTCTGCATGGCTGTCATCCCAGGAGGAAGCCTCTTTTAAAGATGAGGCACAAGAAAACCCGCAAACAGTTTGCTGAAGACAAGCAGACTAAGGACATGGATTACTGGAACCATGTCCTGTGGTCTGATGAGACCAAGATAAACTTATTTGGGTCAGATGGTGTCAAGAGTGTGTGGCGGCAACCTGGTGAGGAGTACAAAGACAAGTGTGTCTTGCCTACAGTCAAGCATGGTGGTGGGAGTGTCATGGTCTGGGGCTGCATGAGTGCTGCCGGCACTGGGGAGCTACAGATCATTGAGGGAACCATGAATGCCAACATGTACTGTGACATACTGAAGCAGAGCATGATCCCCTCCCTTCAGAGACTACGCCGCAGGGCAGTATTCCAACATAACGACCCCAAACACACCTCCAAGACAACCACTGCCTTGCTAAAGAAGCTGAGGGTAAAGGTGATGGACTGGCCAAGCATGTCTCCAGACCTAAACCCTATTGATCATCTGTGGGGCTCCTCAAACAGAAGGTGGAGGAGCGCAAGGTCTCTAACATCCACCAGCTCCGTGATGTCGTCATGGAGGAGGGGAAGAGGACTCCAGTGGCCACCTGTGAGGCTCTGGTGACCTCCATGCCCAAGAGGGTTAAGGCAGTGTTGGAAAATAATGGTGGCCACACAAAATATTGACACTTTGGGCCCAATTTGGACATTTTCACTTAGGGGTGTACTCACTTTTGTTGCTAGCGGTTTAGACATTAATGGCTGTGTGTTGAGTTATTTTGAGGGGACAGCAAATTTACGCTGTTATACAAGCTGTACACTCACTACTTTACATTGTAGAAAAGTGTCATTTCTTCAGTGTTGTCACATGAAAAGACTGAATAAAATATTTACAAAAATGTCAGGGGTGTACTTACTTTTGTGAGATACTGTATATATTTTTTAAGCAGAGACCCTAGAGAAAAAAATGACGATCCTTGCAATATTTTGTCACGCTGTATTTGTACAGTGGTTTTTCAAACACAATTTTTGGGGGAAAAAATACACTTTAATGAATAAAAAAGAAAGCACTAAAGCTTCACCAGTTTTTTTGTAGAATGTGAAAGATGCTGTTACGTTTATTTTTTTTTATTTTATTTTTTTACATTGTCCCTTTAATGTTTTGTATCACTTTTATTCTTATTACAAGGAATGTAAACATCTCTTGTAATATAAATAAGGGGTGACCGGTCCTCTTTATGGAGGAGATCATGTAATAGAAATAAGGGGTGACAGGTCCTCTTTATGGAGAGATCTTGTAATAGAAATAAGGGGTGACAGGTCTTCTTTATGGGGAGATCTTGTAATAGAAATAAGGGGTGACAGGTCTTCTTTATGGGGAGATCTTGTAATAGAAATAAGGGGTGACAGGTCCTCTTTATGGAGAGATCTTGTAATAGAAATAAGGGGTGACAGGTCCTCTTTATGGAGAGATCTTGTAATAGAAATAAGGGGTGACAGGTCCTCTTTATGGAGAGATCTTGTAATAGAAATAAGGGGTGACAGGTCCTCTTTATGGGAAGATCTTATAATATAAATAAGGGGTGACAGGTCCTCTTTATAGGAAGATCTTGTAATAGAAATAAGGGGTGACAGGTCCTCTTTATGGGAAGATCTTGTAATAGAAATAAGGGGTGACAGGTCCTCTTTATGGAGAGATCTTGTAATAGAAATAAGGGGTGACAGGTCCTCTTTATGGAGAGATCTTGTAATAGAAATAAGGGGTGACAGGTCCTCTTTATGGAGAGATCTTGTAATAGAAATAAGGGGTGACAGGTTCTCTTTATGGGGAGATCTTGTAATAGAAATAAGGGGTGACAGGTCCTCTTTATGGGGAGATCTTGTAATAGAAATAAGGGGTGACAGGTCCTCCTTTATGGAGAGATCTTGTAATAGAAATAAGGGGTGACAGGTCCTCCTTTCTAGAGGAGATCTTGTAATAGAAATAAGGGGTGACAGGTCCTTTTTATGGGGAGATCTTGTAATAGAAATAAGGGGTGACAGGTCCTCTTTATGGGGAGATCTTGTAATAGAAATAAGGGGTGACAGGTCCTCTTTATGGGAAGATCTTGTAATAGAAATAAGGGGTGACAGGTCCTCTTTATGGGGAGATCTTGTAATAGAAATAAGGGGTGACAGGTCCTCTTTATGGGAAGATCTTGTAATAGAAATAAGGGGTGACAGGTCCTCTTTATGGGGAGATCATGTAATAGAAATAAGGGGTGACAGGTCCTCTTTATGGAGAGATCATGTAATAGAAATAAGGGGTGACAGGTCCTCTTTATGGAGAGATCTGGTAATAGAAATAAGGGGTGACAGGTCCTCTTTATGGAGGAGATCTTGTAATAGAAATAAGGGGTGACAGGTCCTCTTTATGGGAAGATCTTGTAATAGAAATAAGGGGTGACAGGTCCTCTTTATGGGGAGATCATGTAATAGAAATAAGGGGTGACAGGTCCTCTTTATGGGGAGATCATGTAATAGAAATAAGGGGTGACAGGTCCTCTTTATGGAGAGATCTTGTAATAGAAATAAGGGGTGACAGGTCCTCTTTATGGGGAGATCATGTAATAGAAATAAGGGGTGACAGGTCCTCTTTATGGAGAGATCTTGTAATAGAAATAAGGGGTGACAGGTCCTCTTTATGGGAAGATCTTGTAATAGAAATAAGGGGTGACAGGTCCTCTTTATGGGAAGATCTTGTAATAGAAATAAGGGGTGACAGGTCCTCTTTATGGGGAGATCTTGTAATATAAATAAGGGATGACAGGTCCTCTTTATGGGGAGATCATGTAATAGAAATAAGGGGTGACAGGTCCTCTTTATGGGGAGATCATGTAATAGAAATAAGGGGTGACAGGTCCTCTTTATGGGGAGATCATGTAATAGAAATAAGGGGTGACAGGTACTCTTTATGGAGAGATCTGGTAATAGAAATAAGGGGTGACAGGTCCTTTTTATGGAGAGAACTGGGGTCTATAAGACCCCAAATATCTTCTTTTACCTTTTTAAAAGCAAAAGATAAAAAAGGTATTTTTTTTTTTTTTTTTTACTGTCCCCCTAGACCGGAAGTGACGTCATGACTGTTTATAGCCGGACTTGACAAATTTGCTTTGATCTCTATGAGCCTGCTAAGAAAGTTAGGAGCCAGTTTTTTAACCACTTGCCAACCGGGCATTCTCACCCTCCCCCTGCCCAGGCCAATTTTCAGCTTTCAGCGCTGTCACACTTTGAATGACAATTGCGCCGTCATACTACACTGTACCCATATGACATTTTTATATATATATATATATATATATATATATATATAAAAAAAAGTTTTTTACACAGATGGAGCTTGTAACCACTTGAGACCCGCGCTATAGACGAAAGACGTCTGCAGCGCGGCTCTCAAGTGCCGGGTGGACGTCCTGCTGTTTACATTCCCCCCGCGTCGCCGAACAGCTGTGCCCGCCGGGTCGCCAATGCACGTGCCTGGCGGCCGCGATGTCCACCGGATGCGCGCGATCAGAACACAGAGATCCACGTCCTGTCAGGGAGAGGAGACGGATGCTGTGTCATTTGTACATAGGGACACAGATCGGTCACCTCACCCAGTCACTCCCCTCCCCCACACAGTTAGAATCACTCCCATGGAACATATTTAACCCCTTGATCGCCCCCTAGTGTTAACCCCTTCCCTGCCAGTCACATTTATACAGTAATCAGTGCAAATTTATAGCGCTGTTCGCTGTATAAATGTGAATGTTGTCAAAAGTGTCCGATGTGTCTGCTGCAATATCGCAGGCCTGACAAAAATCGCAGATAACCGCCATTACTAGTAAAAAAAAAAAATATATATATAATAAAAATTTCATAAATCTATCCCCTATTTTGTAGGCGCTATAACTTTTGCGCAAACCAATCACTATACGCTTATTGCATTTTTTTTTACCAAAAATATGTAGAAGAAAACGTATCGGCCTAAACTGAGAAAAAATATTTATTAGAGCAAAAATTAAAAAAATATTGTTTTTTTTTTTTTTCCAAATTGTCGCTCTTTTTTTGTTTATAGCGCAAAAAATAAAAACCGCAGAGGTGATCAAATACCACCAAAAGAAAGTTCTATTTGTGGGAAAAAAATTATAAAAATATCATTTGGGTACAGCGTTGTATGACTGCGCAATTGTCATTCAAAGTGCGTCAGCGCTGAAAATTGGTCTAGTTACGAAGGGGGTTAATCACCAATGTTTGTTTTTTTGTTTACTTTTTTCAAAATTTTAGCAAAAAAACAATTTTGTTTTCTTAGTTTCTGTTATAAAATGTTGCAAATAAGTAATTTCTCTTCGTCACTGATGGACACCGATTGGCACTAATGGGGCTGCACACTGTGACAGCACCAAGGAAAGGAAATGTTGATAACCAGCGGTTTGTTTAGATATGACCAGCTGTGATTGGCCCTTTACCTCGATCTGTGTCCACAGGATACAGCGATCATAGAGCGTGCCGCCGGGGGGGCGGGGGGTGCGGGATTCTAGGAGGACGTCGATAGACGTCCTCCCAGAACTGGACGACCGCTCTGTAGCCATCTTTTGTCTATAGCGCGCAGTCAGCAAGTGGGAGGTGGATGTGGACGGCTGACAAAACCCAGGCACCGGGACACAATTTTTAGTCGCCATGGCAACCTGGCGCCTGGAAGTTGTCAAGCCCTGATTCTTAGTATTGTTTTTTAAAAGTGAATCTGACACTTTCACTGTTTTTAGAGTTTATTTTTGGAAATATGCTTAAAGACAGCTGATTGTGACATTCAAACTGTTGGCATTCAGTGCACCAGTTCTGAGGGGGGGGGTGGATGCTGACTCCGAGAACGTTTACTGTCCTGGCCAGATCGTAGTTACATCAGCACCGCAAGTGCGGCTACCACTGTGTTGCCAGTGCAGCGGGTTCTCATCACATGGTGCCCAATGTCCAGCAGGCTGTACTCAGTAGCATGTCAGGGCCGCAGTTGGAGCACCAGAGCTATAGAATGCTGGGCTCTATACAAGTTTGAGGCTGGTGACCCCCATTATAGAGGGTGCTGAGCTGTATACCATCTGGAGGCTGGTGACCCCATTATAGAGGGTGCTGGGCTGTATACAATATGGAGGCTGGTGACCCTCTTTATAGAAGGTGCAGGGCCCTATACAAGATGGAGGCTGGTGACCTCATTATAGAAGGTACGGGGCTCTATAGAAAATGGAGGCTGGTGTCCCCATTATAGAGGGTGCTGGTCTCTATACCAGATGTAGGCTGGTGACCCTATGAAGGCTTCTGCCATATACAAGACAGAGGTTGGTGACCCCATTATAGAGGGTGCTGGACCCTATACAAGATGGAGGCTAATGACCCCATTATAGAGGGTGCTGGGCTCTATACATGTTGAAGGCTGGAGACCCCATTATAGAGGGTGCTGGGTTCTATACCAAATGGAGGCTGGTGACCCTATTACTGAAGGTGCTGGGCCATATACAAGATGGAGGCTGGTGACCCCATTGTAGAGGGAGCTGGGCCCTATGCAAGTTGGAGGCAGATGACCCCATTATAGAGGGTGCTGGGCCCTTTACAAGATGGAGGCTGTTGACCCTATGGAGGGTTCTGGGCACTATACAAGATAGAGGGTTCTGGGCTCTATACATGTTGGAGGCTGGTGACCCCATTATAGAGGGTGCTGGGCTCTATACAAAATGGAGGTTGGTGACCCCATTATAGAGGGTTCTGGGCCTTATACAGGATGGAGGCTGGTGACCCCATTATAGAGGGTGCTGGGCCCTATACAGGATGTAGGCTGGGTGACCCCATTATAGAGGGTTCTGGGCCCTATGCAAGATGGAGGCTGGTGACCCTATGGAGGGTGCTAGGCCCTAGGCAAGATGGAGGCTGGTGACCTCATTATAGAAGGTGCAAGGCCCTATACAAGATGGAGGCTGGTGTCCCCATTATAGAGGATGCTGGGCTCTATACCATATGTAGGCTGGTGACCCTATGAAGGGTTCTGACCTTATACAAGACAGAGGCTGGTGACCTCATTATAAAGGGGTGCTGGAGCCTATACAAGGAGGCTGGTGACTCCATTATAGAGGTTGCTGGGCTCGATACCAGATGGAGGCTGGTGCCTCTATGAAGGGTACTTGGCCCTATACAAGATGAAGGCTGATGACCCCATTGTATAGGGTGCTGGGCCCTATAGAAAATGAAGGCTGGTGACTTTGTAGCGCAGGGGTGCCTAACCGCTGGCTTGCGCCTGCGGTGCACTCTGATGTGGCCCGCCACCTCCTGCTCTGGGATGGCGGGTCGGCAAGCCCAGATCGCGGGTCCCTGACCTTGCCATCCCAGAGCATCAGTGTGAAGAATGGAGCCGGCGCTGGAGGAAGCAAAGCTGATGCTTCCTGTATAACGCCAGCTCCTGTCACAGGCGGAGTGATACCAATTGTACTCCGCCTATGACAGGAGGCAGCGTGATACAGGGAGCATCGGCTTTGCTCTCTACTGCAGCCGCATGCTTCCTCCAGCGCAGGCTCCTGTCAGACTAACGCGTGGGGATGGTGAGTTGGGAACCAGCCAGCAGGACCCACCAGCAGTGCCAGCACCGGAGGACAGCCAGAAGCAGCCACCAGCCATGGCCGCCTGGGGGACAGCAGTAGCCTGCAGGATTCCTGCAGGTATCGCTGAAGAAGTGAAGATTGAGGTCAGTTGAGGTGCATGTACCGCAGTGCATCAGTGTGAAAGCAGCCTTAGGCCACTTTCACACGATCGGTCTGATTGGATTGGAGGGCCCACAGAGCAATGCGTGCTGTGTCCGTGTCTGCTCTGCATATACAGAGTGGACACTGACCTGTCATCTGCCAGCTCTGCCCATTGTGGCCCAAGCTCCTCAAAAGGTTGGGCACCCCTGCTGTAGAGGGTGCTTGGCCCTATACAAAGTGGAGGCTGGTGGCTCTATAAAGGATGCTGGGCTCTAAACAAGATGGAGACTTGTGGCTCCTATTGAGGGTGATGAGCCTAAAAGAATATGAAATCCGCCGGGGATTTGTCAAGCCACGATTCATAGTATTGTTTCTTAAAATTGAATGACACATTTTCACTTCTTTTTTTTTTTATGCACTCATTATTTGTAGTTTTTAGAGAAATTGTGGAAATATGCTCAAAGACAGCTGCTTGTGACATTTAACCTGTGTTGACATTCACTGGACCAGTTCTGGGGGAGGGGGGGGGGGTGCTGACTGAAAATGTTTACTGCCATGGTCAGATCGTAATTACGCGCATGCGTCAAAGTCATTTCGAGCATGCGCGGGTTTCCACGGCGACAGGTAAGGGTGCAACGGATCAAAAAACTCACGGATCGGATCGATCCTCGGATCAGAGCCACGGATCGGATCATTTTCGGATCAGCAAAAAAAAATTACTAATCCACGTCATCTCCCCCACTGTAATATCCACGTCATCTCCCCCACTGTAATATCCACGTCATCTCCCCCTCACTGTAATATCCACGTCATCTCCCCCTCACTGTAATATCCACGTCATCTCCCCCTCACTGTAATATCCACGTCGTCTCCCCCTCACTGTAATATCCACGTCATCTCCCCCTCACTGTAATATCCACGTCATCTCCCCCTGTAATGGACATCTCCCCCACTTAGTTTAGTCTCTCCCACCGGCCAGTTCAGAGCAGCGAGGGTGAGGGGTGATGACCTCAGCGCGCACAAGGCGGCCGCCGCCGCCGGGTGTACCAAGATGGCCGCGGCTCCTGAGCTAGGCCGAAGCCGCGGCCTTTCCTGAGGCCGCGGGGTCGCTCCGCGAATCGAGTGGTGATCCGATCCGAACAGGGTGACCCGTTCGGATCACGGATCACCGCTGATCCGTTGCAGCCCTAGCGACAGGTAAGTGTACACACACACACACTTTTCTCGTCGAGAAACATGCTGACGAGAATCTCAACGAGAAAATGGAGAATCCTGACGAGAAAATAGAGAGCAGGTTCTCTATTTTTCTCGTCGAGATTCTTGTCGATTTTCTTGACGAGAAACCTGATAGCCGCGCACACACGACCAATTTACTCGGCAAGAAAGCTCTGCCAGCAAGTTTCTTGTCGTTTTTTGACGAGAAACTCGGTCGTGTGTACGAGGCTTAAGACCCAAATCTCTCCTCGACCTTTGAAAACAAAAGATCAAAAAAAAAATTGATCTTTTTCTTTACACAGAAATGTTTACTTCCGCCCTTGACTGTAAATGACGTTGCATCGGTCCTCCTAGATCATAGAGGTGATCAGAAACTATTTGGTCTCCGTTCATCTCTATGGCCAGCCGCACAGATCGATTCCCGGGCTCTCCTTTAAAAATGGTAAGCACGAGAAACTCTGGCGGGTGGGGAATGACCCCTCCTGCTGCTGCTTCTGAAAGCGATCCAGCAGCTAATTGGCCGCTCGGACCGCTTTCATGAGGAAGAGAAAAGCCAGCTGGAAAAAAAAAATACTGGTATAGCTTCAGCCATAACCCCGGTAAACCACTTGCATGCCACAGTGACCACAAACTGGCGCCCCCGCCAGCCCACCCACCTCCCCCAGTCCTCGCACTCAGGGCCGGGACAAGGGGCGGGGGACAGGAGAAGTGTCAGCGGCAGAGAGGAGAGAAGTGGGTGGAGGTGCGGGCTCTCTGTGCTCTCCCCCATCCTGTCAGTGGAGCGCTCCTCCATACAGCGGATTACACCGGATCGCTCTTACATCGGAGGGATCTCCCCCCTCCCCCCCACACACACACACACACAGTAGTGTCCTCTGCTCCCCCCCCCCTTTTTCGCCTATAGCAGTGACCTCTGGCTTCCCTCCCGTAGTATGTGTCCTACCTGTCCACAGTCCTCCACAAGGCCATGCTTCAGCGCCCAAGCCCCTGCACAGCCAGCCGCTCTCCTATTGGCTCTCAAAGTCCAGGAGGGGAGGAGTCAGGCTTCTCAAACTTTGTTTCCAGAGGCATAAGTCCTTCCCACTGGGCTGCCCTTGGTGCATGCAGGGAGGGATTTACACACATCGGCTGCTCCGCTACCCAATCGCACTGATGCAAGGAAGGGAGCCAGCTCCTCTGTGCCTGCACTGCCAGTGCAAGTGACTGCCTGGCTGGGGGATCCCCCCAGCCTGGTGGCGCTGGCTTCGTAAGCTGCGCGACCAGCTGTGGCACGCATGCCATAGGTTCGCCATTACCGTTTTAGGTGGACGGCCATGTCTTGGTAGGTTTGCGGTTATGCCATACTCTTTTTCGGACAATGGATTTAACAGAGCTCAACGTGAGATGTTAAAAGCTTGGGATATTTTTTTTTTAGAACCTAACCCTGCTTTATACTTCTCCACAACTTTATCCCTGACCTGTCTGGTGTGTTCCTTGGCCTTCATGATGCAGTTTGTTCACTAAGGTTCTCTAACAAACCTCTGAGGGCTTCACAGAACAGCTGTAGTTATACTGAGATTAAATTACACACAGGTGGACTCTATTTACTAATTAGGTGACTTCTGAAAGCAATTGGTTCCACTAGATTTTAGCTAGGTGTATCAAGAGTAAAGGTGGCCTTTAAGCCATGAATACAAATGCCCCCCACACTTTTCAGATATTTATTTGTAAAAAAAAAATTGAAAACCATTTATCGTTTCCTTTCACTTAACAATTATGTGACACTTTGTGTTGGTCTATCACATAAAATCCCAATAAAATACATTTACGTTTTTGGTTGTAACATGCCAAAATGTGGAAAATTTCAAGGGGTATGAATACTTTTTCAAGGCACTGTACTGGAGTGCCAGCTTTCCATTGAAGTCTAACCTTTATTATTCACTGTGGGGGGGAAAAAAAGCAGAAATACAACATGTAAATACAATTTTTATTGATACGTTTCACAGTGTTATTTGCCGTCAGTCTGACCATTGCCATTGCTTTATTTACAGGTGTTACCCCATTTACTGTGGTATGGGAAGTCTTGGAGTAAAGTAAAAAAATGTCTCGGGTAAGAAAGATCTTACGGTCGGATTCCTCTACGGGGCCGGAATCTGCAGACTCTCCATCTCCTGAAGACCCCTCGACTTCTGCTGGGAAATCCGGGGTGAAAGCGGTCAGAAGCAAGGCTCAGACTTATTTTCCATTCCGCCTTCTGCCGGTGGACTGCCAGCTACACATCTTCTCTTTCCTCTCCGAAATAGAAAAGTGCACGGCGGCCCTGGTGTGCTCAGACTGGAGCAAGCTGATGCGCACTTCACAGCTTTGGAGGGTGGCGGACTTCATGCGGCTCGGGGCCTTCCTTTCTGGCATGGATGGGGTGCTCGTGTCGGTGAAGGAGTTCGAAAAGTGGAAGGAGTGGGTCCACCAGTATGCTTACCACCTCATTTCCCGCAGTGCCAGCCTGCTCGTCCTTCGCGCCAGTTTCGATTTAGGAGATCAGAGGGCTAAGTGGGCGGAGTTCCTCCTCCAGTTCCTTGATAGCGTTCACTGCGGGGAGCTCCAGGAACTGGAGCTGAACTGGACTCTGACACATTTGGAGCCACTCGATTTCTATCCTCTAGGTAGCATGGCTCAGATCTGTCTTGCCAAGACCGACCAGTTCAACAGCTTCCAGACTCTTTTTGAACGGCTCACCCGCAGCTCGCCAAAGCTAAGCCGCATGAAACTACCTTTCGATTGGTCCGAACACTCGGTGTCCCTTCTTAGAAACTTTCAACATCTCAACACACTGGAACTCAACTACTTCTGGGTCTTCAAGAGCGTACGGCCGGAAACTATGCAGGAACTCACCAGATCGCTCCCCAAACTAAAGACTTTGATCTTACAAGTTCTGGTCCCGGTGAAGGACTTGGGGGTCTCTTACCCCATAGAATCCAAGTCCTTGGAGGTTTTGGACGTTTCTCAGAGCCGTGGGCTGGTGTTCAGCCACTTGGATTTACCATCTTTGAAAGAATTGAGGATTAAGAAAACGATAAGGGGGATCATCCTCAACCGCCGGACCAGAGTGGCCGTTCAGACTCGCTGGGCTTGTTTGTACGACCTCCTCAAGGCCGGTACTCCTCAGCTTCAGGTGTTCAACTCTCACATATTGCTACCCACCTGGCAGACTCACAATTACCTAGAACTCAGCGAGGTCCTGCTACAGTCCTGCTACTGTATAAACCACACTGATACCTGGCTGCTCTAAAGAGGACTCGGGACTGACTTGACACACTCCCTTCTTCTACACCAGGCAATGATTAGACAGCTGCCCCAGAAGTTGTTAAGCTCAGGACTTTTATCAGGGCTGGAAAAAAAAAAGTGCCAGCAGGACTGTGTGCTTCCATTTCCAACCATAGAAAAGGCTAAAATTAAAAAAAAGTGAGCTTAGTGTTGAACTTTTTAGGAATGTTGTCTGTCTGATGGGCAGAATTTTTGCATTCGTGATTTTATCCGGATCTGGACAGTCCCAGGAACCAGGCAGACAATGGTTAAAAAAAATGACCTAGTGTCTAACTTTTTAAGATTATTTTTTTTTTTTAACGGTTGATACACACCCTATTTCAGTTTTGCATATATTTTATTTTATTCCAAGGGTCAGAATGAAAAAAATTAAATATAAAAAAAAAAAAATGATTTTCCTTATTTAGTCCTTTGGATATTTAATATTTTTGGTTCACTCTTCCTTGCGCTCTTAGCTGCTTTTAACCCCTTGAAGACTAAAGTGATATTTAAAGGTTCAAGTTTATTTTTTTTCTAAATAACAAACATATCATACTTGCCTCCACTGTGCAGTTGGTTTTGCCCAGAGTGGCCCCGATCCTCCTCTTCTGGGGTCCCACGGTGGCTCCTCCCCGCATTAGATAACCCCCTCTGGGAAGCTCTCTCCCCGAGGGGGTTACCTTGCGGGCGCGCTCCCGTGTCATACACTCGGCGTTCATAGGTAAGTAAAACTGGGGGGCCGGACACTGCAAGGTGTTTTTTCACCTTAATGCATAGGATGCATTAAGGTGAAAAAACACGAGGGTTTAACAACCCCTTAGGCCTCATGCCCACGGCCGTTTTTACAGCTGCGTTTTTTACAGCTTAAAAACGCCTGTCCATGTTATTGTATACATTTTTTGACCTTTTTTTTTTTTTTTTTTTTTTTTTTTTTTAGTTTCTCGTTTTTTAACGCTTCGCTTTTTTTTTATGCCGACGAAGAGGAACGCACTGGTCCTGGTTTTTTTTTACAGCTTAAAAACGCCTATGCTATTTGCAGCTCAAAAACGCCTAGGTGGGCATGAAGCTATAGACTAACATGGACAGGCGTTTTTAAGCTGTAAAAAACGCTCAAAAACGCGGCTGTAAAAACGTCCGTGGGCATGAGGCCTTAAAGCGGAGTTTCCCCTGACTTCTTTTTTATTAAAAGTCAGCAGCTACAAACACTGCAGCTGCTGTCTTTTAATATTCGGACACTTACCTGTCCTGGAGTCCAGCGACGTCGGCAGCAGAAGACGAGTGAGTGCTCGTCACTCTGCTGCCCTCACCGCCATCCTCGGTGAGGGAACCAGGAAGTGAAGCCTTGCAGCTTCACTGCCCGGTTTCCTACGGCGCATGCGCGAGTCACGCTGCGCCGTTCTGACTGGTCCCCGCTGTGTCCTGGGAGCGGAGTGTCTCGCAGAACACAACGGGCGTTCTGCGGGAAGTGACGCACTACCCACAGAATACCCGCAGAGAGGACTCCCGGAAGTGGGTGCAAATAACTGTCTTAGACAGGTATCTGCACCCCCCTCCCCCCTGAAAGGTGCCAAATGTGACACCGGAGGGGGGGGAAGGGTTCCGATGAGCGGAAGTTCCACTTTAGGTTGGAGCTCCGCTTTTAAGTCTTTTTCTGACACTTGTTACTTGCAAGTAAAAATCAGTATTGTTTGCTTGAAAACTACTTTATTTTTATTTTTTAAGCAGAGATCCTAGAGAATAAAATGGCGACCGTTGCAATATTTTTTATGTCACGCTGTATTTGCGCAACGGTCTTTCAAATGCAAATTTTGGGAAAAAATGCACTTTAATAAAAAAAAAAGTTAGCCCAAATTTTTTGTATAATGTGAAGTATGATGTGACACCGAGTAAATAGATACCTAACATGTCATGCTTTAAAATTGCGCACACTTGTGGAATGGCAACAAACTACCGTACTTAAAAAATCTCCGTAGGCGACGCTTTAAAGACTAATGGTTACCAGTTTAAAGTTGCAGAGGAGGTGTAGTGCTAGAATTATTGCTCTCGCTCCGACAATTGCGGCGTTACCTCACATGTGTGGTTTGAACACGGTTTACATTTAGGGGTGCGACTTGCGTATGCGCTCGCTTCTGCGCGCAAGCATTTTTTTACACTTCCCCTTTTAATTTTAATTTTTTTTTTGCTGTCCCAAGGAATGTAAACCCCCTGTGACAGCAATAGTCATGTGTCAGGTATTTTTTTTTTGGAGGGATCTGGGATTTATAAGACCCCAAATCCCTCCTTTGCACTTAAAAGCACTCAAAACGCCAAGTTTGGCTCTTTTGAATACTGCCATTTTTTTTTTTTTTAATCTTTCGCCTTTAATGCTCCAATAAACTGGAAGTGATGTCATGGTATTGCTTCCAGGTTACTAGATCCGAGACCCGTTCAAAGCCGATTTCGGCTTTGTTCGGGGCTCCGGCTAGCCCTGGCCTCAGGTCCCCTGGTCAGCCAAGTGGCTGATTAGCCGCATGGATTGTCATTACAAGAAATCTGATCGTCGGCTCTAAAAACCGGTACCGGGGTGACGCCTGCAGCTGCAGGCTTCGCCCAGGTAAAACCACTTGAAGCAGAAGGTGGCATATATTCATTACGTCAGCGAGAACAGGTTAATTCTATTCCATTCTCTCTCTCTACGGCCCCCATTGTTAACGAACCTCAGTAGTGTAAAATGAAATGTACACATTCCTTAAAGAAGAATTCCATGCACAGTTCCTCAGACTGTTACTGTAATCCAACGTGCGGCCTAAGAGGCTATGCAATGGATTGTCCTGTTTTTTTTTTCAGTTGATACCAAAGCCCTACTTTCTGGTTTCAGCAGTGAGGCAGGAGGTAGAGCAGGTTTGGAGGAGGCAGACTTCCGTCCTCTCCTGAATGCTGGGGGTGGCTCTGCATCCCCTGCATCAGCGCCATGTGTCACCATAGTAAAGGCAGCTTGGTCGCTAACACCACAACAATTAACGCTGTGTGTCCTTCTCTAGAGCATTGTTGGTTATTATAGTGCTTGTGGATTGCTCTCCCACACCATGGCAACTCATGACACGGTTCCAGGGCAAACTGAGTCTTGAGCCTGCAGCACCCCAGATGAGAAACGCTGGTTTAGACATGCCCTCCCTGCTGGCCACTGGGTGCAGCAGACTTTAGTTGTGCAATCTGCTGACCAGTTATTGTAGCAACAGATTGCACAGCTAAGGTCTGCAGCAAATAATGGTTAGCAGATAGGCTGCACTGAAGGGGACACTGAGGAGGCTCAGTAAGTAGAGGCTCTCGGGCTGCTCAGACCCAACTTGGAGTCTCAGACGGAGCCTGACCAGGGGGAAGCCTAGAGCAGGGGGAACCCCTGCAAGGTGGTGTCCAGCTCGGGGCCCTTGCTGTGCCCGTTTAGAGCCGCCGGTTCCTGCTGCAGGGTGTCCCCCAGAGAGCTCGATGTAGAACCTCAGCGGGAGGGAGGGAGGAGAGAGACGCAGCGAGTGCTTCATGCCAGGGGCTCCACCCCACCCCTGTCAGCTCCGCTCCTCCTCTGACCCGCCCCTCATATTTTCCTACAGCTCTGCTACTAACCTGCCCTTCACGGTCCCACCCCTCCCCCCTGGCATCAGAAAATGCTTGGGACACCTGCGGGCCACCCAGCAATATGCGCCCCCTCATGCTAGCCACTGGAGCTGTGTCCTTTTATTTTCCCCCACAAATAGAGCTTTATTTTGGTGGTATTTGATCCCCTCTGTGGTTTTTATTTTTTGCACTATAAACAAAGATTTTTTTTTTTACAATTTTGAAAGAAATAACTATTTTATTTTCCGGGGGGAAAAAAAAATCAAAAAAAAATCGAATTTCTTCATTGACTTAGGCAAATTTGTATTCTGCTACATATTTTTGGAAAGAAAAACCCAATGAGTGTATAGCGTATTTCGCAAAAGTTATAGCCTTTACAAAATAGGGCATAGATTTATGAAATTTTTTAAAATGTATTTTACTAGTAATGGCGGGCGGACACATCGGACACCTAACTGACATTTTTGACACTTTTTTGGGGGAAACCAGTGACATTACAGTCATCAGTGCTAAAAATATGCACTGACATTGTACTATTGGCACTGGCAGAGAAGGGGTTAACATCAGGGGCGATCAAGGGGTTAAATGTGTTCCCTGGGTGTTTACTAACTGTATGGGGGATGGGCTGCCTGGGACAACATACAGATCCCTCTTCCTGCATAGCAGAAAGACAGGATCTCTGTGTCATCCCCTGTCAGAACGGAGATCTACCTTGTATACTTTGGCAGATCCCCGTTCTGTCTCTGCGAGGAACGATCGCGGGTGGCTGGCGGATATCGAGTCCGCCGGACCCCCTGATTGTCTAGTAATACTAAACACACACTCTTTAATTTATATTGTCCCTTCTATTTCTGTATGTGGACGATGGCACTGTAATTTTTTTAATAAAAAAAAAAAATCGAAGTACCTTTTTCCTAATCCATATACAGCTGTCACATGACCCGGCTCTGTCCCAGCCTGTCTGCAGGGAAACCATAAGTAGGAGGAGCTTCTAGTCCTCTGCTGCTGGTTATATGTGGATATATGGATTACAGAGTAAAAATAAATAAGATCAATAAACTTTTAAATTGGCATACAAATATATTTTTGAAATCAAATCTTTATTATTTTTTTGGCAATTACATGGTGTGGGGGCGGATTTCTGCCAATCACAGGCTGTGTCTTAGAATAATAGGGAGGTGAAGCCGCCATCGATCTACATGTAATGTCCCGCCTCCATTGTGTTTAGCTGGTTAGTGGGCGAGGAGCTGGAGGGAGGAAGTGGGCTGTCATTTACCACTATGTATACACCGCACATGTGTGACTCTATAGTCACAGATGTGATGGGGAAGGAAATGCTCAGCATAAAAACTCACTGAAAACTGAGCATGTGCAGAGCTGCCAACACTGCTCTGAATAATCCCTAGCTGCATTGGGGACATGGACAGAAGGTGGAGATATCTGCACAGCAGGATCAACCAGTTTTTTTTTTTGCAATATACCCCAATATGTGTTTACTATTATTTTTGCAATAAAGCATGGAGAGTGTTGCATGATTGCTGCATCCCGGGTGCAATGCACAGCCTCTTAAAGTGTGCCCCCCCCCCCAGGCCCTGGGTACAGACCTGGCTGAAGGATGTGCTCCTCGTTTCAGGTAAGAGGGAAAGCAGAGGGGGTTGTGAGGATGTGACCATGTTTCATGTTATGCCCTCCTGGTCCTTATCATAGTCCAAAATGTGGACTTAGCCTTGAACCGCTTAACCCCTTGCCGACCGCTGCACGACTATATAGGTCGGCAGAATGGCACGGCTGGGCAGATCGACGTATATATACGCCGCCTTTAATGCCCAGGGTTGTAGGCGCACGCCCGCCATGAGTCTGACCGCGAGTTCCGTGCATTCGATGTCCGCCGGGAGTCCCGCGATCGTCTCACGGAGAGGAAAAACAGGGGAAATGCTGATGTAAACAAGGCATTTCCCTATTCTTCCTAGTGACAGGACACTGATCACAGCTCCCTGTGATTGGGAGCAGTGATCACTGTCGTGTCACACGTAGCCCATCCCCCCCTACAGTTAGAATCACTCCCTAGGACACACTTAACCCCTTCCCTGCCCCCTACTGGTTAACCCCTTCACTGCCAGTCACATTTACACAGTAACCAGTGAATTTTTATAGCAATGATCGCTGTATAAATGTTAATGATCCCAAAATAGCGCCAAAAGTGTCCAATGTGTCCGCCATAATGTCGCAGTCACAATAAAAATCGCTGATCGCCGTCATTACTAGTAAAAAAAAAAATTATTAAAAATGCCATAAAATTATCATTATTATTATTTTTTTTTGTGTCTCTTCCTCCTCGCGGGTCCCACGGCCGCATTCACTCCCTCTGCCTCCCTCCCAGGATGGAGGGGGTAAGGGTAACAACTATTAATGTTAAAGGGCTGAATACCCCAGAAAAAAGGAGGATCCTACTCAATGAACTTAAACAAACCCGAACAGATGTAGCATTTATACAGGAGACACATCTTAAGAAGAATACATTTCCCTATTTGCAAAATAGATTCTTTCCATGTGCGTACCACGCATACAATCAAACATCGAAATCTAAAGGGGTGTCCATCATAATTTCTAATAGGATGTCATGGTCCCTGATAGATAAAAAGATAGATGAAGAGGGACGGTATCTGTTCTTGAAGGGAAATATTGGAGAGGTGAAAGTTACTCTGGCAACCATGTACACACCAAACACACACCAAGATACTTTTTTAAAGAAAACACTGGCTCGACTAGATGTGTTTGCAGAGGGGAAATTGATTCTGGGAGGGGATTTTAATATACCCTTAGATGCTAGAGTAGACACATCAGCAGGGTCCTCATCGGTACCAGGAGGTATCAGGAGAGGGATCCTGCGAAAGTTACAGGAAATGCAGTTAATAGATGCTTGGAGAGCGATGCATGTGGGGGAAAGGGACTATATGTTCTTTTCCAATCCACATCAAGTATACTCGCGAATTGATTTTTTTTTGTTACCACATTATCTATTAACTGCAGTACTTGATGTCACTATAGGCAGTATCACGTGGTCAGACCATGCCCCGGTGACGATGTGTATTTCTCTGTCCGGCACGGTTCCCTCCTCGGAGTGGCGATGGCGTCTGAATGAGGGTTTGCTGCAGATCCCCAAAATTAGGGAAGATGTGGTAAAAGAAATGGAAGCTTATTTTCAGACGAATGACACACCGGGGAGTGACCCCGGCATGATATGGGAAGCACATAAGGCAGTGATAAGAGGGGTATTGATAAAGCATGGATCCCGATTAAAAAAATTAAGAGAAGCACAGATGATAAAATTGATGAAGGAAATCCAGGCACTAGAAATCAAACATAAAAAAGTACAAACACAGGTGGAAGGGGAAAGGTTAAGGGACTTAAGGAGACAGTTAATAGAACTGCTGAGGTATAAAGCGAAAGCGGCAATACAAAGGGGAAAGAAAACAACGTATGAATTAGGAGACAAATGTAGTAGAATTCTTGCAGGGAAGCTGAAAGAAAAAGGGAAGTCAGTATATGTGCCCCAGATAAAGGGAAAAAAGGGGCAATTAATATCACTCCCCAAAGACATTGCTCAAAGATTTAGGGAATACTATTCCTCACTGTACAACTTGACCCCCATATCTACATCTCAAGCAAAGCTAGAAGACTATCTTAAGTCTGCATGTTTGATTAAGATGACCGTAGAGGAACGCAATAGTCTGGAAAAACCCATATCAGTAGAGGAACTGAGGGAAGTGTTGAAAGGAGTTAAGCAGGGGAAGGCCCCAGGCCCAGATGGGTTCACGACTCAATACTATAAGAATTTCTTCCCTATATTAGGGGTACACATGACTAACATGTTCAATGGGATCGGCCCGGCCTTCACACTGCCGCCGGATGCACTGAGGGCATATATATCAGTTATCCCGAAGGAAGGGAAAGACCCGGCGGAGTGTGGGAGCTACCGCCCGATCTCATTGTTGAACATAGATCTAAAGCTCTTTACAAAACTGCTGGCCACACGTCTTCAACCGTTAATAAATCAATTAGTACACCTGGACCAGGTTGGGTTCATCCCAGCCCGGGAAGCCAGGGATAACACTATCAAGGTTCTCAACCTGGTTCATTGGGCAAACGTTACAAAAACCCCCAGTATTTTTTTGAGTACCGACGCAGAGAAAGCGTTCGACAGAGTGAACTGGCGGTTTATGTTCGAGGTATTGAGACAAATGGGACTAGGAGAGCGAATGATAAATTGGATAGTGGGAGTATATACATCACCTGAAGCTTCCGTTAAAGTTAATGGGATATATTCTGAATCACTTAAAATTTCAAATGGGACGCGACAGGGATGCCCACTCTCCCCTATGCTGTTTGCTCTCTCCCTCGAACCATTATTAAATAAAATTAGGCAAAATTCAGACATTAAGGGCCTACAAATAGGAGGTCATAATTATAAGATTTCAGCCTATGCAGATGATTTGATGTTCTCTCTAACTAGTCCACATGTCTCGCTGCCAAATCTAATGAAAGAAATAGAGGAATATGGAACACTTGCAAACTTAAAAATTAATTATGCTAAGTCAGAAGCAATGGGGGTGGCCCTCCCCCAATTAGTGCAGGAAAGTATACAACCTAACTTTAAGTTTAAATGGGTAAAGACAGCATTAAAATACTTAGGAATACAGATACCATCAAAAATAGAGAAGACCTTCCTGATTAATTTCCCGCCGCTGTATAAGGTAGCCTGCTCACTATTGGAGAGATGGCAGCAGGGATCCCACTCTTGGTTCGGCCGTTGCAATACAATCAAAATGAATATATTACCAAAGTTTTTGTACTTATTCCAAGCCCTGCCGGTGGAAGTTCCTGCTGCCTTTTTTCGCCAAGTAAATACACTTTTCACCAAATTCATATGGGCAAAAAAAAGACCACGGATTAGCCGCAGTCATATGGCCCTCCCCAAGAAGTACGGAGGACTGGCGGTCCCAGATGTTTATAAATATTATCTAGCCGCACATCTGGGAAGGGTCATAGATTGGTGTAGACATGCAGAATGGAAACAATGGGTGGAACTTGAGCAAAAGATCAGTAAGGTACCACTGGGTAGAGCACCTTGGTGCTATGCAGAACTATTGGATCCTATAAAAAAACATCCTTTTATAGGACCAACCCTCCGGATGGGATACAAAACATGTCAGAATTCGAAATATTCCTCCTTACAGTCTCCATTATACCCAGTAATGGGAAACCCAAGTTTTGGCCCGGGGATGGAGGGAGGGGAGTTTTTGAAGTTGAGGGAGAGAGGCTACACCCAGGTTTCACACTTCCTGGATTCAGACAGTTGGCCGACAATAGAGACTTTAACCAAGAGGGGAGGTAGGTTTGAAGTAGGAAACTGGCAGGCAATACAACTCCGCCATTTTTTTAACTCACTAGGCCCAGCAAAAACATATAGACGAGACTTGACAAAATTTGAGATATATTGTGAAGAGAAGGAACCGCTGGCCCGAAAGATATCTAAAATCTATATGATGTTAATTTCACCCCCAGATAATTTTGAGATTCCAGCAATAGGAAAATGGGCAAGAGACATGAATAGGATGTTCACACAAGCCCAAAGTCAGAAGATAATATATCTCTCACTGAACACATCAGTCTGTACCAGAACTCAGGAACTGAATTATAAAGTAATGACCAGATGGTACTACACACCCTCCAAAATTTGTAAGTTGAGTCCAGAAGCTTCTGACCAGTGCTGGAGATGTAACAATGGATGTGGAACTTTACTACATATATTCTGGACATGTCCTAAAATCAGACAATACTGGTCAGAAGTGCGAAGGATACTGCAAAAATTTACAACAGAACAAATACAAGATGATCCTGCTTTTTTTCTTACTACACCTCTCAGAAATACCAATACAGATATATAAAAACTCAGTACTATGTCACATGGTCAATGAGGTAAAGGCGTGCATTGCACGCTGCTGGAAGGATCCCAGACCCCCCTCAACTGCAGAATGGCTAAATAGGGTTAGGAATGTAGGGGCCATAGAGGACTTGGTCCTGTCGGCCCAAGATAGAAAAGAGCAACATACTAAAATCTGGACTAAATGAAACCTGTTTATGGACTCGGAAGAAGGGAGGAGGCTGATGAAAGGGGAATAGTCCGGTTAAGGAAAGGGCAGAGGGGGGGGGAGGAAGGAGGAAGGAGAGAGGAAGGGGATAAGGAGAAAAAGGGAACTCGGCCCAAAACCAATGGGGGAGGGGCGGTGGGAGAGGCGGGGGAGAGACGGGAGGTAGGAAGAGGTATGTGTAAAAATATTTTTTTTTTTTTGGGGGGTAGGGGGGCGGGGGGGGGGGGGTTGTAAAAAAAGTAAAGGAAAAGGGGCAGGTGGGGGTACTGATAGACAGGCGGGGGAGGGGGAGAACAAAGAGAAGTTGCTTGATGGAAGTAACAACAAAGGCAGACCCTGAGGAGACTGAATAAAGCCTTTATTATGAAAGATTAACGGAGACAAAAAAGGCGGAGAATATGAATAAGTATAGTTCAAAAGTACTCCATGGGCCCAATGGGATATGTGGAAATAATATAGTTTGACCATGTTAACTGAGGAAGATATGCCCACTGGGTTGCGGGGGACTGGAACGTGTGTTTGCCTTTGATAGGTTGGTCTTGGGGTACCTCCCTCCCCGCCTTATGCTTATTTTTCGCTTCCCTTCCTTGCCGCCCCCCCTGCCCGTACTTGGGGGGGGGGGGGGGGAGTGGGGGTTGTTGGGGGGATGGGAAATGGAATATGTATAAAATGTAATGAAGAGCTGTACCGTATAACCTGTTCCTTATCTGAAATATAAATAAAGAATAAGGAAAAAAAAAATTATCCTCTATTTTGTAGGCGCTATAACTTTTGCGCAAACCAATCGATAAACGCTTATTGCGATTTTTTTTTTTTTTAACCAAAAATATGTAGAAGAATACGTATCGGCCTAAACTGAGGAAAAAAAATGTTTTTTTAGATATTTTTGGGGGATATTTATTATAGCAAAAAGTAAAAAATATTGCTTTTATTTCAAAATTGTCGCTCTATTTTTGTTTATAGCGCAAAAAATAAAAACCGCAGAGGTGATCAAATACCGCCAAATGAAATCTCTATTTGTGGGGAAAAAAGGACGCACAATTTTGTTTGGGAGCCATGTCGCATGACCGCGCAATTGTCAGTTAAAGTGACGCAGTGCCGAATCGCAAAAAGTGCTCTGGTCTTTGGCCAGCCAAATGGTCCGGGCAGGGACGCCATCAGGAATTTTGGGGCCCTTTACACAGCTTCAGGCATGGGCCCCCTGGAGCAGAGTAGAACTGGGGGGGGGGTGCTGCCGCCGCCGCCGCCAATTGAGAAGCGGGGGGGTGCTGCCACCACGAATTGCTGAGGTCGGAGGGGCTTTGGGTGCTGAGGAACAAAAAAAGAACAAAAAAAAAGGGGGGGTTGCCATCTGGGGACCACCGGGCCCCTTACAAAAAATAAAAAATTTAAATAAATACATTTCTCAAAAAAAAAAAAGGGGGGGGGGTTGCCATCTGTGGCCCTGGGGACCTCCGGGCCCCTTACAAAAAAAAATTATAAAAAAAATAAAAATAAATACATTTATGAAAAAGAAAAGGGGGTTTGCCATCAGGGCCCCTGGGGACCTCCGTGCCCCTTACAGGTGTACTGCCTGTACCCCCCTGATGGCGGCCCTGGGTCCGGGGCTGAAGTCGTTAAGGACCACCCCACCTACAATTTTGATATTTTTCAAGGGCTGCTCCTGCTGTGAGACAAACTAGCGGTTCTGCTAGTAAGGAAGATGGAGATCTTGTGTTTCTGCTAAGCAGGAACACGGATCTCTGTCTTCCTACAGTGCAACCATCCCCCACACAGTAATCACTCCTAGGGAACACAGTTAGCCCTTTGATCGCCCCTGATGTTAACCCCTTCACTGCCAGTGTCATTTGTACAGTGCATTTTTTTTTTTTTAGCACTGATCACTGCAGTGGTGTCACTGGTCCCCAAAACGTGTCAGATTTGTCCGCCGCAATGTCGCAGTCCCACTAAAAATCACTGATCGCTGCCATTACTAAAAAATAAAAAATAAGTCCATAAATAGGGATTTTAGGGCACCAGGGGTACGTTGCTTTGCCTGTGCAGGACACCTGTCCACAGTACATTGCGGGTGGGCGGTCCGCAAGTGGTTAAGGTAACAACAGTGCTGAAACATGGGTACCTTGTAGTGCCAAACTAGCGCTTGCTCATTAACACGTTGCATTAAGGCAGCCCATTTATTTCAATTGGCTGCCTAATGTGCCATTAAAAGTTGCATACAGCTTTTCTGTTCGTATACAGCAGTGCATTGTGGTGCCATAAAGAATGAATGGTAGGCACTATGTCCCGCTAATGCATTACCGTGCATCGGAGCCGGGAAAAGGGGTGGAGCAGATGGGGGGCGACTGTGGTATCATGTAAGGTGGGGGGGGGAGCTGCAAAGAGATTGAGGGGGAGGGGATTTGTGTTGGAAGGGGGAATTGGGGGGGGGGGGTGCCGCAGGGAATAAGAATTGTTCTAGAAGGAGAAATTTAGGGGTGTGTGCTAAGAGTGGTGATTTTAGTTGGATTCGGGTTGGGAGGGGAATTGTACTAGGAGGGGAAATTTTTTTGTTTGGGGGTATTTGTGCTAGGAGGGGAAATGTTTTTGATTTGGGGGGGGGGGGGGATATGTACTAGGAGGGGGATTTGTGCCGAGGGGAGAGGATATGTACACATAGGTGAAATTTGAGTGGTAGAGGATTTGTGCTAGGAGGGGCATTTTTTTGGGAAGGAGAGGGGATTTATGCTGGGGGGGGGGTAAGCATCCAGACTAGTGCTCGATTTTTTTTTTTTTTTAGGAGGGGGGGTCAATTTTTGCGACCCGGTTTGAAGCTCCATGACCGCGCCCGCGTGACCCGCGGACCGATCGCCGCCGGTGTCCCGTGATCGGGTCACAGAGCTGAAGAACGGGGAGAGGTAATTGTAAATAAACCTTTCCCCGTTCTTCCTAGTGGCAGGTCAGTGATCGTCTGTTCCCTGTCATCGGAACAACGATCAGTGACGTCACATGCCAAGCCACGCCCCCTACAGTAAGAATCACTCATTAGGTCACACTTAACCCCTACAGCGCCACCTAGAGGTTAACCCCTTCACTGCCAGTGTCATTTTCACAGTAATCAGTGCATATTTATAGCACTAATCGCTGTAAAAATTACAATGGTCTCAAAAATGTGTCAAAAGTGTCCGCCATAATGTCGCAGTCACGATAAAAATCGCTGATCGCCTCCATTACTAGTAAAAAAAATAATTATTAATAAAAATGCCATAAAACTATCCCCTATTTTGTAGACACTATAACTTTTGCACAAACCAGTCAATAAACGCTTATTGTGATATTTTTTTTTTTTTACCAAGAATATGTAGAAGAATACGTATTGGCCTAAACTGAGGAAAAAAAAACGTTTTTATTGTTTGGGAGCCACGTCGCACGACCGCGCAATTGTCAGTTAAAGCGACGCAGTGCCGAATCGCAAAAAGGGGCCTGGTCCTTTAGCAACAAAATGGTCCGGGGCCAGTCTATGAGACTCGCTGGATCACAGATCGGAGTAAGGGGTCGATTCTGACCCCTTAACACGTGATCAGCTGTCAGCCAATGACAGCTGATCATGTGATGTAAACAGAGCCGTTAATCGGCTATTTTTTTTCCTCACGCTCATAGCGTGAGAAGGAAAAAAAAAGCCGATCACCGGCAGAAGACAGCGGGACATCGGTCCCGATCAGAGCTGCAGACAGCTCAACTGTGCCAATGTGTGCCACCTGTCGGTGCCACCTATCAGTGCCCACAGTGCAAAATCTGAATTTCACTCATCAGTGCCTCAAACAGTGCCGCCCATCATTGTCACCTGCCAGTGCCCATCATTGCCCTCTATCTGTGCCTATCAGTAACACCTATCAGTGCCGCCTTATCTGTCCCCATCAGTGCCGCCCTATCAGTGTCGCCTTATCTGTGCCTATCAGTGCCCACCAGTGCAGCCTATCAGTGCCGCCTCATCAGCGCATATCAATGAAGGAGAAAAATTACCCGTTTGTAATTTATTTTAACAAAAATATAAAACATGATTTATTTTTTTCTAAATTTTCCATCTTTTTTTGTTTGTTTAGCAAAAAATAAAAACCCCAGTGGTGATCAAATACCACCAAAAGAAAGCTCTATTTGTGTGAAAAAAAATATAAAAATGTCATTTGGGTACAGTGTTGTATGACCGCGCAATTGTCATTCAAAATGCGACAGCGCTGAAAGCTGAAAATTGGTCTGGGCAGGAGGGGGGTTTAAGTGCTCAGAAAGCAAGTGGTTAAAAAGAGTCATTCATACCAGCTAGTAGGCCAGGAGTCTTCCACCATTCGCATCTATCTGTGCTTCTTCCGAAGAAGCGAGACTCCTCTCGCAAAACGCGTTTAGACCTAGCACAATCATCCTAGACTACTCCAGTATTGTCATCACAAACCGCCAGGACTGCTGCGTGCAACGCCTGCTGGGAGCCAAGGTCCGCATTGGTGATTCACCTGAATGCAAAAATCCAGTGTGAGTATATAGAGGTTAACTTCTTCAAAAAAGGGGCTACAAACTATGATGGTGCCCCAATATGGGCTGATAAACGGGTGGATTAGATTTGTGTTAC
Organism: Rana muscosa; assembly: GCA_029206835.1. NCBI lineage: Eukaryota > Metazoa > Chordata > Amphibia > Anura > Ranidae > Rana > Rana muscosa. The sequence goes on along the minus strand of JARGYO010005626.1, from coordinate 203,629,556 downwards.
CATATCGGTCAGAAATGGACCACCACAACTGCTGACATCCATGCAAACTGTTAGAAAAAAATAAGCAGGTTTTATATATGTATATATTATTTTATTTATATCTAAATTATAAAAAAATAAACGTCTTTTTGTATATAATATTGTATTTTTTTTATAATATATATATATATATATATATATATAGCACTACCCCCGTAGGAGCTGCTGGTTTATATTTGGGTCTGCCGTTACCTGACTGTTCACTGTATCCGCCATAGGGGTCCCATTGGAGAGTTGTTCACAGATGTTCGCACCAAACACTTAGTCTCTTTTTCCAATGCTTTATTAACAAACGTCAGATAGAGGGATGGAGGGTTGGGGGAGATTCAGGTACCTTGTTTTGCGGATCACGGGTACTTCTTTGATCCAGAGGACAAACTGCTCCACAACTGGATCTAGCAACCACTGGATAGGCCTCTCTCACTGTCCTAGCAGCCGGTGCGGTGCTCGGTCATGGTCTCTGCCACAGACTTGTTGAATACACTGGAGTCGTTGTACAATCCTCTGCCACAGGATTGTATAACCAAGAACTTTTGCAAAGTCAGAATACAATCTCACAGTACCAGTATCTTTCAGCCATCCGGCGATACTGTGAGGTAGATGGGCCGGGATGCGTCCTCCAATTGAGTCTCCAATTGCTCGGCTTCTCCCCGCAGGCAAGACAGCTCAGAACCACCCCTGGACCAGTAGGCCCCAGAAACTCCTGGGCCTACTTTCAGCAACGAGGCCTCGGGCCAGCAGGCCCCGAGGCAGAACTGCTACGACACACCTTGGGCCAGGAGGGCCATCAGGTCAGAGAGACCGCGAAAACGGTGTCTGTCCCTTAAGTCTCCCAGAATGCACAGCGGGCGAACCACTCCCACTGGGCTGTTTCTGGGCAAAGAGGTACTCAATGCATCCAGCCTGCTGCATTTCCAACACTGACCGGGGGTGACAGCGACACCCACGGCCAAGTGGAAAATGTACAACACAACTGAACTGGAACAGAAACCAGCCATTTAACATAATATTCTGAGCTAAACTACAGCTCAGATAAACCAAAATTTACATCTAGCGCCTACTCAATAGGAGCAGGGCGCTACACACTTCCCCAACCGCAATAGACAATGTCCTCATCGTCTGAGAAAAAATGACTCTCACTCCTGACACATAAATGACACATCTAGCTCTCTATCTATGCCACCCACTCTCTAGCAGCTTGACAGAAGATCCATTTGTACCTGAAAAACAAAAGACACACACAGGCAACAATATAAAACACATCACTGTACAATCAGGAAGCAAAGCCTCATCTCCTAAGAGATAAGACTTTCTTTCCCCTTTTTTTTTTTTTCAAATGTGGAGTAGCTAGAAAAGAAAAGTCCAGTCTTTGCTGTGCAAACTTCCACCACCTAGTGGCAGAAGAACCATATGGTAATAGTCCTTAATACAAGTGCTGGAACAGGTAGAGAAATCTTGACTCCGAAAGTTTCTTGTAACCTAACACTACCTAGCTATATACCCCACAGTTATTTTTGCATAGAGGATTTTTTTTTTTCCTCACAGTCTCTTTGCAAAGTGGAAAAACAAAACAGGACAGTCACTATAATTGATCACCAGTAAAACGATCGGGCAGAGTCAGGTTTTTCCCTTGCTTATCCAAAGTGGGGATAAAGTAGACAACGTTGTCCTTTCCAGGCCTGCAGATGACCACTTTGTCAGCATGAATGTGTCTACCATAATTCCAATGCAACAAACGCCCATTGAAACGATCATCCATAGTGGAGGAATAGCCTGCTCTTCTGAAAGGCTTTGGTACAGACAGACAGTCCCAAACAGCCTCACTGTACCACTGCTCTCTGTTGAGTTCAATTTCCTGCATGATCTCCTTGGGAACATAGGGAAACTCCAGTCGATATTCTGTGGCTACCCTTTTATTTATCAATCTTTGTAATCGGGCAAGCCTTGGCAAAGCTCTGGCACTTCCTTGTCCAGGAGGCACACATGAGGTCGGAGATTGGAGATTTGCGCACCATAGCGTTGGTAGATAACTTTTCTAACCCAAATGAACTGACCAGAATCTCGTTAGTAGCAACGGGGGGTTCCACACTGGGTGATGTCTTCCCCGAGTCCATAACTACCCAATCAGAAAAAGTGAAGGCCGAAGCGACATCATCACCATTTGCCCATAACATCTCCTGAGACATAGTCTCAAACAAATCATGTTCTCTTTCTAAATTCCGACAGAAAAAGTCGGTCGAAATATCCGATGAAAAAATTTCGTCAGACTTTTTTCCTTGGAAATTCCGACCGTGTGTACGCGGCATAATACAAGCTGAGGGGACATAAAGGGCTCAGGCTCGATTCACACTAATGCGTTTTTTGATGCGTTTTGCAGAAATGCAGGGACATTTTTTAACATGGGTTCCTATGGAACATGTTCACATCAATGCATTTTTGTGCCTCTGCGTTTTTGGAAAGGGTCGGGGACTTTTTTCCCGCAAAATGCAGCGTTTTGCATGTAATAGACTTCAATGGACCCGCATCCAAAATGCAAGTACTGCTTTTTTACTGCGATTTTTGCCTCGATTTGCGTTTTTTTTTTTACACTGTGTATAGCTGGTTGCTAAGGAGGGGGCCGGGAAGCCGGCCGCCACGTCCTGAACAACCGATGAGTCATCAGCTGTCAGCTGGCTTCCCGCTGAATGTAAAAAAAAATGCAGGCTAAAAAAAAAATTGTGAAAAAAACTGCGTGCCCCCCCCCCCCCCAGGTCCATACCAGGCCCTTGGTTCGAGTATGGATTCGGAGGGGACCCCCCACACCAAAAAATAAATAAAAAATGGTGTGGTGGTCCCCCCAAAATCCATACCAGACCCTTATCCAAGCATGCAGCCCGGCAGGTCAGGAAAGGGAGGGAATGAGCGAGAGGCCCCCCCCCCCCTCCTGAACCGTACTTTTGGGCCTCTTCCCGACAATCCTTGCTCGGTGGTTGTCGGGGTCTGCGGGCGGGAGGCTTATCGGAATCTGGAAGCCCCTTTTAACAAGGGGGCCCCCAGATCCCGGTCCCCCCTATGTGAATGAGTATGGGGTACTAGGTGCAAGATCACTTTTATCGGCGGCGAAAGAGGGGCCCTCTCCGGTGCCCTCTGTCCCTTACCGGAGCCGTCGGCAGCGGCGGAGGCGATCACGTCTGTCTCCTGCCTCTGTATGTATGGAGACGAATGAGGGTAAGATGTCCCCCACCCATCTCCATATCACTGCAGGCAAGAAAGCGACGTCAAAACCTCACTTCCGCCCAATGCTCTTAAAGGGACATTCCGAAAAAATTCCGAAATTCGAAAATTCTTATATTTCCGTATTAACGAATTTGTCTAAATTCGTTTAAAAAAAGAATTTGAAATTAAACTAATTGCACATGTCTAGTTAGGCCCAATAGCCTGGTTTGGGGCCTAATGTGTGTTGAAGTGGTCCTAAAGCTGTCCTGCCTGGTCTGGAGAAAGCTGTGCCAAAAAGGAGACACAGAGGAAATTCCCTTGCTGGAGAGAGCCGGGAAGACGGCTGGACTCCAAGAAGGGCCTGGGCACTCGAAGGACACACTGAAATTCGGGAATGTACTTACGGTGTTGCCAGGTTGGCTTAAAGGTTCTGACGCAAAAGCAGTACGTTTATCTGGAGAGTCTCTAAGTGATCTGCTACGGTATCTGGGGCCCCTAACCCTCACCTCCTTGACTGTTATTTGAGAAAACTTTATGTTTCAATAGTTTTATTAAAGTTTTACAATACAAGATACAAAAACAAAAAGAAAGGAAAATTCCCCGGTTTGCATTGCGCAGTAGACAACATATTAAGGGAGTCACACATTGAATATTCTAAAGCCGCGTACACACGATCGGTTCTACCGATGAAAACAGTCCGATGGATTTTTTCTTCATCGGACAAACCGATCGTGTATGGGCCCCATCTGTCTTTTTTCCATCGGTGGAAGCTAGAGGCTAAAAAAACGATAGCAAATTCCGATCGTCTATGGGCAAGTCCATCGGTTAAAAAACAAACGCATGCTCAGAATCAAGTCGACGCATGCTCAGAAGCATTGAACTTCATTTTTCTCGGCTCATCGGAGTGTTTTACGTCACAGCGTTTGGAACGGTCGTTTTTTTGACTGATGGTGTGTGGGCAAGACTGATGGAAGTCAGCTTCAGCGGTTTTCCGATGGAAAAATCCATCGGTTTAAAAACCATAGGAAATCCGATCGTGTGTACAGGGCTTAAGAGACTTGAGGAATCCATCGTGTAAGGCAATGTTTCTCAACTCCAGTCCTCAAGGCGCCCCAACAGGTCATGTTTTCAGGCTTTCCATTATCTTACACAGGTGATTTGATCAGTTTCACTGCGTTAGTAATTACCACAGCCATTTCATCTGAGGGAAATCCTGAAAACATGACCTGTTGGGGCGCTTGAGGACTGGAGTTGAGAAACACTGGTGTAAGGCATACATGGACCATTATCACTTCCTGATGTGGACTGTAACACATCTGCTCAATTAAGTAAGATACATGTACCCATATCAACCAAGATTCTTAAACTGTTCAAAGGACCACTGTCTCCATAATCTAAGGCAGGTTCCCAATCCAAGGCCCTGGCGTATGATTCACCCGCTGGGAGGAACCAGCTCCCCATCCAACTATCGGGGAAACCAGGTTCCTCCTGTCGCATGGGCATCTCCCTCCACAGCCCAAGTAGGCAACGGTCAGCCAAGGGTGAGTGAGAGTAACCACATATCAAATAAAACAAAAATTGTAACCTAATAATTAGTAATTGTTAAAAGATGGTGAGGGTGAAACAAAGTGGAGAAAAAGTGTAGAGGAGAGGACAGAGAAAGGAGAGTTGGGGGGGGGGGGGGGACTATGGCACCGTACCTAGAGACCCATCTTTTGGAAATAGATCTAGTTTGTGAGTGTCCTGGGGTCGTTTGTCAGATATCTCATCCATGGATCCCATACTTTGTGAAACAGTTTCATCTTATCTTGTGCTATGGCTGTCAACCTTTCATTTAACTGAGAAAACTTTAAAAAAGACAAGTGACTGGCACCCAATATCTTTTCTCAGTCCCCCCCCCACCATTTTAGCCATGGACTCGACCCTGAGGGAGAAATGCTGGCCCACCCTGGCCTCTGGTGGTGCTATCGTGCCTTTGGGGTGTTAGAAGGGTGCTACACTGGTAAAATAGGGGATGTTGGTGGTAACATGACTGACGCATTTAACGTGCTAAACCATAGAAAGATTTATCACTCAGTTCTTAGACAAGGACAAGACTTCCTGGAGGAATTGTACTCCTCCCATAGATGTGATACTCATTGCCCAACCTCCTTTTCTATCTCTCCAGGTGCAAAAAGGTCACAGATGTCTCCAAACCTCGGATCTCTCTGTGCTGCAGCGGGATGTTGGGCCGATACGTCAGTGTGGTGATCACTGGGCGCTTGGAAATCCTGACACTGTGCGAAGTGGAGGTTTACGGAAAGGAGAAGGTGGCCATGTATGCTGGTAACATCGCATGGACGGTTAGCTCCGGCAATGTTCGGAGCACATTAAATTTGTTTCTTTTCCTACTTCTGTACTGCTTTATAATGAACCTTCCCTGAGAGAAATACAGGGTCTGCTCTTGGTGTACTCTTTTGGAAAATGTTGGCTTCTGATTTTCGAGTCATTGGTAAGGTTAACCACTTCAACACCGGCCTTTTTATACCACTTCCATACCGGGCCTATTCTGGCACTTCTCTCCTACATGTACAAATCATCATTCTTTTGCTAGAAAATTACTCAGAACCCCCAAACATTATATATGTTTTTTTAGCAGACACCCTAGGGAATAAAATGACGGTCATTGCAACTTTTTTTCTTGCATGGTATTTGCGCAATAATTTTTCAAAAGCCTTTTAAAAAAAAAAAAAATGGTTTCATGAATTAAAAAATAACAAAACAGTAAAGTTAGCCCAATTTTTGGGGAAAATATGAAAGATGATGTTACGCCGAGTAAATAGATACCTAACATGTCACACTCATGGAATGGCGCCTTACTTCGGTACTTAAAAATCTCCATAGGCGACGCTTGAATTTTTTACAGGTTACCAGGTTAGAATCACAGAGGAGGTCTAGGGCTAGAATTGTTGCACGCGCTCTAACGCACGCGGCGATACCTCACATATGTGGTTTGAACGGCGTTTACATATGTGGGCGACTTACGTGTGCATTTGCTTCTGATCGCGAGCTACCGGGGACAGGGGCGTTTTTAATTTTTAATTTTATTTTACTTATTTATTTATTTATTTTTACAATTATTTTACTTTTTTTTTTTTTTGATCACTTTTATTCCTATTACAAGGAATGTAAACATCCCTTGTAATAGGAATGTGTGTGACAGGTTCTCTTTATGGAGAGATGCGGGGTCAATAAGACCCCACATCTCTCCTCCAGGCTGGAAAGCATGAGATCAGTGAAAATTTTTTCACTGATCTCATACTTATGTAGCGGGTATGTACTTTCCCGTGTGTAATTTTGAATTTGGCAGAGACATCAGTGATGTGTAATTCCCAGCAGCCCAGTGGGTGGCGCTGTCGCCCTGGGCTGGGGTTGAATCATTGCTGTGTGCTGCGCCTCTTTTTTGTCCTCTCTCGGCAGCGGTATGGTGGGGCGGGGAACCCGCCGTGCTTGCTGGGAGAGGGTATAAAGGGGGCCGGCCATCTTTGTCACGGGGTGAACGTCCCAGGCACCTTCAGCTTGCGGACGGTGGGTCGTGTCACTCCTCTGGGTGGCTTAGGCCTAGAGGACAGCGGAGGTCGAGTTCCATCCCAGGCACCTTTAGCCTAGGGCAGGGTTTCTCAACTCCAGTCCTCAAGGCGCCCCAACAGGTCATGTTTTCAGGCTCTCCATTATTTTGCACAGGTGATTTGATCAGTTTCACTGTCTTGTAATTACCACAGCTGTTTCATCTGAGGAAAATCCTGAAAACATGACCTGTTGGGGCGCCTTGAGGACTGGAGTTGAGAAACACTGGCCTAGGGTGACCACGTGTCCCGGATTGCCCGGGACAGTCCCGCATTTTGCAGGTCTGTCCCGGGCACATTTATTCTAGGACAATACAGTGTCCCGGAATGAAACTGACACAGCCACCCCCCGGGCCAATCTGATTCCCCCAAAAAAGCCTTCACATCACCGCTTTACTCACTGACAGTACTTGTCCTAGCCGGGAATGCCTGGGGGAGCACAATCCCCGCCCCCTGCTTGTGATTGGAGAAATCATAAATCCCGCCTCTTGTGTCCAATCACTGTGCTGCGATTTGTTACAGCACAAGCTGATTTTTGGGAAGGGAGGGTGTCCCTGAATGGTAGTTTGGAAATGTGGTCACCCTACTTTAGCCTGGGGTGAGGTACTCGGATGGAGGTCTGGAGCTCAGTGCCCAACACTGAGTTCCGCAAGGGAAGGAGATCCTAGGGTGCCCAGGGATTGGGTACCCGAATCTGGAAGGCGCAATGGACCAGGGGGAGCTCCTCATTTGAAGACCCGGTGCAGCATATTGCCGGTGACAAGTGAGTCTCTCGTCGAAGACGGCCTGGAAGGAAATCTACCCTCGTGCGGAGACCAGGACACACTTCTAGGAAGGGAAGTGGCAGCTTACATTGTGTCTGGGCCTGTTCGCATCCACACCTCCTTTTCTGTTCTGTTCTATCAAGGGAGTTCAACTGTTTGTGTTCAGACAAGGAGAATAAAGGAGTGTTGAACTTTAATGGTGTGGAGCTCATTTTCTGACAGACATGGTTCGCGGTGACTCTTGGAGGGAGGATCCAGGTGCACAACACTGACCTGAAGGTAATACAGAACTGTTGCTTATACCGCACTAACATCTGTGGTGGAAGCCAGGCGTAGTGTCCCCGCTCCCTCCCCTTTAAGATACCCCTAGACAAGAGAAAGACGAGACAAAAGAGGGGAGTGTGAGAGGCTGCCGCTACACTTACAGCCGCAATGGCGGCTTTGTTACATTTGAGGACCCGGGCGTGACGTCATCACATCGCGCCCGGGCCTCCGACGATCATAGAGATAACTGGTGACCATCTGGTCACCAGTCATCTCTATGCTCGTCACGTGACCCACCACCGGCGCTGGAATATTCTCTCCGGGTCCCCGATCGCACGGGAGAGCCCGGAGAAGCACCGGATGGCGGCGGGAGGGGGGGGGGATGTCCCCTCCCGCCGCCTATAAGAACGATCAAGTGGCGGAACCGCCGCTATGATCATTCTTATGGTGCACAGAATCGCCGGCACGTCAAAAGGATATCTGAATGATGCCTCTAGCTGCAGGCATCATTCAGATATCCCCCTACAAAGCCAGGATGTCATATGACGTCCACCCAGGATGGGAGATCCGATCTGTGGACGTCATTTGACTATGGCTGGGTAGGGAAGTGGTTAAATAAGGACTCTAGTTCAGCATGTATGTGTTCTCATATCCTTGTAATAGACATGTGTGGTTCGTTTATTCAGAATCAAAATTCGGGCAATTTTCATTATTCTGAGTTTTAGATGTATCGGAATTTCTGACCTACTAACGAATTTGAAAAAAATTGTAATGACAAAACTAAAATTTAAGATTGAATTTGACTCAAATTCGAAAATTAAATCAAAATATAAACATATTGCGGATTTCCTTCAAAGACTATGGGGCTGATTTACAAACCGTTTGCGCCATGAGTATCGGCGCGCGCAACGGCAGTTGTGGTATTTACGAAACATTTGTGCCGGTAACGCAGTGCTATTCCCCATTTACTATAGTGTTCTCGGCGCACGGGAGGAGGCGCTCAGTGCGCCACTATGGACGAGGCGCCCGGCAGAAAGAACCGGAGAGCGGGAGAAGAACCAGAGAGCGCGGAGACGACACCGGAGAGCAGAAGCAGAGACCACCTGAAGTCGGAAGAGACACCCGAAGTTGGAAGAAGACCCCCAAAGTCAGAAGAAGACCCCCGGAGCTGCCTAATAAATTACTTTAAAAACCTGCGTAGTGTTTTTTTATTGACATTTTTTTTCCACCAGGTGAATGGGTAGGGATACTCATTCACATAGGGTGGGGGCCCCCCCTATTGAAGGGGGCTCCCGGATTCCGATAAGCCCCCCCTCCCGCAGATCCCGACAACCAACGGCCAGGGTTGTCGGGAGGAGGCCCTTGTCCCCATCAACATGGGGGCGGGGTGGGGGGGCAGGGGGGCGCCCTGCAACCCCCACCCCAAAGCACCCTGCCCCCCCATGTTGAGGGCATGTGGCTTGGTATGGTCTAGGAGGGGGGGCACTCGCTCGCCCCCCTTTCCTGACCTGCCAGGCTGCGTGCTCGGATAAGGGTCTGGTATGGATCCTGGGGGAACCCCCACGCTGTTTTTTCGGCTTAGGGGGTTCCCCTTGAAATCCATAAAATTTGGCGTGGAGTTCCCCTTCATGATTCATACCAAACACAGGGGACAGCGAGCGCAAGGTTTGCAGTACCCTGTCGCCGAGAACCAGCGCGATGGGATCGCGCTGGAAACATTCTCGCGGGCATGTACTGGCAAAGAAGCCTGTACTGGAGGCAACTTGAAGTTGCCTCCAGGACACGACTTGAGCATGTGCTTCACGCTCAAGTCCTGTCCAAGTTGCCTCGCAAAGTCGCGCTGCCCCTGTGTGAACCGGCACACGAGTCGCCCCGCAAGTCGGATCATCTTGATCCAACTTCTGGTGCGACTTCTATTCAAATCAATGGGCTCCCATAGGGAACCATTCATTTTGAATAGAGACAGAAGCGTCGCTGAGATTTTTATTTACTATCACAGTGCGCCGCCGGTTCACGCGTCCAATTAATGATTTATCTGGTACACCAATTAAGGTATGAACCGGCGCAGCGCACTGTTGTTAGAAAATCACCCCCAATGTGTATTAGTATAAGAATATATATGGTTTTGAGGGGGACTCTAAACTTTTTGTGAATTTTTTTTAGCCGGCAAATCTTTTTTTTTTTACATTCAGCTGTCAGCGGGAAAGCCTACTGACAGCTGATGACACATCGGTTGGTAACCACTTCACCCCCGGACCATTTGGCTGGCCAATGACCAGAGCACTTTTTGCGATTTGGCACTGCGTCGCTTTAACTGACAATTGCGTGGTCGTGCAACGTGGCTCCCAAACAAAATTGACGTCCTTTTTTTTCCCACAACTAGATCTTTTTTTTGGTGGTATTTGATCACCTCCACGGTATTTAGTTTTTGCACTATAATCAAAAAAATAGAGCGACAAATAGAGCGACAATTTCCGACGGAATTCCGCTCAAGCTTGGCTTGCATACACACGGTCGCACAAAAGTTCTCTGAACTTTCGACCGTCAAGAACGTGGTGACATACAACACTATGACGAGGCGAGAAAAAGAAGTTCAATGCTTCCGAGCATGCGTCAAATTGTTTCAGAGCATGCGTGTTTTTTTTTCCCGTCGGAATTCCATACAGACGAACAGATTTTCCGTCAGGAAATTCAGATGGAAAAAGGGGCATACACACGGTCGGAATATCCGATGAAAAGCTCCCATCTGACTTTTTCCATCGGAAATTCCGACCGTGTGTACGCGGCATTAGTCTTTCTGTCCCATCATCTTCAGTTGACAAAAGAGATTACTCTCCCAGATTGCTGGCTGTAATTGGCTGTGTGGTTACTAGGCCAGAGGTCTGCAGTACCTTTCCCCGGCGGCCTAGTAATTTAGCAGCTTGCTTTAGTTGGTGGACTACTGATCCCAGCTAGCCTGACCTGCAAATCCTGCGCCCGCAGGCCGCATCGATTTGACACAAAACCCCACAGTCTCTCCTCTGGCCTCGCACCCATTTCTCCTGGCACGCCTCTTCCAGAAATCCACTATGTCACACTCACCAACCTTCACCTGCCCCGAGTCCATGATGGAGAACTTTAACTGGACATGTGTTCCAATTAGGGTGCCATCCAATAGTTTCTCCAGCCCCTCTGTTCCAGGACACCTCCTCCATGACTGTGTAAGGATGAGGTTCCCTCCCAGCTCTCCCGGGATCCTCCGCTGGGCCTCGCACCCCCCCCCCCAGATGGGGATGGGGCCCCTGCTGCTATCTAGCATTCCATTCTCCACGTCTCCTTGCCGACAACTCCTCCCCAGTGGGCTGGACCTGAGCTTATATGGGAGGCCTGGCCCCTGCCAGTTCCAAGTGTGGATTGGTCAGGGCTCCTCACATGAGCTCCCTGTTACTCCAGCTCCTGGCCCTGCCCCTCTTCCAGAACATTCTCCCTGGAAGAAGGAGAGGTGCCCAAGCACTGAAGCACAGGTGGTCACACCCACTGCTACACTAACCACTCCCTGCCCCCAGATCAAAACAAGCAGGCCTAGCCTGAAACATAGGCCTGCCTAAATTTACCTGCGCTGGCAGCCTTCCTCACAAAAATTCTCACTCTAGCACCTACCTATGGTAGAGGGTGCTACATGAGGAACTAAGGGAATAAGGGGGAACTTATACTCAGCATGTAAGACACACTACCTTTGGCCACCACTAGAGGGAGACTCTACTCCAATCCAGCTGGCTGACCCCACACAGGCAGATACAAATCTTACATACAATCTGGTGCACACTAAGGGTTGGGGAGCAGTCTAGCAATTACTACACACTTCTAGGGTTCCTTCAGCTATCCTGCAAGCTTGAACCCCGGTGTTAATCACTCTTCCCACTGTCCCCACACACCAGACACACAATAAACAATAGCCTGCCACCACCCAACAGTTTGTCCGTAGACTGGTCTGCTGAGCCACCACACCCACAGAGCTCCGTCTGGCAGATCTTGCAATCTGCATGCAATCTGCCAGCACGCAGTGCAATTGCATACCGATTGGCACGTAACTTAGACCGAGTACTTAGGCACTAAAATACAACAACCTCTCCAGAGATATGAGTCCTAGCTTGGTATACAGAAGTCACTTATTGATTTTATCATTTAATATCCCGAAAGTGTGCAGTGCATAAAAGATATACAGTGGAACCTTGGATTACGAGCATAATCTGTTCCAGGAGAATGCTTGTAATCCAAAGCACTCGCATTTCAAAGCGAGTTTCCCCGTAGAAGTCAATGGAAACAAAGATAATTAGTTCCGCATTGACTTCTATTGCATGCAATACCGCATGTGGCCAGAGGTGGAGGGGCACCGGAAAGACCCAGAGAGACTCGGAAATACTCAGAGACCGTTCAGATGCAGTCGGAAACACTCTGGAACTGAGTATTTCCGAGTATTTCCGAACGGCTCCGTGTGTCACCATCACCCCGCACCTCTGGCCAAATGCGGTACTGCACACCGCAGAGACTTGAATCCTGCTCGTTTTGCGAGACAACACTCGCAAACCGAGTCAAGATTTTGAAAAAAAGAAGCGCTCGTTAACCGCGTTACTCGCAATCCGAGGTTCCACTGTACAAAGAAGGAGTTACCAAAAAAGATACAAAAAATACAAAAAGACACACAATTGGCAATTTGCTATGAAAATAAAAAGGGATAAAAACAGAAATGAGCTTTGCCGAAGTCTATCCGTGAGTAGAAGCAATACTGAAACATGTGGGAACTCCCCAGTTTCGAACTGGCTTTGTGGAAGAATGATGTCCATATCTCAGGCTACCCAATTTATTAAAATATGGATGTGGGCTGGACTTTAGCACTTGGCCAATCAACCCTGGGAAGGGGTGTTCCGTTCTCAGCCCACAGGATGTTTTGTGTTCTGAAATGACCAGAGTCGAATTGGCCCAGAACGGCGGTGATTGCTGGGTCATAGGATAGGATTTCCGATACCAGCGCATCAGTCCGATCACGACAGTACCAATCACTGCCTGCCTGCCGCAATCAGGCGCAATATAATGGTTTTGTGTGGTTCACTGTGCCCATAAGCAGCCTCACTGTGCCCATGTACCTTATCTGCCATGTCAGTATTGATGAGGAGGGAAGGAAAGCCATATTACACTGTACATTGTCCCCTCTGATTTACAGCAGGGCTGTGTGTATAGGAAGTCCGCGCCGTCCACTGTAACAAAGCTCCGCCTCCTCCTCGTCACGTAGTTTAGTAGGGTTTGTGGTATTTAGTAAAAAATAATGAAAGGGAAGATTAGAGATTTAGGTAATGAGTGAGAACCTAGGAATAAACCATGTGGCAGTTTGATTTTAAATCAGGTAAATTATAAGAGTATGAATTGTGAATGCCTACCGTGTTTCCCCGAAAATAAGACCTACCCCGAAAATAAGACCTAGCGTTATTTTCCAGGAGGGCTGCAATATAAGCCCTACCCCGAAAATAAGCCCTAGTTTAAAATGCTTGTAAAACCCTATAATCCACTCTATTACAGGAGTATATAATGTACAATGTGTGTGTTTCTGTAATATGATTGCGGGGAAGAGAGCTCCGGCGGGTCACAGAAGCGCAGAGTGGCGCTATAACGAAGGTATTTGGCACAATTATATTACAGAAACACACACATTGTACATTATATACTGTAATAAAGTGGATTATAGGACTTTACAAGCATTTTAACTCAGTTCACACTGGGGATTCCTGTCAGGCAGGGAGAGCGAGGGGGAGAGAAGACCGCACATTACATGGTAAGACCTACCCTGAAAATAAGCCCTACTGTGTATTTTGTTGCCAAAATTAATATAAGACCCAGGCTTATTTTCGGGGAAAAACGGTATGTAAAGATGGAGGAACTTTTAGTCAAATATAAAACGTAATGAAGTATAAAAAAGAATGTATTTGTAATAGCTGGAATGTGATGTAATCATGTATTCTCTATCACCCTTTATGTAAATAAAGAATTTGAAAAAAATTAAAATAAATAAGCCGAGGGGGGCATTTTCAGCACAAAAAAATGTGCTGAAAAACTCGGCTTATACTCGAGTATATACGGTACGTTATTTCTCACATTTCGTCCGTGAGAATAAAAGATACTTCTTAGAATTTTTTGAGATATAACTACCAAATGTTAAGAAGATAATATAGAGAAAAAACTTTTCAATGCATATTTTGTATTTTATTCTTACCAAAGAAGCACAGAGGCATCTGAATTTTGGGGGTGCTATGAGGGTGCTTAACCACTTACCGGGCGATCGGTCGTGCGGTGTGTCAGTCATCACTGGTGCCAGTGCCACCAGTGAGGCCTATCAGTGCCAGCCATCAGTGCCCATCAGTGCCGCCTATTGGTGCCCATCGTCAGTGCCACCTCATCAGTGCCATCTCATCGGTGCCGCCTTATCAGTGCCCATCAGTGCAGCTTATCAGTGCCCATTAGTGAAAAAGGAAACTTACTTATTTACAACATTTTATAACAGAAACAAAGAAAAACTTTTTTTTTTTTCCAAAACTTTTGGTCTTTTTTTATTCTTTTAGCAAAAAAGAAAAACCGCAGAGGTGATTAAATACCACCAAGAGAAAGCTCTATTTGTGGGAACAAAATGTTAAAATTTTAGTTTGGGTACAGTGTAGCATGACCGCGCAATTGTCATTTAAAAAGAGAGCGCTGAAAGCTGGAAATTGGCCTGGGCAGGAAGGGGGTGTAAGTGCCTGGTATTGAAGTGGTTAAAAAAATTTTGGAGGTGCTTAAGCACACCCAAGCACCCACCTGGCGCCGCCCCCGCCTGGCACAAATCCGGGGACAAAACTGGGGACAGAATTGGTCTGGGGACAGTGTCCTCAGTCCGGGGACTGTCCCTGGAAACCTGGGACGCATGGTTACCCTAGGTTAGGGCTTTGTTGTGCAATATAATAATAATAATAATATTAGCATATATCTTGTGTAGCGCTACCCCCAGTTAAGAGAGCCGCTGATATTGATTTGGGCCCTGCAGTGCACCGCTGTCAACCCCCGGCAATCGGCTCTAACCTCCCGTGGCACAGCTGGTGATAGAGAGATAGGACCGCGTGATCGCAACTGTTGGTGACGCAGTCCTATAACAAACATACACAGAATATACTTTAAAACTCCTATTAAAGTAAGCGGAACTGACACCAAATGTACTTTACCCAGATATTTTACTGAGGCTAATGGGCAAGTAATAAACAACAGTATAACAAGTTGCAGATCCCTGCAATAAACAGTAATAAAGATAAACAGAGTAATCAGAATAATAAAGTATTGCTATGCAACTCTAGCGCTGCCCTTTTACAGCTACTTCCCCTCATGGGTAGACTAACACCCAGCAATGTCTACCTATGCAGTCAGGCCTGACTGATCTAAATGGAAGTTCAGTGAAACAATATTCGCTAGCAATCTCTCGGTGGTGCACTTGAAGAACAACTTTGTAATCCCAACGAATAGTAAAGATAAAGTATCTGTCTTTAAACAGCTCTCACCACCTGGACAAGTCCAAGTCCGTTTCCTCCATCGATTCGTCTAGGAACAGGAATCCACCGACATCCAAGTCTTCAATCCTTCTGGTGTACTGCAGCAAGGAGGATTAGATGTCTCTAAGGCTCTGCTAGGCTGGCAGAGGGCTCTTTGGAAAGGAGCACACGGCCCGGGCTTCAGGCCTTGTGCACACAGCAGTTCAGCACAGACATCCTCTTGCTAGGAGAGGGGGGTCCAAAGAGAGCGACCAAAACTCCGCCTCCCCTTTATAAAGTCTGCCCCAGCAGTCTCTGTTCTGGAGCAATGCACCCTGGGTGCTGCAAGATGTACTGGGAGATGTAGTCTCTTTCTCTCCTCTGCTTTCACTTCCAGTAATGTCTCTTTACTTCCTCCCGACTCACCTCTCACCTGGAACTTCTTATCTCTCTGTCAACAGCTGATGACACATCGGTTGGTAACCACTTCACCCCCGGACCATTTGGCTGGCCAATGACCAGAGCACTTTTTGCGATTTGGCACTGCGTCGCTTTAACTGACAATTGCGTGGTCGTGCAACGTGGCTCCCAAACAAAATTGACGTCCTTTTTTTTCCCACAACTAGATCTTTTTTTTGGTGGTATTTGATCACCTCCACGGTATTTAGTTTTTGCACTATAATCAAAAAAATAGAGCGACAAATAGAGCGACAATTTCCGACGGAATTCCGCTCAAGCTTGGCTTGCATACACACGGTCGCACAAAAGTTCTCTGAACTTTCGACCGTCAAGAACGTGGTGACATACAACACTATGACGAGGCGAGAAAAAGAAGTTCAATGCTTCCGAGCATGCGTCAAATTGTTTCAGAGCATGCGTGTTTTTTTTTCCCGTCGGAATTCCATACAGACGAACAGATTTTCCGTCAGGAAATTCAGATGGAAAAAGGGGCATACACACGGTCGGAATATCCGATGAAAAGCTCCCATCTGACTTTTTCCATCGGAAATTCCGACCGTGTGTACGCGGCATTAGTCTTTCTGTCCCATCATCTTCAGTTGACAAAAGAGATTACTCTCCCAGATTGCTGGCTGTAATTGGCTGTGTGGTTACTAGGCCAGAGGTCTGCAGTACCTTTCCCCGGCGGCCTAGTAATTTAGCAGCTTGCTTTAGTTGGTGGACTACTGATCCCAGCTAGCCTGACCTGCAAATCCTGCGCCCGCAGGCCGCATCGATTTGACACAAAACCCCACAGTCTCTCCTCTGGCCTCGCACCCATTTCTCCTGGCACGCCTCTTCCAGAAATCCACTATGTCACACTCACCAACCTTCACCTGCCCCGAGTCCATGATGGAGAACTTTAACTGGACATGTGTTCCAATTAGGGTGCCATCCAATAGTTTCTCCAGCCCCTCTGTTCCAGGACACCTCCTCCATGACTGTGTAAGGATGAGGTTCCCTCCCAGCTCTCCCGGGATCCTCCGCTGGGCCTCGCACCCCCCCCCCCCAGATGGGGATGGGGCCCCTGCTGCTATCTAGCATTCCATTCTCCACGTCTCCTTGCCGACAACTCCTCCCCAGTGGGCTGGACCTGAGCTTATATGGGAGGCCTGGCCCCTGCCAGTTCCAAGTGTGGATTGGTCAGGGCTCCTCACATGAGCTCCCTGTTACTCCAGCTCCTGGCCCTGCCCCTCTTCCAGAACATTCTCCCTGGAAGAAGGAGAGGTGCCCAAGCACTGAAGCACAGGTGGTCACACCCACTGCTACACTAACCACTCCCTGCCCCCAGATCAAAACAAGCAGGCCTAGCCTGAAACATAGGCCTGCCTAAATTTACCTGCGCTGGCAGCCTTCCTCACAAAAATTCTCACTCTAGCACCTACCTATGGTAGAGGGTGCTACATGAGGAACTAAGGGAATAAGGGGGAACTTATACTCAGCATGTAAGACACACTACCTTTGGCCACCACTAGAGGGAGACTCTACTCCAATCCAGCTGGCTGACCCCACACAGGCAGATACAAATCTTACATACAATCTGGTGCACACTAAGGGTTGGGGAGCAGTCTAGCAATTACTACACACTTCTAGGGTTCCTTCAGCTATCCTGCAAGCTTGAACCCCGGTGTTAATCACTCTTCCCACTGTCCCCACACACCAGACACACAATAAACAATAGCCTGCCACCACCCAACAGTTTGTCCGTAGACTGGTCTGCTGAGCCACCACACCCACAGAGCTCCGTCTGGCAGATCTTGCAATCTGCATGCAATCTGCCAGCACGCAGTGCAATTGCATACCGATTGGCACGTAACTTAGACCGAGTACTTAGGCACTAAAATACAACAACCTCTCCAGAGATATGAGTCCTAGCTTGGTATACAGAAGTCACTTATTGATTTTATCATTTAATATCCCGAAAGTGTGCAGTGCATAAAAGATATACAGTGGAACCTTGGATTACGAGCATAATCTGTTCCAGGAGAATGCTTGTAATCCAAAGCACTCGCATTTCAAAGCGAGTTTCCCCGTAGAAGTCAATGGAAACAAAGATAATTAGTTCCGCATTGACTTCTATTGCATGCAATACCGCATGTGGCCAGAGGTGGAGGGGCACCGGAAAGACCCAGAGAGACTCGGAAATACTCAGAGACCGTTCAGATGCAGTCGGAAACACTCTGGAACTGAGTATTTCCGAGTATTTCCGAACGGCTCCGTGTGTCACCATCACCCCGCACCTCTGGCCAAATGCGGTACTGCACACCGCAGAGACTTGAATCCTGCTCGTTTTGCGAGACA
Organism: Rana muscosa; assembly: GCA_029206835.1. Taxonomy (NCBI): domain Eukaryota; kingdom Metazoa; phylum Chordata; class Amphibia; order Anura; family Ranidae; genus Rana; species Rana muscosa. The sequence continues at coordinate 203,611,367 of JARGYO010005626.1, read as the reverse complement.
ACACTCGCAAACCGAGTCAAGATTTTGAAAAAAAGAAGCGCTCGTTAACCGCGTTACTCGCAATCCGAGGTTCCACTGTACAAAGAAGGAGTTACCAAAAAAGATACAAAAAATACAAAAAGACACACAATTGGCAATTTGCTATGAAAATAAAAAGGGATAAAAACAGAAATGAGCTTTGCCGAAGTCTATCCGTGAGTAGAAGCAATACTGAAACATGTGGGAACTCCCCAGTTTCGAACTGGCTTTGTGGAAGAATGATGTCCATATCTCAGGCTACCCAATTTATTAAAATATGGATGTGGGCTGGACTTTAGCACTTGGCCAATCAACCCTGGGAAGGGGTGTTCCGTTCTCAGCCCACAGGATGTTTTGTGTTCTGAAATGACCAGAGTCGAATTGGCCCAGAACGGCGGTGATTGCTGGGTCATAGGATAGGATTTCCGATACCAGCGCATCAGTCCGATCACGACAGTACCAATCACTGCCTGCCTGCCGCAATCAGGCGCAATATAATGGTTTTGTGTGGTTCACTGTGCCCATAAGCAGCCTCACTGTGCCCATGTACCTTATCTGCCATGTCAGTATTGATGAGGAGGGAAGGAAAGCCATATTACACTGTACATTGTCCCCTCTGATTTACAGCAGGGCTGTGTGTATAGGAAGTCCGCGCCGTCCACTGTAACAAAGCTCCGCCTCCTCCTCGTCACGTAGTTTAGTAGGGTTTGTGGTATTTAGTAAAAAATAATGAAAGGGAAGATTAGAGATTTAGGTAATGAGTGAGAACCTAGGAATAAACCATGTGGCAGTTTGATTTTAAATCAGGTAAATTATAAGAGTATGAATTGTGAATGCCTACCGTGTTTCCCCGAAAATAAGACCTACCCCGAAAATAAGACCTAGCGTTATTTTCCAGGAGGGCTGCAATATAAGCCCTACCCGGAAAATAAGCCCTAGTTTAAAATGCTTGTAAAACCCTATAATCCACTCTATTACAGGAGTATATAATGTACAATGTGTGTGTTTCTGTAATATGATTGCGGGGAAGAGAGCTCCGGCGGGTCACAGAAGCGCAGAGTGGCGCTATAACGAAGGTATTTGGCACAATTATATTACAGAAACACACACATTGTACATTATATACTGTAATAAAGTGGATTATAGGACTTTACAAGCATTTTAACTCAGTTCACACTGGGGATTCCTGTCAGGCAGGGAGAGCGAGGGGGAGAGAAGACCGCACATTACATGGTAAGACCTACCCTGAAAATAAGCCCTACTGTGTATTTTGTTGCCAAAATTAATATAAGACCCAGGCTTATTTTCGGGGAAAAACGGTATGTAAAGATGGAGGAACTTTTAGTCAAATATAAAACGTAATGAAGTATAAAAAAGAATGTATTTGTAATAGCTGGAATGTGATGTAATCATGTATTCTCTATCACCCTTTATGTAAATAAAGAATTTGAAAAAAATTAAAATAAATAAGCCGAGGGGGGCATTTTCAGCACAAAAAAATGTGCTGAAAAACTCGGCTTATACTCGAGTATATACGGTACGTTATTTCTCACATTTCGTCCGTGAGAATAAAAGATACTTCTTAGAATTTTTTGAGATATAACTACCAAATGTTAAGAAGATAATATAGAGAAAAAACTTTTCAATGCATATTTTGTATTTTATTCTTACCAAAGAAGCACAGAGGCATCTGAATTTTGGGGGTGCTATGAGGGTGCTTAACCACTTACCGGGCGATCGGTCGTGCGGTGTGTCAGTCATCACTGGTGCCAGTGCCACCAGTGAGGCCTATCAGTGCCAGCCATCAGTGCCCATCAGTGCCGCCTATTGGTGCCCATCGTCAGTGCCACCTCATCAGTGCCATCTCATCGGTGCCGCCTTATCAGTGCCCATCAGTGCAGCTTATCAGTGCCCATTAGTGAAAAAGGAAACTTACTTATTTACAACATTTTATAACAGAAACAAAGAAAAACTTTTTTTTTTTTCCAAAACTTTTGGTCTTTTTTTATTCTTTTAGCAAAAAAGAAAAACCGCAGAGGTGATTAAATACCACCAAGAGAAAGCTCTATTTGTGGGAACAAAATGTTAAAATTTTAGTTTGGGTACAGTGTAGCATGACCGCGCAATTGTCATTTAAAAAGAGAGCGCTGAAAGCTGGAAATTGGCCTGGGCAGGAAGGGGGTGTAAGTGCCTGGTATTGAAGTGGTTAAAAAATTTTTGGAGGTGCTTAAGCACACCCAAGCACCCACCTGGCGCCGCCCCCGCCTGGCACAAATCCGGGGACAAAACTGGGGACAGAATTGGTCTGGGGACAGTGTCCTCAGTCCGGGGACTGTCCCTGGAAACCTGGGACGCATGGTTACCCTAGGTTAGGGCTTTGTTGTGCAATATAATAATAATAATAATATTAGCATATATCTTGTGTAGCGCTACCCCCAGTTAAGAGAGCCGCTGATATTGATTTGGGCCCTGCAGTGCACCGCTGTCAACCCCCGGCAATCGGCTCTAACCTCCCGTGGCACAGCTGGTGATAGAGAGATAGGACCGCGTGATCGCAACTGTTGGTGACGCAGTCCTATAACAAACATACACAGAATATACTTTAAAACTCCTATTAAAGTAAGCGGAACTGACACCAAATGTACTTTACCCAGATATTTTACTGAGGCTAATGGGCAAGTAATAAACAACAGTATAACAAGTTGCAGATCCCTGCAATAAACAGTAATAAAGATAAACAGAGTAATCAGAATAATAAAGTATTGCTATGCAACTCTAGCGCTGCCCTTTTACAGCTACTTCCCCTCATGGGTAGACTAACACCCAGCAATGTCTACCTATGCAGTCAGGCCTGACTGATCTAAATGGAAGTTCAGTGAAACAATATTCGCTAGCAATCTCTCGGTGGTGCACTTGAAGAACAACTTTGTAATCCCAACGAATAGTAAAGATAAAGTATCTGTCTTTAAACAGCTCTCACCACCTGGACAAGTCCAAGTCCGTTTCCTCCATCGATTCGTCTAGGAACAGGAATCCACCGACATCCAAGTCTTCAATCCTTCTGGTGTACTGCAGCAAGGAGGATTAGATGTCTCTAAGGCTCTGCTAGGCTGGCAGAGGGCTCTTTGGAAAGGAGCACACGGCCCGGGCTTCAGGCCTTGTGCACACAGCAGTTCAGCACAGACATCCTCTTGCTAGGAGAGGGGGGTCCAAAGAGAGCGACCAAAACTCCGCCTCCCCTTTATAAAGTCTGCCCCAGCAGTCTCTGTTCTGGAGCAATGCACCCTGGGTGCTGCAAGATGTACTGGGAGATGTAGTCTCTTTCTCTCCTCTGCTTTCACTTCCAGTAATGTCTCTTTACTTCCTCCCGACTCACCTCTCACCTGGAACTTCTTATCTCTCTGCATTAAAGGGGAACACCCCGCTACATACTCCCCCCACTTGAACTCTTTGGTCCCCAAAGATAAACGTCAACAAATACTGTTTACCATTTTGGACAATGTCGAGCATGATGTTGGCATAGGGAATTCCCACCAAAACTTTGGGATGGAACTCTCTTGCCCACAGGTCACACTACCATGAGTGGCCTGCCTAACTGTGCCAGAGAGTGAGCTGGGGTTGCCCTCCACCAAATGGACGGTGGAAGGATCAGGTTGTTCAACACTCCTCCTAGCCGTTACAACAGAGTCCTCTGAGCTCGTCCCCATTTGGGGGTAAGTTAGTTTCTTGGGAGGCCTGATGACTCTGCGAGCCCTCTGCTCTCTTGGTGCTTCTGACTCTGGCACCACAGGCTCTTCTTCAGGAGTAAGTTCAGGTAACATTGCTGGTTCTGGAAGCTCTGATTCAGAAGTCGACTGACGTATGGAATCTCTAGAGTCCTCCTCTGCGCAAGTGTCAGGAACATCTTCCCAGTAATCAGCTGAGGGACTGAAGGGTATGAATTCAGTAGCCTCCGGATTCAGCGTTGCATCTGGGGTATCCCCTCCATTTGGGAGATCTATGGCGGACGTTCCCAGAGTCGAGGGAGGCCACAGCCAGTCCAGTTCTCCACCTTCTTCTGTACTCAATTGGGAGGCCTCCCCATCTTTGGCTCGAGAGGTCTGGGACCGAGTGTTCGGCCTAGGAATATCCAGGATAGAGGCCGGTTCAGGGGAGTCTCTCACGGGAGGTATTCTGACTGCCTCAGCAAGTGGGAGCAGGTGGTTCCGATGCCACGTCTTCAGTGGACCCACCTTTCCTTCTGGCTTTAGTTTGTAGACAGGCAAACCGGGCAACTTCCTACAGACAACATAGGGCTCAGATCTCCACCTGTCGGCAAGCTTGTGTTTTCCAGGGACCCCCAGATTGCGTAGCAGTACTCGGTCCCCGGGCTGCAGATCTTGCACTCGAACCTTCAGATCAAAATTTCTCTTGTTGCGGGCCCCCCTTTGATCCGAAGCCGCCTGGGCTTGTTCATAGGCCACCTGCAAGCTACGTCTAAGTCTGTCCACGTATCCCTTGTGGGATGTAGCTGAGGTATTGTCTATAGAAGTGCCAAAGGCCAGGTCCACAGGTAGCCTTGCTTCTCTCCCAAACATAAGTCGATAAGGGGAGTAGCCAGTGGCGTCACTTGTGGTACAGTTATAGGCATGTACTAGGGCTGATATGTGCTGACTCCAGTGTTGCTTCTTCTCTGTTTCTAAGGTTCCCAACATGTTGAGCAGGGTCCGGTTAAATCTCTCCGGCTGAGCAGCTCCTTGTGGGTGGTAAGGCGTGGTTCTGGTCTTCTTTATTCCTAATGAATCCAAAAGTCTTCGGATCAACCGACTCTCAAAGTCCCTTCCTTGATCTGAGTGGAGTCTCTGTGGTAGTCCGTAATGGACAAAATACTTCTCCATAAGTATCTTGGCCACGGTGGATGCCTTCTGGTCTTTGGTTGGGAAAGCTTGAGCATAGCGGGTGAAATGGTCGGTTATTACCAGAACATTCCCCAATCCACTCAGGTCGGGTTCGAGGCAGAGAAAGTCAATGCATACCAGATCCATTGGGCCTTGACTCTGTAAGTGGCCCATTGGGGCAGCTTGATGGGGTAGGGTCTTTCTCTGAATGCATCGTGCACAGGAATGGCAATACTCCTCTACTTCTGCCCTCATGCAGGGCCAATAGAACCGATTTCTGACAAGCTGGAAGGTCCTTTCTGCCCCTAGGTGACCATGATGGTCATGCAGGGCAATTAGTACAGTCTCTCGGTGCTCCTCTGGAAGAAATAACTGCCACTTATCTTCTGAGTCATCAGAGGGGCCCCTTCGGTAGACCACTCCCTGATGTACCTGTAGCCTGTCCAATTCCTTCCTCAACAGGCGAGCCTCCTTTGAGGGGTGATGTAGGAATTTGTTGGGATCCTGATTCTCCAGGGCTTCGAGGACCAATCTCCCCATGGGGTCTTCCAATTGGTCACACCTCAACTCCTTCTTGGACAGTCTCGGTAGGTTGTCTTCCTCCAGTTGAGTTACCCCACAATAGTGTTTGGGGACTCCTACCATGGTAACCCCTATTTCTTCTGCTCTGGAGCCTCCTCTGGCTTGGAATTCAGCCCCTTGACAAAGGGCCCGCACCCCGTCCGGTGCCACTTGGGTCCAATCTTCCCAGTCATTTGTCGTGGCATGAGACCTCCGGGACAGGGCATCTGCATCCCTATTTCCGGCTCCTGGTCTGTACTTCAGACTGAAGTTGAATCCAGACAATGCGGCCAACCACCTGTGTCCGGTGGCATCTAGTTTCGCGGTGGTGAAGAGGTAGGTCAGGGGGTTGTTGTCTGTCTTCACAGTAAACTCTGTCCCATACAAGTAGTCTTTTAGCTTGTCTACTACCGCCCATTTGAGGGCCAGGAATTCCAGCTTATGAGTGGGGTAATTCTTTTCTGAGGGGGTCAGGCTCCTGCTCACATAGGCCACTGGTCGCAGTTGTCCTTCATGTTCTTGGTAGAGTACACCACCTAGACCCTCATGGCTGGCATCCACATGTAATTCATAAGGTCTGGTAGGGTCGGCGTAGGCCAGGACTGGGGCAGTGGTTAAGCTCCTCTTCAGAGCATGAAAGGCCTCTTCACACCTTGGGTTCCACTGATCTTGAACTGACTCACCAGGCCTCCTGGGCCCTGAGTCATCCTCTTCCCCTTCTGCCTTTAGCAATTCATTCAACGGGCGGGCAATCCGAGCAAACCCCTCCACAAACCTCCTATAATTGGAGCAGAACCCCAGGAAGGATCTGAGCTCTGTTACTGTGGTGGGTCGTGGCCAGGAAGTGACTGCTTCCAACTTCTCAGGATCTGTGGCCACCCCTTCTTCAGACACTATGTGCCCCAGATAGTTCACAGAAGACTGGTAGAACCGACACTTCTCGGGGGAAAGCCTAAGTCCCTCTTCGCTGAGTCTTCTCAATACTTTCTCCAACCTGGCTTCATGTTCTTCCAAGGTTCTTCCAAAGACAATGACATCGTCCAAGTACACAAGGACTTCTATAAGATTCATGTCTCCAACAGTCTTCTCCATAAGGCGTTGAAAGGTAGCAGGAGCTCCAGACAGACCCTGAGGCATCCTATTGAATTCGAAGAATCCCACCGGGGTTATGAAGGCTGTCTTCTCCCTGTCTTCTGGGTGCATAGGGATTTGATAGTACCCACTCTTGAGGTCCATCACACTGAACCATTTGGCTCCAGACAAACTTTGTAGGGCATCTTCTATCCTTGGCGTGGTGTATTGGTCAGGGATGGTTCTCCTGTTGAGAGTCCTGTAATCGATACAAAGCCTCAACGACCCATTCTTCTTTCTGACCACCACGATTGGGGAGGCATAGGGACTTCTAGACTCCCGGATCACACCAGTCTTCTTTAGTTCTACAAGTTGTTCCCTCAGATCCTCCAGATCTGCCAGGGGGACCCGCCTGACCCTCTCTCGGAAGGGCTTATCTTCTTGGAGGCGGATCCGATGGGTGGCACTTCTTGCACACCCCACATCGAATTCATCTTCGGAAAAGATCTTCTCCCACCTGGTCAGCTGGGCCTTGGCTCTTTCTTTCCAAGCCCTGGGTAGGTTCGGGTTTTCCACGGACAGTTTCTCCCAAACATCTCCTCCGTCACCCGTCCCCTTGACTTCGGACCAAGTGACCGGGGCAGCAGGGCTCACCTGACCAAGCAACACTCTGGCAGGGATCTCCATGGGTCCTCCCGTAGTGTTCCTAACACTCACCGGAACTCTGCCATGGGCCTTCTTCAGGGCCTTGAACGGAATCACTTCTGGTATCACTTCCAGGCCTGAGGACTCTTCCCTTGGGTCTGATTCCAGCATGACAAAGGGGCCAGGTTGTTCCCACGAAAGCTTCACAGTGGCCCTAAGACAGGTTACTTCTCCGGGCTGTAGCACTACTCCTTCTCTGCCAAGTCTCCACACCTTCCCTATCCCCTCTCCCGGGGTCTTCTGCTCTAAGACCAGTCGTTGGTAGGCCGTCTTTAGCATGGGATGGATTTTGGTGGCTGAATGGTTTCTCTCTTTCACTAGAGGGGTCAGGAGTCTCCTGACTAGATCCGTGTTTGTCCCAATGATCAGGGAAATCTTGCTGGCTCCAGGCGGCCGGGGACACACAACTGCCAGGGTGTCAAACACTTCAGCCTTCCCAGCCACGGATGGGTCGAAAGTCATCTTTATGGGCAGGTACCCATCATAAGGGAAACTCTGGGTTCCAAGTCCCCATATCTCCAGCTCTTCTATCTTCTGGATAGGCAGATGACTCAAGTGCCTATCATAGAAGTCCCGGTATAGTAAAGTCACCTGTGCTCCGGTGTCCAAAAGAGCTTTAGTATAGACTCCTTCCACTTGAATGGGCACAGTAGGAGACGGGCCCACCAGTTCCTTTGGGTATGGCCGGACTGGGGTCACCTCTTTTTTTTTTGCTTTCGACCCTTGCTCTGCTCCTTTTGGACTTTAATTTTTCCTGAGCCTGGCATGCATTGACTTTCTCCCTCTCAATGGGGGCACAAACCCGCTGAGGGATGTTATTGTTCCTTTTAGGTGGATGTTCCTTCTTTGGGGTGCTGTACTTCCACTGAGGGGTCTTGCCCCCTCCCTCTGGGGTACATCTTGGTGGGGGTGTACTATACCTCCTCCTAGGAGTTTTGTCTCCTCCATTCTTGGCCTTTTTTTTTAGTTTGGAGCGCACTGAAGATGATGGGCACCCGGTTGACTCCTTCACCGGGGCCCTTTGGAGTTTCCCGCCGGCTTGCAATTATCTGTTCTCTTCTTCTTTGGGCTGGAGCATACGTTAGCAAAGTGGCCACTCCCTCCGCAGTTATAGCAAATCACCTCTTCTCGGTCCTGTAGGGAGGCCGGTACTGAGGTGTTCGGGAACAACTCCTTTCTTGGGCTTGGTTTCTCTCGTCTTCTCTGATCTTTCTCCATCAAAGAGGTCAGCATCTCCAACACTTGGGCCATTTGCGATTTCAGAGTGTCAACCTCCGCATCTCTTTCTGGGCTCTTGACCGAATGGACCAACACTGGTACAGGTGTGACATTCGCCTTGGCCACCTGCTGATCTTCCTGCAGCGCCTCTTCGTCCCTAATAATTTTTATTAGATCAGAGTAGGTTAGTGACATTCCTCCTCCTGAGGTTTTCAGGTGCAGCCAGACCGGGTCTGAGCGCCGCGCTCCCCTCATGATCTGCTTCATGCGTGCTTCATCTGCATCTTTGGGCAGCATTCCCTTCTTCAGTACAATCTTGCATAACTGCCTGTTCAGCCTTCTAACATATTCTGACAGTTTCTCATTCGGCTGCTGGAGAGTGTGTTCAATTTGATAAATCATCTCTGACACCTTCTCCAGCTGACCAAACTCTTCCTGCAGCATGGCCAGGCAATCTTGAGCTGTACAGTTTTCATTTCCAAACCGGAAGCTCTTCACCGCTTCTGCCGCGGCACCTTTCAGACTTTCTAAGACTCGCTGTCTCTTCTGTGCCTCAGGCACCTCCCATGCTTCTACTGCCTGCAATGCCTGTTCCACCCAAGTGTCAAAATCTTCCTCCCCCGCAGGGACGGGGAGCTTCCCTGAGAAGGTGCTAAGCTTCCGGTAACCGGCCTCCACATGCACCGTACTGCTTTTCTGGCACTTAATTACAAGGTCTCCTAGAGCATTCAACAATTCAGGCCCTATAGCGGCCAGCGGTGATCCCGGGCTTAATAGTTCCTTAAGCTTTTCTGCTTTAGGGGATAGTGGTGGAGATAATTGTGGGAGTGATGGCTTTGGTGTCTGAAACCATTCTTCCTTCACTGGCAGCGTATGTATCAAGTGATAGATCTGATTATCTATGGCTTGTATACTCTGACTTTTAAAATGCTCTGGGATTTCGTTTTTCCATTCTACCAGTGCGTATGTAAACGAGATCACTGGATCTGGCCTAAAATCCATCACCCATGCTTTGTGGCTCGGAGACAGTAACAATACAAGCTGTTTTATCTCCTCTTCCTTCCATCTTTCCCCCGGGAGTACAATGACTACCGCCGCGGTTGGATCGGCGCCAATCGCTGCGCACCACTGTGACATTGCCAGCGGGTCCATGCTGGTACTTCTGACCGGCTTGATTGCAGCGTGCAACGTACAAGGATCCCGGACTCGAGCCCCCACGTATAGCGCTACCCCCAGTTAAGAGAGCCGCTGATATTGATTTGGGCCCTGCAGTGCACCGCTGTCAACCCCCGGCAATCGGCTCTAACCTCCCGTGGCACAGCTGGTGATAGAGAGATAGGACCGCGTGATCGCAACTGTTGGTGACGCAGTCCTATAACAAACATACACAGAATATACTTTAAAACTCCTATTAAAGTAAGCGGAACTGACACCAAATGTACTTTACCCAGATATTTTACTGAGGCTAATGGGCAAGTAATAAACAACAGTATAACAAGTTGCAGATCCCTGCAATAAACAGTAATAAAGATAAACAGAGTAATCAGAATAATAAAGTATTGCTATGCAACTCTAGCGCTGCCCTTTTACAGCTACTTCCCCTCATGGGTAGACTAACACCCAGCAATGTCTACCTATGCAGTCAGGCCTGACTGATCTAAATGGAAGTTCAGTGAAACAATATTCGCTAGCAATCTCTCGGTGGTGCACTTGAAGAACAACTTTGTAATCCCAACGAATAGTAAAGATAAAGTATCTGTCTTTAAACAGCTCTCACCACCTGGACAAGTCCAAGTCCGTTTCCTCCATCGATTCGTCTAGGAACAGGAATCCACCAACATCCAAGTCTTCAATCCTTCTGGTGTACTGCAGCAAGGAGGATTAGATGTCTCTAAGGCTCTGCTAGGCTGGCAGAGGGCTCTTTGGAAAGGAGCACACGGCCCGGGCTTCAGGCCTTGTGCACACAGCAGTTCAGCACAGACATCCTCTTGCTAGGAGAGGGGGGGTCCAAAGAGAGCGACCAAAACTCCGCCTCCCCTTTATAAAGTCTGCCCCAGCAGTCTCTGTTCTGGAGCAATGCACCCTGGGTGCTGCAAGATGTACTGGGAGATGTAGTCTCTTTCTCTCCTCTGCTTTCACTTCCAGTAATGTCTCTTTACTTCCTCCCGACTCACCTCTCACCTGAAACTTCTTATCTCTCTGCATTAAAGGGGAACACCCCGCTACACTTGTTTTCAATATTTAGTTCTGTTTATTTTTTCTGGCAAAAAAGCTTGTTTTTTTGGGCCTCTTTCACAGGGGGCGGATCCGCTGGACGGACTCTGCTAGCTCAGTGGGGGGATCGCTTCATTGATAGCGTTGGTATTTTTTTTTTTCATTTATATAAAATAAAAATAAATAAAAAAACAGGGATGACTAAATACCACCAAAAGAAATCTCGATTTGTGTGAAAAAAATTATATAAATTTTATTTGGGTACAGAGTTGCACGACTGAGTAATTATCAGTTAAAGTAGCTCAGTGCTGAATAGCAAAAAACGGTCTGGTCATGAAGGTGGGTAAAACCTTTCCGGAGCTGAAGTGGTTAAATCTGACATGATGGACACCAGTATAGAGTTTTGGAGGGAAAACCACCTGTGTCTGCACAGAGCCCTGCATAAAAGATGGCTGCAGGCCTGGCCTCTGATCCCAGAAAGTCTGTAACTCTGGATTCTGCTGGAAGGAAGGTAAAGGTGGGAGCTGCCATTTCTTTTTCTGAACAATCCTTGCTGGTAGCTGCAGGTACAGCAGATAATGGTGGGAAGGAACATGGTGGCTGCACTGTGAAAGGTCTTACTGAAATCCAAGGAAGAGTGACAAGGAGTGGAAGGTTTTATGCCTAGGAGGAGTATGTTGGGAGAGGAGAAGGAGGTGGTGTGAGTGGGTCTGCTGGGAGCAGTAGTGCCATAGATGCAAAAGAATGTGAATCATAAAATGGAAAATTGAGTACTTTGCCGTAATTTTATTTTCCTGCTGCCTATCCATGGTAGCATATTCCATGCGTATGCTGGCATGAAGTTGGGTTGCATTGGATAAAAAAAATCCTGGACTGCCGCACTCCGTAAAATGACGTCTTTATTGGGTTGGTAAAATCCAAAAAACAACCAAAACGATTGTCAAAATAAAGTGAACAGGAAAAAAATTAGCTGACATGTTTCACATCGGGTGATGCTTACTCACAGCATGAAGTTGGGTTGCCACCTCAGCGGCAGCAACCCCCCCCCCCCCCAGTTCTACTCTGCTCCAGGGGGCCCATGCCTGAAACTGTGTAAAGGGCCCCAAAATTCCTGATGGCGTCCCTGCCCGGACCATTTGGCTGGCCAAAGACCAGAGCACATTTTGCGATTCGGCACTGCGTCGCTTTAACTGACAATTGCGCGGTCGTGCAACATGGCTCCCAAACAAAATTGACTTTTTTTTTTTTTTCCCACAAATAGAGCTTTCTTTTGGTGGTATTTGATCACCTCTGCGGTTTTTATTTTTTGCGCTATAAACAAAAATAGAGCGACAATTTTGAAAAAAATGCAATATTTTACTTTTTGCTATAATAAATATCCTCAAATCTATAAATGATTTGGGTGGTCGGTTGTGGACGAGAGGGGGCACGTGGACAAGGTGGGTGGTCGGTTGTGGACGAGAGGGGGCAGGTGGACAAGGTGGGTGGTCGGTTGTGGACGAGAGGGGGCAGGTGGACAAGGTGGGTGGTCGGTTGTGGACGAGAGGGGGCAGGTGGACAAGGTGGGTGGTCGGTGTGGACGAGAGGGGGCATGTGTACAAGGTGGGTGGCCAGTGTAGATTAGAGGAGGCATGTAGACAAGGTGGGTGGTCGGTGTGAATGAGAGGGAGCATGTGGACATGGTGGGTGGTCGGTGGGGATTGGGAAGACATGGTCTTGAAAAGGATAGGTGGTGGCCAGGGGTCTGGACAAAGGCGTGGAGGAACGTCAGGTCCCTGTAGGTGATGTCTGTCAGTCTCCGGGTGTGTATGGCTTTTCTTTCTGTCCTTTTGCGCCCTAGATTTTTCTAAGATCAGATTTTTGAAAAAAATGTCTGCATGCGTGAGATCAATGTTTAATCGTTTCTGAGCCCCCTTTCACATGGGCAAATTGCATCCTATTGCCGGCAATGGTACCATTCAAATCGGTGTGCCACCGGCTTTGCGACGCGCACCCATTCCCAAAAGTAGTTCCTGCACTACTTTTGGCGACTTTGGGGGTGATTTCAATAGATATCTGTGCATGAACCCGCACAGATGTCTGTCAAATCGCCCCTGAAGTCGGACTGAAATCAGCTGAACTCGCCACGATTTCAAACCCGCCCTTTGTGTGACCAAGGGCTTAGCCTGAGAGTTGTTAAGTTTGAAGTAGGGTTCTACGGTGTTGGTGTTGCAAAAAAGCAGTTTTCTATGCTGTAGTAGTGTTAGATTTTTTTTATTTATCTTGTAGCCACTTACATCGGTCTCTGTACCAGAGGAGCTTACACTCTAATGTCCCCCCACGGTCACACACTATTATACAGCTCTGACATATACGGCAGTGCTGTACAGAGATCACTGAGCCAGTCACATCAGTCTCTGCACCAGAGGAGCTTACACTCGCACACTAATAGACTGTAAGCTCCTGTGGTTAGGTATATCATTTCTATCTTTACATGTGTATGTAATAACTTTATTGCTATATATTCTGTATGTCCCCACTTTGTACAGTGCCATGGTATAGGATAGTATTATACTGATCACTATTTGGACTTTGCCTTTTTGCTTGATGACTTTACCATTGAAATCAGTGGAAACCCATCAAAATGCATCTCACTGCATGCGCTAAGACATGCGGCATAATGACCATAAATGCGTCGCGATGCACACCAACCTGCATTGATGCGCATTAACATTCAGTACAAAGTGCATGGCAACATCTGTTGAAAAATTGCAACAATGCATGTTAATACATGTCGTTGTGCCTTTTGATGCACTGCCATTGATTTCAGTTGAAAATGCATTGCAGGAAAATGCGTAGGCGTCATTCCAATGCTCGGTCACAGCAGGTGCATTGAGCTGGGTTGAGCAGCAGTCATTAATCTGAGTATGATGGAAGGACTTCTAGAAAACAATTGTTCGTTATGTGCGCTGTGTGACACCTAGGTGGTGTGCGTTGTGAAAAAAAAATGCAACGTGTCTGCTCTTTTTTAAACCGCACAATGAATGTTACTGCATGTCAATGTGCTGTAGTGCATCGATTTAAATAAAGTGTCTGCTGTGACAGCCCCCAATGCTGGTGTTGGCCTTTGGCCAAAGCCTGGGATTGCCGCCTTTGGCCCAAGCCGTGAGCTTGGGCACCTGCCAGGAAGTGGACACTGCGCATCGCTAATCAGTCAGTGAGAGCTTCTGTGCAGCCTAGGGTGCCCACGTGTCCCGGATTGCCCGGGACTGTCCCACATGTCTGTCCTGGGTCCCGGGCACCTTCATTCTGGGACAATACAATGTCCCGGAATGAAATGGAGGACACAGCCACCCCCTACTAACTAATAACTATATTTCCGGAACTGGTTGCTAGGGCCAGCACTGCCTGGCATCTTGCAACCAGTGACAATTTAGTCTCAATGAGACCGGGAGCATTGCTGTCCCCACCCACCTCCTTCTCCGGCACCAGGCGGCAAGCAGCAGGGACTGCTGTGATCTTCACTCTCCATATAGTGACGCCACTCCTTTCCTTCTACGCACGTGGCTCATGCAGAGGGAGTGACAGCTGTACTGCATCTGGTGGCAGGCTATGGGTGGCAAGCTGCACTGCATCTGGTGGCAAGTGGCACATTCACCTGACAACCCGCCGCCAAATTCCCCATCAACCCCGAGACTACATTTCCCCTCCCCCTCATCTTCTTCTTTTTTTTTGGGGAAGCTGAGAGAGGGGGTGTGTCCCTGAATGGCAGTTTAGAAATGTGGTCACCCTATGTGGCAGAGACCAGTGTACCAGTTTGTGTAGTGATTGTGCGGTTAGTTTGAGTACCATGTTTTTGGTTGCTAGTCCCTATCTAGGGAGACTATCCAAATGGGCCAAGTCTGCTTGAGAAGCCAAGCAGTGAAGTGTATTACGTTTGTGCCTGGACCTCTCCCACACCTTATGCTGTCCTGTTCTCTCTCTCCAACCTTTCCTATCAGACTGTGCTTTAAGAGAAATACTCTACGTTGGAGTTGCAGCTGGTGTGGACATTGAAGTCATTGGGGGAAATAGAAACTTGTCTTTATTGGCTATAGAGATAAGAACCATTCTGTGGGAGTATCTGGCTGTGGAGACCCATCACAACACCGTTCAAACGCCTGACACAGGAGGGTATGGGCGTATAGAGCTGGGTGTGCCCTTTCCTCCTACGAGGAGAGGGTGGTAATCGCTATATACAGATGCAATCAAACAATTTATAGTATACTGAATGTTCTCTCTTGGTGTGTCTATTGTCCTTGTTTGTTTTTTTTTTTTTGTCTCTTTTCTTTTACAAGAAGTCTCGCTCATTGTAATACCCCATTTTCCTCTGTCCTCTTCAGAATGACTATCTTGGTGGCCTTGCTTATGTTCGGGTTCCTGATTGTGGCTCAGTGCTGTACTCCTGAGCCCGGAGGTAAGAACTGAACTGATTGTATTAACAGAAACCTCAGTAGCAGTGAATGACTAATAAAGCCACCAAGGAAACTTCACAACTTGCCTCTAAACTGAATTCTGTGTGCTCCAATGCAGGAAGATTCAGCAGGCTTTTCCCAGAGTTTTCTCTTTGAAGAGAAATAACAAAACACTGCAGATATACAGGTCCTTCTCAAAAAATTAGCATATTGTGATAAAGTTCATTATTTTCTGTAATGTACTGATAAACATTAGACTTTCATATATTTTAGATTCGTTAAACACAACTTGAAGTAGTTCAAGCCTTTTCTTGTTTTAATATTGATGATTTTGGCATACAGCTCATGACAACCCAAAATTCCTATCTCAAAAAATTAGCATATCATGAAAAGGTTCTCTAAACGAGCTATTAACCTAATCATCTGAATCAACTAATTAACTCTAAACACCTGCAAAAGATTCCTGAGGCTTTTAAAAACTCCCAGCCTGGTTCATTACTCAAAACCGCAATCATGGGTAAGACTGCCGACCTGACTGCTGTCCAGAAGGCCATCATTGACACCCTCAAGCAAGAGGGTAAGACACAGAAAGAAATTTCTGAACGAATAGGCTGTTCCCAGAGTGCTGTATCAAGGCACCTCAGTGGGAAGTCTGTGGGAAGGAAAAAGTGTGGCAGAAAACGCTGCACAATGAGAAGAGGTGACCGGACCCTGAAGAAGATTGTGGAGAAGGACCGATTCCAGACCTTGGAGGACCTGCGGAAGCAGTGGACTGAGTCTGGAGTAGAAACATCCAGAGCCACTGTGAACAGGCGTGTGTAGGAAATGGGCTACAGGTGCCGCATTCCCCAGGTCAAGCCACTTTTGAACCAGAAACAGCGGCAGAAGCGCCTGACCTGGGCTACAGAGAAGCAGCACTGGACTGTTGCTCAGTGGTCCAAAGTACATTCAGAAATCAAGGTGCCAGAGTCTGGAGGAAGACTGGGGAGAGGGAAATGCCAAAATGCCTGAAGTCCAGTGTCAAGTACCCACAGTCAGTGATGGTCTGGGGTGCCATGTCAGCTGCTGGTGTTGGTCCACTGTGTTTTATCAAGGGCAGGGTCAATGCAGCTAGCTATCAGGAGATTTTGGAGCACTTCATGCTTCCATCTGCTGAAAAGCTTTATGGAGATGAAGATTTCATTTTTCAGCACGACCTGGCACCTGCTCACAGTGCCAAAACCACTGGTAAATGGTTTACTGACCATGGTATTACTGTGCTCAATTGGCCTGCCAACTCTCCTGACCTGAACCCCATAGAGAATCTGTGGGATATTGGGAAGAGAAAGTTGAGAGACGCAAGACCCAACACTCTGGATGAGCTTAAGGCCGCTATCGAAGCATCCTGGGCCTCCATAACACCTCAGCAGTGCCACAGGCTGGTTGCCTCCATGCCACGCCGCATTGAAGCAGTCATTTCTGCAAAAGGATTCCCGACCAAGTATTGAGTGCATAACTGAACATAATTATTTGAAGGTTGACTTTTTTTGTATTAAAAACACTTTTCTTTTATTGGTCGGATGAAATATGCTAATTTTTTGAGATAGGATTTTGGGGTTTTCATGAGCTGTATGCCAAAATCATCAATATTAAAACAAGAAAAGGCTTGAACTACTTCAGTTGTGTGTAATGAATCTAAAATATATGAAAGTCTAATGTTTATCAGTACATTACAGAAAATAATGAACTTTATCACAATATGCTAATTTTTTGAGAAGGACCTGTATGTGCCCAGCTCAAATTTCATGAATCGGGTTTACATCCACTTTAATGGGCCAGGGTTTCCTAACCAGGTTTCCATGGAACCCTAGTGTTCCTCCAGACAGTGCCGATCCTGACCTCCCTGGGGCCCTAAGCAAAATTCTGCTAAGGGGCCCTTTACGGTGGCAAAAAATGGGTGTGGTTTACGTGGAATGGTGGGCGTGGCTTACGTGGGCGTGGCTCGGAGGGGTGTGGTTAGAGTCGGAGATGAATGAGGGATGGAGGAAGAAAGAGAGAAAGAAAGAGGGAGAGATAGAAAGAAAGAAAGAAAGAGGAGTGGAGGGACAGCAGGCCCAGATCCTACACCACAATAGGAATATGTGTATTCCAGAAAGTTTAACAAATCAGCAGATAAAGATACTCCAAACACCTGGTGTTAGCGCTTCAATCATCCCGGCACCATGGTTGTTATGGTGTCAGGATGACTGAAGCGCATTATTTCTATTATTACATTGTAATATAGAATGAAATTATTCAACTCAACATGATGCCGAATCAGTGGAAGCCCCGAGTCCCCCCTTACACCAGGCATTCCCAGCGGAGTCCCCCCTATACACCAGGCATTCCCAGCGGAGTCCCCCCTATACACCAGGCATTCCCAGCGGAGTCCCCCCTATACACCAGGCATTCCCAGCGGAGTCCCCCCTATACACCAGGCATTCCCAGCGGAGTCCCCCCTATACACCAGGCATTCCCAGCGGAGTCCCCCCTATACACCAGGCATTCCCAGCGGAGTCCCCCCTATACACCAGGCATTCCCAGCGGAGTCCCCCCTATACACCAGGCATTCCCAGCGGAGTCCCCCCTATACACCAGGCATTCCCAGCGGAGTCCCCCCTATACACCAGGCCTCCTCAGCGGAGGCCCTACACCAGGGTAGGCCCCCCTTACACCAGGCATTCCCAGCGGAGGCCCCCCTTACACCAGGTGTGATGCCCCAGCAGCAGAGACTCTCTCCGCCGCCATTACGCAGAGGGGACAGTGGAGGAGCCGGCCGGGTGGCTGGCAATAGGAATTAAGCTGCGGCGCCGCCGCCCACCCCCGCCCCTTCCCACATTTCACTCACACACAGACAGACATTAGCGGGGCGGGAGGTGGGCGGTGCCGCAGCTCAATTCCTATTAGCAGCCACCCTGACCCTCCTCTTGGTCTACAAGAAAATGAAAATTGTCTCCGCCCGGCCTGCGGACCTCTAGTGGCGGCGAAGATTCGGGGGCCCCTAGTAATTACTCGGGGCCCTATGCAGCTTGCCTAGCAAGCCTATAGGGAGCATCGGCCCTGCCTCCAGATGTTGCTAGGGATTCCTTGAGGGTTCCTTCAGATGTTGCTAGGGATTCCTTGAGGGTTCCTTCAGATGTTGCTAGGGATTCCTTGAGGGTTCCTTCAGATGTTGCTACGGATTCCTTGAGGGTTCCTTCAGATGTTGCTAGGGATTCCTTGAGGGTTCCTCCAGAGGTTGCTAGGGATTCCTTGAGGGTTCCTCCAGAGCTTGCTAAGGGTTCATTAAGCAATGAGCAATCTGTCTCAGATAAGTTCCCACTGACACCACTGATCTTTAGCTATCTGTAAGGGGGTAATTCTTCCCCATGACCACAAGTGTAAGGAGCATTCTTCCCTTTGACCATCACACTAATGCATCCTGAGTTGTAGATATCGTCATTCGTAAGAGGGGTTCCTCTGTGTTGATAGGTTGAGAAAAGCTGTTGGAGGCTTATGTGAGCCTGTTTAACAATCTTTGCATGTGAGCCTAGATGATGCCCATTTTTTTTTTTTTTTTTTTTTATGTTTTGGCTTCTTAAAACTTTATTGGGGTTCAGATTTGGTATCCGTATTTTAGTCCTGTTCTGAGAACCTGCCTTGAACTGAACCCAGACACGTTTGAATCCCTAGTCACAGCAGAGTATTTTCTACCTTGTGGGGGGTCCTATTGGAGATGTGATATCCCAGTGGTGAGTGTAATTGGGAAAGTAAAGAAATGGTAAGGAGCAGAGTATTGTCTACCTCAGTGGTCTCCAAACTGTGGCCCAGGGGTCAAATGTGTTCCTTTTTACTAAAAAAAATTCTGACACCAATGACGGGGGGGGCACTATTGCTCCCCCCCTACTGTCGCAAATGACGGGGGCACTATTGCTCCCCCCCTACTGTCGCAAATGACGGGGGCACTATTGCTCCCCCCCTACTGACGCCAATGACGGGGGCACTATTGCTCCCCCCCCTACTGACGCCAATGACGGGGGCACTATTGCTCCCCCCCCTACTGACGCCAATGACGGGGGCACTATTGCTCCCCCCCCTACTGACGCCAATGACGGGGGGCACTATTGCTCCCCCCCCTACTGACGCCAATGACGGGGGCACTATTGCTCCCCCCCCCTACTGACGCCAATGACGGGGGCACTATTGCTCCCCCCCCCTACTGACGCCAATGACGGGGGCACTATTGCTCCCCCCCCCCTACTGACGCCAATGACGGAGGGCACTATTGCTCCCCCCCTACTGACGCCAATGACGGGGGCACTATTGCTCCCCCCCCCTACTGTCGCAAATGACGGGGGCACTATTGCTCCCCCCCTACTGACGCCAATGACGGGGGCACTATTGCTCCCCCCCTACTGACGCCAATGACGGGGGCACTATTGCTCCCCCCCTACTGACGCCAATGACGGGGGCACTATTGCTCCCCCCCTACTGACGCCAATGACGGGGGCACTATTGCTCCCCCCCCCCTACTGACGCCAATGACGGGGGCACTATTGCTCCCCCCCCTACTGACGCCAATGACGGGGGCACTATTGCTCCCCCCCCTACTGACGCCAATGATGGGGGCACTATTGTTCCCCCCCCTACTGACGCCAATGACGGGGGCACTATTGCTCCCCCCCCTACTGACGCCAATGACGGGGGCACTATTGCTCCCCCCCCCTACTGACGCCAATGACGGGGGCACTATTGCTCCCCCCCCTACTGACGCCAATGACGGGGGCACTATTGCTCCCCCCCCCTACTGACGCCAATGACGGGGGCACTATTGCTCCCCCCCCCTACTGACGCCAATGACGGGGGCACTATTGCTCCCCCCCTACTGACGCCAATGACGGGGGCACTATTGCTCCCCCCCCTACTGACGCCAATGACGGGGGCACTATTGCTCCCCCCCCTACTGACGCCAATGACGGGGGCACTATTGCTCCCCCCCTACTGACGCCAATGACGGGGGCACTATTGCTCCCCCCCTACTGACGCCAATGACGGGGGCACTATTGCTCCCCCCCCCTACTGACGCCAATGACGGGGGCACTATTGCTCCCCCCCCCTACTGACGCCAATGACGGGGGCACTATTGCTCCCCCCCCCTACTGACGCCAATGACGGGGGCACTATTGCTCCCCCCCCCTACTGACGCCAATGACGGGGGCACTATTGCTCCCCCCCCTACTGACGCCAATGACGGGGGCACTATTGCTCCCCCCCCCTACTGACGCCAATGACGGGGGCACTATTGCTCCCCCCCCTACTGACGCCAATGACGGGGGCACTATTGCTCCCCCCCCCTACTGACGCCAATGACGGGGGCACTATTGCTCCCCCCCTACTGACGCCAATGACGGGGGCACTATTGCTCCCCCCCACTGACGCCAATGACGGGGGCACTATTGCTCCCCCCCCTACTGACGCCAATGACGGGGGCACTATTGCTCCCCCCCTACTGACGCCAATGACGGGGGCACTATTGCTCCCCCCCTACTGACGCCAATGACGGGGGCACTATTGCTCCCCCCCTACTGACGCCAATGACGGGGGCACTATTGCTCCCCCCCTACTGACGCCAATGACGGGGGCACTATTGCTCCCCCCCCTACTGACGCCAATGACGGGGGCACTATTGCTCCCCCCCTACTGACGCCAATGACGGGGGCACTATTGCTCCCCCCCTACTGACGCCAATGACGGGGGCACTATTGCTCCCCCCCCTACTGACGCCAATGACGGGGGCACTATTGCTCCCCCCCCCTACTGACGCCAATGACGGGGGCACTATTGCTCCCCCCCTACTGACGCCAATGACGGGGGCACTATTGCTCCCCCCCCTACTGACGCCAATGACGGGGGCACTATTGCTCCCCCCCTACTGACGCCAATGACGGGGGCACTATTGCTCCCCCCCTACTGACGCCAATGACGGGGGCACTATTGCTCCCCCCCTACTGACGCCAATGACGGGGGCACTATTGCTCCCCCCCTACTGACGCCAATGACGGGGGCACTATTGCTCCCCCCCTACTGACGCCAATGACGGGGGCACTATTGCTCCCCCCCTACTGACGCCAATGACGGGGGCACTATTGCTCCCCCCCTACTGACGCCAATGACGGGGGCACTATTGCTCCCCCCCTACTGACGCCAATGACGGGGGCACTATTGCTCCCCCCCTACTGACGCCAATGACGGGGGCACTATTGCTCCCCCCCTACTGACGCCAATGACGGGGGCACTATTGCTCCCCCCCTACTGACGCCAATGACGGGGGCACTATTGCTCCCCCCCTACTGACGCCAATGACGGGGGCACTATTGCTCCCCCCCCTACTGACGCCAATGACGGGGGCACTATTGCTCCCCCCCCTACTGACGCCAATGACGGGGGCACTATTGCTCCCCCCCTACTGACGCCAATGACGGGGGCACTATTGCTCCCCCCCCTACTGACGCCAATGACGGGGGCACTATTGCTCCCCCCCCCTACTGACGCCAATGACGGGGGCACTATTGCTCCCCCCCCCTACTGACGCCAATGACGGGGGCACTATTGCTCCCCCCCCCTACTGACGCCAATGACGGGGGCACTATTGCTCCCCCCCCTACTGACGCCAATGACGGGGGCACTATTGCTCCCCCCCCTACTGACGCCAATGACGGGGGCACTATTGCTCCCCCCCTACTGACGCCAATGACGGGGGCACTATTGCTCCCCCCCTACTGACGCCAATGACGGGGGC
The DNA here is from genome assembly GCA_029206835.1 of Rana muscosa. Taxonomy (NCBI): domain Eukaryota; kingdom Metazoa; phylum Chordata; class Amphibia; order Anura; family Ranidae; genus Rana; species Rana muscosa. The sequence continues at coordinate 203,589,474 of JARGYO010005626.1, read as the reverse complement.
ACTATTGCTCCCCCCCCTACTGACGCCAATGACGGGGGCACTATTGCTCCCCCCCCTACTGACGCGAATGACGGGGGCACTATTGCTCCCCCCCCTACTGACGCGAATGACGGGGGCACTATTGCTCCCCCCCTACTGACGCCAATGACGGGGGCACTATTGCTCCCCCCCCTACTGACGCCAATGACGGGGGCACTATTGCTCCCCCCCTACTGACGCCAATGACGGGGGCACTATTGCTCCCCCCCTACTGACGCCAATGACGGGGGCACTATTGCTCCCCCCCTACTGACGCCAATGACGGGGGCACTATTGCTCCCCCCCCTACTGACGCCAATGACGGGGGCACTATTGCTCCCCCCCTACTGACGCCAATGACGGGGGCACTATTGCTCCCCCCCTACTGACGCCAATGACGGGGGCACTATTGCTCCCCCCCTACTGACGCCAATGACGGGGGCACTATTGCTCCCCCCCTACTGACGCCAATGACGGGGGCACTATTGCTCCCCCCCTACTGACGCCAATGACGGGGGCACTATTGCTCCCCCCCTACTGACGCCAATGACGGGGGCACTATTGCTTCCCCCCCTACTGACGCCAATGACGGGGGCACTATTGCTTCCCCCCCTACTGACGCCAATGACGGGGGCACTATTGCTTCCCCCCCTACTGACGCCAATGACGGGGGCACTATTGCTTCCCCCCCTACTGACGCCAATGACGGGGGCACTATTGCTTCCCCCCCTACTGACGCCAATGACGGGGGCACTATTGCTTCCCCCCCTACTGACGCCAATGACGGGGGCACTATTGCTTCCCCCCCTACTGACGCCAATGACGGGGGCACTATTGCTTCCCCCCCTACTGACGCCAATGACGGGGGCACTATTGCTTCCCCCCCTACTGACGCCAATGACGGGGGCACTATTGCTTCCCCCCCCTACTGACGCCAATGACGGGGGCACTATTGCTTCCCCCCCTACTGACGCCAATGACGGGGGCACTATTGCTTCCCCCCCCCTACTGACGCCAATGACGGGGGCACTATTGCTTCCCCCCCCCTACTGACGCCAATGACGGGGGCACTATTGCTTCCCCCCCCCTACTGACGCCAATGACGGGGGCACTATTGCTTCCCCCCCCTACTGACGCCAATGACGGGGGCACTATTGCTTCCCCCCCCCTACTGACGCCAATGACGGGGGCACTATTGCTTCCCCCCCCTCTACTGACGCCAATGACGGGGGCACTATTGCTCCCCCCCTCTACTGACGCCAATGACGGGGGCACTATTGCTCCCCCCCTTACTGACGCCAATGACGGGGGCACTATTGCTCCCCCCCTTACTGACGCCAATGACGGGGGCACTATTGCTCCCCCCCTTACTGACGCCAATGACGGGGGCACTATTGCTCCCCCCCTTACTGACGCGGGCACTATTGTTCCCCCCTCCCTACTGACGCCAATGACGGGGGCACTATTGTTCCCCCCCTCCCTACTGACGCCAATGACGGGGGCACTATTGTTCCCCCCCTCCCTACTGACGCCAATGACGGGGGCACTATTGTTCCCCCCCTCCCTACTGACGCCAATGACGGGGGCACTATTGTTCCCCCCCTCCCTACTGACGGGGGCACTATTGTTCCCCCCCTCCCTACTGACGGGGGCACTATTGTTCCCCCCCTCCCTACTGACGGGGGCACTATTGTTCCCCCCCCTCCCTACTGACGGGGGCACTATTGTTCCCCCCCCTCCCTACTGACGGGGGCACTATTGTTCCCCCCCCTCCCTACTGACGGGGGCACTATTGTTCCCCCCTCCCTACTGACGGGGGCACTATTGTTCCCCCCCTCCCTACTGATGCCAATGACGGGGGCACTATTGTTCCCCCCCTCCCTACTGACGCCAATGACGGGGGCACTATTGTTCCCCCCCTCCCTACTGACGCCAATGACGGGGGCACTATTGTTCCCCCCCTCCCTACTGACGCCAATGACGGGGGCACTATTGTTCCCCCCCCTCCCTACTGACGCCAATGACGGGGCACTATTGTTCCCCCCCCTCCCTACTGACGCCAATGACGGGGGCACTATTGTTCCCCCCCCTCCCTACTGACGCCAATGACGGGGGCACTATTGTTCCCCCCCCTCCCTACTGACGCCAATGACGGGGGCACTATTGTTCCCCCCCTCCCTACTGACGCCAATGACGGGGGCACTATTGTTCCCCCCCTCCCTACTGACGCCAATGACGGGGGCACTATTGCTTCCCCCCCCGTACTGACGCCAATGACGGGGGCACTATTGCTTCCCCCCCCCTACTGACGCCAATGACGGGGGCACTATTGCTTCCCCCCCCCTACTGACGCCAATGACGGGGGCACTATTGCTTCCCCCCCCCTACTGACGCCAATGACGGGGGCACTATTGCTTCCCCCCCTCCCTACTGACGCCAATGACGGGGGCACTATTGTTCCCCCCCCTCCCTACTGACGCCAATGACGGGGGCACTATTGTTCCCCCCCCTCCCTACTGACGCCAATGACGGGGGCACTATTGTTCCCCCCCTCCCTACTGACGCCAATGACGGGGGCACTATTGTTACCCCCCCTCCCTACTGACGCCAATGACGGGGGCACTATTGTTCCCCCCCCTCCCTACTGACGCCAATGACGGGGGCACTATTGTCCCCCCCCTACTGACGCCAATGACGGGGGCACTATTGTCCCCCCCCTACTGACGCCAATGACGGGGGCACTATTGTTCCCCCCTCCCTACTGACGCCAATGACGGGGGCACTATTGCTTCCCCCCCCCTACTGACGCCAATGACGGGGGCACTATTGCTTCCCCCCCCCTACTGACGCCAATGACGGGGGCACTATTGCTTCCCCCCCTACTGACGCCAATGACGGGGGCACTATTGCTTCCCCCCCCCTACTGACGCCAATGACGGGGGCACTATTGCTTCCCCCCCACTGACGCCAATGACGGGGGCACTATTGCTTCCCCCCCCCCTACTGACGCCAATGATGGGGGCACTATTGCTTCCCCCCCCCTACTGACGCCAATGACGGGGGCACTATTGCTTCCCCCCCCCTACTGACGCCAATGACGGGGGCACTATTGCTTCCCCCCCCCATAATGACGCCAATGACGGGGGCACTATTGCTTCCCCCCCCCCTACTGACGCCAATGACGGGGGCACTATTGCTTCCCCCCCCTACTGACGCCAATGACGGGGGCACTATTGCTTCCCCCCCTACTGACGCCAATGACGGGGGCACTATTGCTCCCCCCTTACTGACGCCAATGACGGGGGCACTATTGCTCCCCCCCTTACTGACGCCAATGACGGGGGCACTATTGCTCCCCCCCTTACTGACGCCAATGACGGGGGCACTATTGCTCCCCCCCTTACTGACGCCAATGACGGGGGCACTATTGCTCCCCCCCTTACTGACGCCAATGACGGGGGCACTATTGCTCCCCCCCTTACTGACGCCAATGACGGGGGCACTATTGCTCCCCCCCTTACTGACGCCAATGACGGGGGCACTATTGCTCCCCCCCTTACTGACGCCAATGACGGGGGCACTATTGCTCCCCCCCTTACTGACGCCAATGACGGGGGCACTATTGCTCCCCCCCTTACTGACGCCAATGACGGGGGCACTATTGTTCCCCCCCCCCTTACTGACGCCAATGACGGGGGCACTATTGTTCCCCCCCTTACTGACGCCAATGACGGGGGCACTATTGTTCCCCCCACTGACGCCAATGACGGGGGCACTATTGTCCCCCCCCCACTGACGCCAATGACGGGGGCACTATTGTCCCCCCCCCCCACTGACGCCAATGACGGGGGCACTATTGTCCCCCCCCCCACTGACGCCAATGACGGGGGCACTATTGTTCCCCCCCCCCCACTGACGCCAATGACGGGGGCACTATTGTTCCCCCCCCCACTGACGCCAATGACGGGGGCACTATTGTTCCCCCCCCCACTGACGCCAATGACGGGGGCACTATTATTGTTCCCCCCCCTACTGACGCCAATGACGGGGCACTATTGTCCCCCCCCCTACGGGGCACTATTGTTCCCCCCCTACTGACGCCAATGACGGGGCACTATTGTTCCCCCCCCCTACGGGGCACTATTGTTCCCCCCCTACTGACGCCAATGACGGGGCACTATTGTTCCCCCCCCTACTGACGCCAATGACGGGGCACTATTGTTCCCCCCCCTACTGACGCCAATGACGGGGCACTATTGCTCCTCCCTACTGACTACAGGTGCTATGTAGATTATTGCCTCCGACTTGGTGGTCAGTGGGAGTCATTTTTTATCCCCAATGGTCACAGTTTAGCCCCCATAAAGTCTGAAGAACAGCCCTTTAGTAAGTTTGGAGACCCCTGGAGGTTCATGTTCATGATGTGATATCCTGGTGGTGGGTATATTAAGGTGGAGAGAAGGCCAGGAGAAGAGTGTTCCCATGATGCTCAACTACACTGCAGAGTGCATGGGCGTCATGGGAAATGTAGTGCCAAAACATCTGGGGTGCCAAGGTTCCCCATCATGTTATAGAGGGTCCGATCATAGTTGTAGATATTCCATTTTAAATGGTAAATTTACTGTAACCAGACATTTCTGGTTGTGAGATTACTAATTGATTCTGTGTCTTTTCTCTCCAGTGGTTAATGTGGCCCGAAATGGAGAAGCCAGCCAGAGTTCTGTCTACCAGTTCAGAGTGATGGGCTATGCAAACAAAGCCATTGACGGAAATGCAGAAAGGGATTTTCATAAAGGTTTCTGCACTCACACTATGAAGGACTACGAGCCCTGGTGGAATCTGGACCTGAAAAAGACCTATAACATATCCAGTATCATCATCACAGGACGTCAGGACTGCTGCATGCAACGACTGCTGGGGGCCGAGGTCCGCATTGGTGATTCACCTGAACGCAAAAATCCTGTGTGAGTACATGGAAGTTTACTTCTTCACAAAGGGGCTACAAACTATGATGGTGCCCCAATATGGGTGGATAAGAGTTTCCCATATCAGCCAGAAATGGACCACCAACTACTGACATCCATGCAAACTGTTAAAAAAAATAAGCAGGAGATATATACAGTTTGGCCCATATATATATTTGGGCACAATTTTCATACTTTTTGTGTAGACTTTCAGCTTTAATTCAAAGGGGTTAAACATAAATATCAAGTACAAATTTTAGGAACTACAACCATTTTTATACACCCCCCCCCCCCCCATTTTCAGGGGCTCAAATGTAATGTGACAAATATAATCACAAAATGTTAATTTTTTATATTTTGTTGAGAATCCTTTACTGGCAACGACTGCCTGAAGTCTGGAACTATGGACATTACCAAAGACTGGTTCCTCCTTTTCTGATGCTTTGCCAAGCTCTAACTGCAGCTGTATTCAGTTCTTTGTGGGTTTTAGTTTTGCCTTCAGCTGAAATGTATGCTCAATTGGGTTGAGATCAGGTGATTGACTCGGCCATTGCGGAATATTTCACTTCTTTTCCTTCAAAAGCTCCTGGGTTGCTTTTACAGTGTTTTGGATCATTGTCCATCTGTACTGTGAAGTGCCGTCCAATCAACTTTGCTGCATTTGGCTGAATCTGGTCTGACAGTATATCTCTAAACACTGCAGAATTCCTCCGGCTCCTTCTCTCAAATCAATAAACACCAATTCCCAGTGTTAAGTTCGTTGACTAAAACGTTTTAGTCTACTAAAATACAACTAAAAGAATTGATGACTAAAATGACTAAAACTAAGCTGTTATTTTATTCAAGACTAAGATGGACTTTAACTAAAATGCCTTTTTTTTTTTTTGTCAAAAGACTAAAACTAAATTGAAATTGGATGTCAAAATTAACACTGGTCTGTAGTGCATGTTCATACCTCAATGACATAAATAACATACTGGATTTTTCACTCCAGCGGTATATGAGTTTAGAAATTATAGAGAAATTATTAAATAAAGCATTACAATTTAACTACACCCATTAGATTTTAGCCGACTAAAACAATTGCAGAGGACTAACCTAGGACTAAAATGCGATTTTAGTCTTAAGACTAAAACTCAATTGAAATTTTCTGCCAAAATTAACACTGCCAATGACCCAGTGCCACTGGAAGCCATGCATGCCCATGCCATCCCACTACAAGCTCCACCATGTTACCACAGATGACTTTGTGTGCTTTGAGCTGTTCAAAGCCTTCTCCACATTTTATTTTTTTATTTTATTTTTTTATTCCTGTATGGTACAGATTAATCTGGTTCATCCGTCCAAAGAATGATTTTCCAGAACTGGTCTCTTGTTTTTTCTTGGCAAAGTCTTATCTGGCTTTTCTATTCTTCAGGCTTATGAATGCTTTGCACCTTTTGTGGTTAACCCTCTATTTGCTCTCATGAAGTCTTCTCTTGATTGTAGACTTTGACAACGAAACACCCACCTCCTGGAGAGTGTCCTTCACTTGTCTGCATATTGTGAATAGGATTTTTCTTTACCATAG